>VNJN01008018.1:0-217463 GCA_008042485.1 Drosophila mayri
AACCCCTTACAAAATTTGAAAAATTTTTTTGGCTCAATTTTTGGGAATTTCAATTATCATAACTTGGCCAACAGAAAACCAAATTTGAATCGGAAAGCTGTTCTATGCTAGTTTTCAAAAGGCTAACAAGTCTGCATACTTACTTTTTCAATAAACAAACGATTTAATTTTTTTGAATTTTGACGATGCAACCCCTTACAAAATTTGAAAAATTTTTTTGGCTCAATTTTTGGGAATTTGGAAGTTTTTCAATTATCATAACTTGGCCAACAGAAAACCAAATTTGAATCGGAAAGCTGTTCTATGCTAGTTTTCAAAAGGCTAACAAGTCTGCATACTTACTTTTTCAATAAACAAACGATTTAATTTTTTTGAATTTTGACGATGCAACCCCTTACAAAATTTGAAAAATTTTTTTGGCTCAATTTTTGGGAATTTGGAAGTTTTTCAATTATCATAACTTGGCCAACAGAAAACCAAATTTGAATCGGAAAGCTGTTCTATGCTAGTTTTCAAAAGGCTGTTAAGGACTCGCCCAGCAAGTGATTGAAAAGTCGGAAAAGCCGGGAAATGTTGCACGTGCCCATGATTCAATTAGGCCAGCGAAATGTCATTGTCTGTGGCGGTGACCTTTGGCCACCTTTGGCTACCCCCAGAAGCGGTCACCTGGAAAGAGATGTTTCTTTATCATTTCTGTAGCTATAAAAAGGAATTATTTTGATATTATAATATTAAATAGGATTTTTGACTTTAATTTAAATTGATTTAAATTTTTAAACATTATTTATTAAATTGAATTTTTATAAATATTATCTATATTTAAATATGTAACTAAAACAAATATATTTCTGTATGTCATAAATTGTTTATATTGAAAGTTTAAAAAAGTTTTATTATTTTTACTTAATTAAATATTTTTTTCTATGAATAAATTCAATAAAATTTAATAATAGTAAAAACTAAACCTTAAAAAAGCTTTCTAAAACTTAGAAAATAATAAGTATAACTAAAATTGAATGAAACCAGTTACTCTCAATTTTAGAAATGTGCATATTTCTAACTTCTTATAAGAAAAATGTTTTGAGAAATATTTTTTATATTTATGTTGGATATTTCAAATTTTTTTTAGTTGATATTTCCCTTCAATTTTATTTATTTATTTGGTCAGTTACCTATTGTTGCCTAAATGATCTTCATAATGCTTTAGGTGTTGTAAATTTATTAAAAAATATATTTAAAAAGTAAGAATAGTAAATAATAAAAGCATTCAATATCTAAATTATAATTTTATGCATCCTAGAATACGATTTGTAATCCTTAGCACCTCTGCTTAATTAATTCCTTGCCATACCTAAGGACCGTCCTAACACTACGCCGCACTGTCTTTGTCCGAGGACTTTGTTTGGCTGCTGGACTCTTGGTCTTATGTCACCATCGTCTGCGCATGGCTTCCTTGCTGCAGGACCTTAAATATCAAATCCTATTTATTTGCCAATTTTACATTCGAGTGCACAGCGGAGCGGCGGTGGCAGCAGTGACGTCAGCGCTCGAATAGGCGCCACAGCAGAAGCCAAAAACTATTTACACCGACAAGGGGACACACGCACACACACACACACAGAACACCCAAGGCAGTGACAAAAATGGCAACCAAAAAAAAAAAAAAGAAAAATAGAAAAGAAAAAGGAAAAACGCATAATTTCATTACCAAAGCTGGGGGTTTATTTTCAATGATGTCATATGGTCGCTGCGCTAGCCGGAAGTCCTCCTGTGAGTCCTTGCCCCACGCAGGCGCCCTGGCTATCACTCTCTTTACTTCTCTTCGAGGATACTCTTGCTGAAACACCCGTGACGTCACGGTTCTCTTGAGGAAAACCATCAACACCAACACACAAATACGTAGAAGTATTGGGTCAGCAGCTGTTGTTATGGACGTGTCTTTAGTGGGTTCATTTGCCACGATTTTACGCCGCCCGAGCGCCGGTTAATGCTCATCCCGAAAAAGCCCCCTTGCTGGTTGCCAGGACATCAGGATGGAGGACTGGGCTTGGGGCTCTTTGGGATCATTGACCGTGCTCCGATTGATATATTAAATTACCCACCCGGCTTTTTGATAACATTTTGCAGTAATTTGTATTTGATTTTGATTTTGCCCAAGGCGAAAGGCGAAAGGCTTTCTCCGCATGCTCTGCTCCACCTCGTAATGTAAGGCAAACAGTGTGCAAATTTTCTTTGTCAATACTCGTAGCCATTTCCATGTCCTTTAGCCATCAACCACCCATCACCCACCGCCCACCACCCACACCCCATTGGCCATTAGTGCAGAGGCATAACGAAAGCCAAACAAACAAACAAACAAATTCCGAGCTGAACAAGCAAGACTTCCCCCGGAAGTAGCCCCTCGACAAAGACGAAGCAAGGAACAGATATATAGGATTGACATTGGGCAAAAATAAAATAAAATAAATCAAAACACACTGCTCGGGCAGAGTATTCCTGTAAAATGTCAGTCATCCTTGTACGTATTCCATCGCCAGCATGAAAAGTTTACCCAGGGAAAGTTGGGAGGAGGGAGAAAGCCAGAAAGTCAGGACATAACCGAACGGAATCGCTGCCTGCATAACAAATTTATCGCCGGAAGTGATTTTCACTGAAATCCAATCAATAAAAAATTATGCTACTGCTAAAAATAAAAGCCGGGAAGCGGCACCACCATCACAGAAGCGGAAGAGGAAGTCGGGGTTCGAGTTCCAATTTCTGGCACAGCTTGATGGCGGCTGCCTAAAAGTAGGCAACGATAAAATGGCAACGCTTTGCATGCCCATCGCTGTGATTGCGATTGTGTGCGTTTTTTTTTATCAGAGTGTGTGTGTGAAACAGGACTCTGGACGCAGGACTCTGCCATCAGAACAGAGATGTGAGAACGGGGCCAGCCGGAGTGGCAATCTGCCGTAAAGCGCAGAAAAATTGCCGCAAATTTTTGCGCGTAGATCTGGAAAACAGAGGGAATGGGGTAGAGAGGAAATGTGGAAATTGCTTGTCTTTTTTCCTTTTTCCTACCCTCCTCGGTAGTACATAAGCAATTTTCAGCGCAGATTCCGGCTTAATCTTTACTTCATATGCTCCTTGTTACGCTTCATTGGAATTTTTACGATGAAGTCAAGCTCAAAAGAATAGATTTGGGTTCATTTCAAGGCGCCATATTTTTGTGATTTAAATTCCATTTATGATATTTTAAGAATGAAAAATGTATTAATAATTAATTAATTATATGATGAATAAAGACAGATTGATGGTGTTTTTTATTAAATTTGTTAAGGTGGGTATTAAAGGATTTAATTAAGAACACATAATACAAAGTTTCTTTATTAACATAGTTTGCAAATTAATTTTATGTGAAATGGCTTTATTTACTCTTTATTTATTCTTTAATATAAACATCACATTCGATTCTTTATTTTTCAATTTAAATTAGATTTTACTTCTAATTTGTATACAAATATAGTCAGGATTTTGTATTTATAAACAGAAGAAAGTTAAATAATATTTTAAACGTAAAGAGAACTTTGTAAAATTTTAAGTTTAGAGCATATAATCGTTTTTGTGAAGAAAGTCAACAAGATTGCCGTTTATAATTATTATCCGTTGACTAAATAACTTAGAGATATTTCTATAATATAAATAATTAAATAAAAAATATTTATGATGGTTCTCCATAGAAATTGAATATTGTACAAACAAATTTCCACTTAATTGTTAAATTCGTTAAAGTCAAAAGTATAATACATTTAATTAGTTAACTAAATTCTTATTCAAACAATTACTATTAAACTAAACGATTAAACCAATTGCTTTATTATTATTAAAGCCTTTAAATTAATATTGATTTATATATAATATTTTGATTAATATTTAAACTGATTGGCATTATAATTTGATCAACATAAAGTTCTGTAAGTCCATTATAAATAATCATAACACTTTTGTAAACTATCAAAGACAAGACTCATTATTGTTTATCCAAATGTAACAACAAACTATCCGAAAACAAAGCAAAGCCCGCATGCAATTAAATTTCCCGAAAATAATGTAGAACCAAACTTTTGCAATTTGAAAGTGCCCAAAGTTGTTGGCCAAAAATTCAAGGCGTCTGCTTATCGTGTCGCCCAGAAAAGATTCAGATACAAAGATACCGGTGAAAGTTTGCCTGCTAAACAATTGTTTTTATTAAATTCCTTGGCCAGGGAGGGGGCTCAGAGGGAAAACTCAGCTGGGATTTAAATTATGCTCCGTCTGAGATAACATATTTCCGGATAAATCAACAGAGCGCCAAATGCAGAGCAACAAAAACACAAACGGAACAATAGAAGGAGCAATAACAGAACAGAGCAAAGAACAACAGCAACGAGGAGGAGGAGAAATGGGGGAGAGAGGGAGAAGCCAAGGAGAAAGGCGAAAAGTGTAAATAAACAGCAGAAACCAGGTTGAAATCTGGCCAGGCACAAAGGTTATTTGCTAATTTATGGCCACAAGTCACAAAAAAAGGCATTAGGATGCGGGGAAAGGGTGTCCCCGTGACGTCACAAGACGTCAGGCTGATAAGGAAATGCACTCCGAGCCAAGAGTAAGAGCGGGAGAAAGCAAAAGAGAAAGCTAGTCAGCTGACGCAGAGCTTGCGCCACTGATAACAGAGAGAGAGAGAGTGATAGGGAGAGAGAGAGCAGAGAGCTCTCTGCCGCTGCCACTGCCGCGGCTATAAAAGCCAGCACCAACGGCCGCAGCCTTTACTACGCCGGCAACAAGAGAAGAGAAAGTAAAAAAAGAGAAACACCAAGCGGAATCGCACCTGAGTTTCTACTTCATCGAAAGGAAACAGCCTATATTTTTGTAGTAAACATTAAAATAATAAAAAAAATATATATAAATCACCCGAAACAAAAAAAACCCAAAAGAGATAAAGCACCAAAAAGTAAACAAAAGTTAAAAGTTAAAGTGCTTTGCACAGCCTCAAGAAATTAACCAAAAAACAAGGGAAATAAGTATAAATAAATTCCCACAAAAACGTAGTAAATTACTGGAAAAGTGTGTGTAAACAGCAACTGTTAAGCACTTGCCATGTGCCATAAATAAGCGTGAATAAATTACAATTACAAGCGTCCAACTGCGCAGCGAAATATGCTTCTAGTGAAAAGTGCCACAGCGGCAAAAGGAGCAGCCTTTCCCAGGACCAACGCCATGCTGCAGCATTAACTGGCAGCCACGAAAAACCAGCCACGGCAGCGGCGAAAAGGTGAGACCCCAGTGAATGTGTTTGTGTGTGTTTTTCTCAAAGGTGTCTGGCCCCTAAATTAACCAAAAGGCACAAGGTGTTGCGAACGGGTTTCCTTTTATGCAAATTCCCAAAGTGACACCCATACACACGGCCGGAAAATACATTCCATTTCATTCCGTGAAAAGAGCATTTTCCTCGGGTGGGTAAAAAAGTAAACATCAAGCGAAAATGCCGAATGATGACATAAAGAATATGGCGGGGTGAGGGGGAAATGTAAATAAATAATGGCAGCCCCGCGGCACACTTAATATTTCGCGGTGCCATCAGTGCATCATCGTGTTAAGCATCCCGAGGTGCAATTACCACCGAGTGCCAAGTGTATCGCCATACACATTTCCATGTTCGATGATGGCCCCGTTGACAAGCGAATGTTTTCCCAAATATATCCGGAAAATTCCAAGATGCACACAGCAAGAAATATTAAATGGAGGGAATGTGTATCATTTTTATCAGGAAAATATGAAGGAATTTAATACAATTTTTTCACTAAAGGAATCTTGAGAAAGCTTTACAAACGTAATGTTAGAAAAATAACATTAAATTGGATTTCTTAAATGTCTTAATGAAAATATTTTGGTTTACAAAGATTTTTTGAGATAATAAAGACTTTGAATTCAATTTATTTTAAAACAAACTTAATTCCAAAATTTACAAATAAGAAATGTTCTTTAATTTTGATAAATCTTTTAAAAAAGTTAATTTACCTGCAAAGTCTAACAAAAATTAATATTCTTATTCTGCATATCTTTCAGATTTTTTTTAGAACACGAAATATATAATAAATAAATAAATAAATAATTGTAAAAAAACCGTATCAAATAAAGTGACTTTATTCATTTCCATCAATTAAATAATTAAAAATATCAAAGAATTACCGGGAAAACCCTGTTTTGTGATTTAATATTTGCTTGTCATGGGGAAAACTGAAAAACACACAATATTTGTATATGTGCCAACTAAAAAAGTTTAAGGAAATCCCCCATCCCCGCGCCGATCTTCCCAAGAATTTTCCCCACAATGTGCTCAATCATTGTCGAACGGCGGCCATAATTCGTGTGGCGCTGAATATTCGATTTGATTCCCCTTTTCATTAGCTTCCCAGCCAGAAAGTAGCAAAAACTGGCTTTCCAATTAAACGCGTTCATTTGGCGCTTTTTCGCATTTCGCGGAAATTTAGATTGCGTCTTTCTTGGGCATTGTCCGTTCCGCGTAAATTAACGACTGCTGCTGCTCTATACGCGTTTTATTCCATTCCTAAAAACAGATTCGATTTATTCTTGTTTATGGGGCTATATTAGCTGTTTTCATTGCCATCAGGACGCCGACGGATGGGTGTGACTGTGGAAAATTGATGGAAACAGAGCAGAGCAGAGCCATGGCAACGTCACAGCCGCACAGCCACTGGCAGAGTTTCCAGAGAGTTAATTGAAGGCGATTCGCACTGCTTAACTTGGGTTTTACATTTCCTTTCGTTCGTTCTGCCATGTTCATGCATTTTCCTGGTAGCCAACGAAGCGTTAGTCAATTTCCATAATTAAAAGTGTCAAGCAATTTGCCGACGCCCGGGAAAACAGAGCAGCATCTCGATGGTGGCATCAGGTAGCATCCGTAACACGGGAGCAGCAGAAGCAGAGCCTGCGACATGTCCTGCAATTTGCCAGTGATTCAATTATTTTGTGCCCATTCATTTTTCCTCTCCACCTTATGCTCTGCACACACACACACACACACACAGACACATGCATAATTCGATTTTCCAGCATAAAGCAAACAAATTGGGGTGAAAAGTGCATCAGACACCATGGCGTATGCTTGATTTTACTTTCATATTTTTCACTATTTCAAGTTGAAAACTTTTACGTGTGTATCCTTCGGTCCGCAGACAATTTGTCGCGTTGCGTTGCCCCGTTTGCCGCGTTTAGCTGATGTTTTTATCTGGCCTAATTTGTGATAAACTGACACAAGATTGCAGCTACTTTATTCAAATTATGTGATAAGCCGCAGCGTCGCTCAGCCGGCAGCCGAAGGCAAACAAAATGGCAAAAATAGCGCCCAGCGAAGCTCAGAACAGAAATGTGACACAGACCCCAAGTATCCCAAATATCCAAATGCCCGAATGCCCGACTCACACGCCCCACCTCTGGGGCTTGGTCTGCTCTTTTTTTATTTATTTTGTTGTGTGTTCGGTTGTGTGTGTGTGTGTGTCTGTCTGTGCAGCACGCAAATCAGTGAGGCAAGCATTTTGCCCCGGGGCGTGGCCCGCCCGCTATTTCCCTCGAATTTCCACCGGCCCTCGGTGAGATATGCGATACGCAACAGAGATACGCAAGCCAGCAAATAACACTGAACTACAAAGCAAATTATCTCTTTAGACCTTCATTAACAAATGCTGATTGTTGTTAAAAATATATCAACATTTATTAAAACATTAAAAAAACATTTTGTATAACTTAAATATTTATAATATTTACAGGCTAATTTATACATTCTTTGTGCTTACAAAAAATATAAATTTAAGCTACAAAAAATATACACTTTCCACTTTCCAACAGATTATCAAGGCAAATAATTAATTTAATTAAATTATAAACTGGGAAAATATTTTATATATAATAAAGCTTCAAAATAATTTAGTTTTACTCTTTCAATCATTTTATTTGACGATATTTTTTTGTAACAATAAATATTTCAAATGAAAATAAATAGTTTCCCTTGCCTGCTAACCAGTGTAATGACACCAACAAAATAAACCAAAAAACAGAAAGAAAAGAAGAAAAAACAGCATTAGGTACTCTGCCCCTCTCCTGCCGACACTCTGTAAATTTCATTCATGTCAGTTTTTTGTTTGCCGAACGCTGATTAGAGCAGCGACGCAGGCAACGCAGCTCGCTGGCTGATAATTTGCAAAATACTACAGATATGGCAATGACTACTAACGAGCATTTAATGGCAGCGACTTATCGCGGCGCAAAGTGCGGCTAATCGAAGTTCGGCATCCCCGTGGGTCCCAGCCGTTCCCGGTGTAACATCTCCACTATTGCTTCCCATCCCAGCAGCAGCCACATTGCTCATACGTCTCGTATGGGAGAACATTGCGCATACGCCCTGTGCACCGAGGAGGCTGCTAATGAACTTCCGTCAAACTTGATTAAAACGCCATTCTCAATTTGTCCAAGCTCTGCAGGGGGTGGAGGAGGGGACTCCCGAACTGGAATAATTTCAATTTCACACATTGAACAACATGGCAAATTATTTCAGCAACACAAACTTTGATGTCAAAGTTTTGCACTATTCACTCTGTTTAACATGTGTTTTCCCAAAGGACAGAGTAAGGACAGGCTAAAAGGAAGCTAAGACTAGAGGACAATACAGCTGTGGCTGATAAAGGAAGGGAACATTATTGTTAATTTATTCAAGTTTAATTTGAATAGTTTTTAAATTATATTTACAGCTAAAAGAAAAATAATGATTTCTTACATTTGTTTTTTGATCAGCATTTAAAATCATTGTTAAATATTTTGTATTAATAAAGTTTGTTAAGCTGTAAAATTTCTATAGTTTTATGAAGCATATTAAGTGAATAATTCCTTAATTAAAAATATAGAAAGTCGCAATTAATTATTCTGCTTATGTGGAACTTACGCTTTAAAATCAAATTTTCAGTTCGCTTAAATTTAAATTTATCTTTTATTTTATTTTCATATCCAGAAGCTTAGGGTTTGCCAGTTTTTAATTCATATTAATTCTCATAAATTCATATAAATTCTTATAAATTCTTACAAATTCTTATAAATTTTAATAATTTGTTATACATTCCTCTAAACTCTTATAAATTTTTATAATTTCTTATTTAATACAAAACAATTATTGTTCAGTTTCTAGGCTTTTTTCTTCTTTCAGTACTATTTCTATCTCCTTGACTGTATGTTCCCTCACATGCCACCTATGCACATACATAATTTGGCTTTTTGTTTGCGGTGGAGAAAAGTTGTCCTTGCATTGTTGCCCAGGACTTCGACTTCGACTCCGACTCAGACTCCATTAGAGTGAAAAATGCGCTCTGACGACCGAAACTTCCGCATCGCTTGGATATTAAGATAAATTTATTGCAGAAACTCGGGGGCCAACTTCCAAGTTAGGGACTCTGTCAGGAGAGCACTGAGCTAACACAACTCTGTGTTATTTTCTGTTATTTGTGCACCGAGTTGGATGCCGTGATTAAAGGCAAACGCCGGGAATTAATTATTTAATTCATTTGGCCAGCTCAATTAACACAACCAGCACCGGTCTCTGGGTGGGTCTTTAAGCCCCTAGTCTTAACCTTAGCCTTGGCATGAGTTTAATTTTAGACGCTCGGGCGATTGAGTACGAGAACAACAATATTTACGAGCGGAGAGCTTTGTTTGCCCGGCAAACATGGGATGTTTGGACAACGCTATCTGTGCCTGGGCCTGTGCTTTGTGTTTGCCCAGCAGATTTCCTCCCAACTTCCGCTGGCCTTTCTGTGCTAATTTTTCCCTCAATTTCCCAGCTAGTTCTTGCCTAATTTCTCTGCTAATTTCTTTGCTAATTTATCTGATAATTCTTTTGCAGCATGAACTAAACTAAGCCCGCAAACGCCACTCGCAGGAGCAGGAGCCCCGTTGTCCCGTCTCTTTCCGGCTCGCTGCCCCAACTCGCCGTCCCTCTCTATTGAAGACCCGCACGGAAGAAGCACCAAGCAGCAGCAGGTATGTAAACACGTATAAATAGTCAAATAATTCGCCATGGCGGAGAGGCAGGCTGCTGATGCTCATCAAAATGTAAACAGTCCCCAGTCCCGGATAACATTATTCCCCTATCTCTGGATCCGCCAACACGGAGAGCAAAAGTTTTGACCAGAAAATTGTGCACTTAAGGGGTTTTAATGGGAAAATAATATGCAATATGATTTATATGGTGATATGATTTAGTAATCTCAAGTTTTTATATAGTTGTTAGGTTGATATTCGGTTGTTTATTTGGGTGTTTCTTTTCGAGATTACAAGTCTGAAAAGTTGTTGTATTTCTAATTTCTTTTACCAATTAAAGTTTGGTAGAAAAGCATTAAGATTTATATATCCGTTTGAAGTTAGTAACTAATTTCTTTCATCAGTTAAAGTTTGGGAGAACAGTTTTAGGATTTTTAATATTTTATAAATATTTATTTGAAAAGAGTTCTTCAGAGAACTTATCCTTTAATGGCAAGATTTATGAGAATCAAATTTGATATTAAATACAAGTACAGAATAGAGCCTTTCATAAATAGGATGATAGATATATAAAGTAGAGAGAGGTTTTATTTTAAAGGAAGAAAAATGCTGAAACTATAAAGATATGTTAGCCAGAAAAAGACACAAATTTTAATCATTTTAAGAATCTATCACTAAAATAAAATAAAAGTACAAATAATTCACAAAATACAGAAAAACTGCTCATAAAAGTTAATATATTTTGATCAAGTTAATAGGAATCATACATTATTTCTAGCTTAAATACCTATTTGAAATACACTTCACATAATATGATTTATTCCCAGTTTATTTTATGTATATTAAACATTTAAATAAACAAATCTAATCTGTAAATATATTTAATATCTAGCTAAAGAAAGTCAATATTTATGCCTTTATCTTAGAATAAAACCTAAGTAAATCGCATCTTTGCTTCTCCCTATCATATCTTCTCTCAGTGTATCTGGTTCTTTGTGAAATTTTGTACCTGTATCTGTCTGGGACATGGCTTTTAACCCTTGTGTGTGCCTGTTTGCCGGCGGCCCAAAAGGTTACGCTAAACATAAATTATTTGGGCGCGTGTTCAACAGAATGTTGAATAAATAAGAGTGTGGCATGTTTGCGCTGTCATAAAATGCAAAAGGCGCCCGCCAAGAGCCGTGTAAATAATTTAATTTCATTTTGTTGCCACTTCTATCAACTATCAGCATAATGATGACTGTCTGTGTGTCGAAGTGTTGTGCGTATGGTGTGTGTATTGTAGTGCTGCGCGTGGCGGGGCTACTTTTACGGCACATAAAACACTAATAGGAAAGCCATTACAAAAAAAGGCGATAAAAGTTGAACAAATTATGGTCATAAAACAATTTATCAAAATATGTGACATTAACTACCCCCCACACACACACTTGCACACACCACACTCACACCCTTGGCCATCACATGTCAATCATTGTATCGAGCCAGAAGGACGACATGCTCATTAGGCGTGGCCCACACACACACAGTGCAATAATTATCCTGGCACATTGGAAAACGGAAATAGAAATGGCAATATAAATAGGAATATATATACGAATATATACAGGATTACATATAGAAATAAGAATAGAAATAGGTACAGAAAAGGGACTGCAAATGGCAGCGGAAATGACACCGATGACGCCACGGCGGCCATTGTTCCGAACCCCAAGAGCCCCGGATGTTAATGAGATGCAAATAAGGCTCATGTGCGAAAACGATTTGACCGACTTGGCATTTGCCAGTTGCCATTTGCCACTCAGTGCTGCCAGGAACCTATATCAAAGGGAAAGTATATATGCCACAAAATAAATGGGAATAACAGGACTAGATGTTATTTTAAGGAGTGACTGCCTTGATATATTTTATATTATGTATTTTTGATTAGATAATTCTTGGAAATATTATTTACAAATTAAAGTATTTGAAGAATTTTTTGACACTTAAGAAGGGATAATAATTATCTTATTTGTAGCTTGTATAATTTTTCAGAAATATAATTTACAATTTATTAAAATATTTATATAAATACAGACAACATCCTGCTAAAAGAAATACTATATATAATATTCCAGAGAAAATATTATACCATTCCCTAAGAAGGATCTGTCGGAATAAAGCCGGAATAAGCAGCTCTGCCGGCAGTTACCATTTACCATCTCCCATTTACCATTTACCATTTGCATATGTCCCAGTTGCGGATATTTGCGATTGCGACTATGCGGATGTGCGACTATGGACTGGTCCTCGGACCAGGACCTTTGGCATGCCAGTATTTGCGCATTACGGTCACAAATACAGCGGCAACGACATCGGCGAGCACAAAGTGACGGCAATATGTGATAATGGCGTCTGACAGCCCCCGACAAATGTGAGTGAGTGCGTGCATGAATGTGTGTGAATGTGTGCCATGCTCTTGGTCCTTTGTGAGTCCTGCGAGGACGCTGCTAATCCAAAGTCCGTTTCGGCAGCACCCATTCAGGGTTAACGTGCTGAAAAGAATATCGTCCTGCCATCGGAAATGTGTTTACCAAATTGGGGACAAAACGCTGTTCGGAACAGCAAGGACAGGTTCCAAATTTTAATACAAAAAGGATACCTACATTGCACTCAGGGATTACTGATTCTTATTGATTATTTAAAATTTTTTAGAACGAGTTATTTAAAATTTTGAGGGTTAACTTAGTTGAGGGATTAATTTAGGCAACACAAATTCTAAATCTAAGTTTGTTTTTCAGTTATTTCAAGGTGTTAGTTAACGCCTTAAGGACATATCTTTAGCATTCACAAGCAGATTTTTTAGGAGCCTATATTCCAGTTTTTATTTATATTTTTTAAAAGCCAATTGTAGTAAGCTTTTATTTATATTTAACCAATGTTTCATATTAGGAGGAATTTATTGAAATATTTCTATAATTAAACTTTTCTTGCTTGCGGATGTGGCTTTTATTTGCCCCCCAGGACATATCCTGACATTATACCAGCTCAACTGTGGTTCTTCCAACTGAATCGTCCATGTATTCGTCCTGTCAAATGTGCCAGTCAAAGTTGCCTCTTCCTTTGGCTTTTGTATTTTATTTGTGTTTTTTCTGTCCTTTGTCTATGCCAAACGCGTGGCACTCCAATTAAGCGACAAAATGCCTTCAATATTTTGTCATGTCTTTGATTTATTCGAGTTTCGAGTGCTGCAAATTTGTTACATGTGTCAGGCATTCCATCTCCATATTGAAGATGGCCAACTGTCACCCGGGGCAACGCATTCGCTGAGCTGAGCTGAGAGCGTTGCGAGGGATAAGCGTAGCGAGGATAACGATGATGGAGAAGGAATCATCATCATCTTCAGATCAGATAAAGTAAGTGCGTTGCAATGCCACATCCTTAATTGACACACATGAAGTGAGCTATGGCTGGACGTATTTTTTCAGCTTGCCAAAATGTTGAGGTGAAGCACAATCAATTTTTCATCTATCTCTGGTTCTGGCCAAAAGCAAATAGTACACACAATCGCACACACAGTCAATAAACCGCATAAGCACTCGCACACACCCGTAGAGTATCTGTGTGTGTGTTAAACAATAACAAGGCAAGGCAATCGCAGAGACAAATCCGTTACTCGCAACGCCATCGACGTCAACATTTCAATGGCCATTTTCGCTGCGGTCGAAAAAGGGGCTCTGACGTCAGAGGCCGAACGGGTGCTGGGGGGTGCTGAGTGCTATATGCTGTATGCTACACTTGAAAAAATAATGCAAAACTAGTCTCAACTGATAAAAAGGGATTTATGGTTGGGGAAAGATTTAAATAATGTATTTTCATGGGGTAATTTCTTTCAAACACCATTTTGTTTTATTCATTTTCTAATTTTCTTAGAGAAAATGTATTCTTTGTACCATAAAGATAAAAATATTTATGTTTTTCATAGAAAAATGTTAACATTTCTTACAAACATATATAAAATACCATGTGTTTATAGAGTTTTAAATTATTTAAAGACATTTATGAGCTTCAGTTTGGTTTCTGAATGTTTTCCTGCAGCCTAAAAGCCAACTTTTGTTTAAATTTAACAGCTTTGGCTTTTGTATCCTTGAAAAAAGTACTTTCTAAATGTCCATCAATCATTCTTTAATAAAAAACAAGCAATAAAGATTTTTAAAACCCATATAAAGGTGTCAAAAATCAGCAACAAGACTTTACATTGTAAAAAATAAGAAATTTGCACTAAATTCCACACCAAAAAATGGCATTACATATTTTATAATACATTTTTAAAGATTTTTTAACTCCTATTTATATTTAGATCACCCAAAAATAAGAGAAACCTTTAAATAAATGTACACAAAATTACAAATTTAAAATAATTTAACGGCAAACCTCTAATAAATTGTTTTTAAATATAAATTCTATTTAGACAAGCTTTTTGTTATCCAAAAATTTCTCTTTCTGCATCCCCTCGGTTACGAGATATCGCACAGATTTCTACATCCTGTGTGTGTGCGTGTGTAATTTGGGGCAGCCAAAAAGCGTTTGCTATTTTAGTTTGTGTGTTGTAAGTGCGGGTATTGCTGCAGGCCAAAAACGAATCCAAATCCGAATCGATTTGGCCTGGGAAGTGCTGCTATTTCTCATCCGTCACCGACACTGACCAGAGGGGCGTGGTCCAGCTTAAATATCTACAGGAAGCAGACGACTAAAAAAAAAAAAATAAAACATGGAAAACTTCCGCTTGAAGGACTCAAACCTCGACCCTCGACCTGTTCCTTTTTCCCACTTGAGATCTCCTTCCTGCACTTTTCGTTCTTGGCTAGTGCAAAATTTCCACTTCAGTTCATCAAACATTTAACCAGAGAGGCTGGCCAGTGGAGGAGCAGCATCCGTGTAAACATCCACGAGTTCGGGAAGCGGCTAAAACCGCAACCAAAACAAACTCAAGCAAGGCGAGCGCAAATCTGGAAATCTTTCTAATTTTGGCAATTCAATCAAAGCGCTTTCCCTGCCCTCCCAAAGGGGTTCCTTGTCGCAGGAGGGATGCTGAACTACAAATTTATCTGGAAATTTAATTGGGAAAATAAGCCAACTTAAAGGGAAATTACTAATTTTGTATAACAGATTTTAGATTTGTAAAAACGATTCTAAAATAAACCAAATAATTCCAAAATCAAGCCAGTTTTAGGTAAAAAAAAAATCATAAACCAGTTTTATTTTCTAAAAGTAAATCAAGAATAGTTTAAATTGTAATTAAAATCATAAAAAATATATTGCTTCTTTAATAATCTTAAGAATAAATAAACATTTACCCATATTTACTCTTTCAAAATAACATTTCTTTAGAATTATTAAAAAACATCTAATAAATAGTTTCAAATTCTTATTTTCTATGAATAAAAGAACCTTTTCTATAAATTTCTTAAAAATACATAACATATGAAAGTTTACCTTTCAATAATTTAAAGTTTTAAGACTGAAATAAATTTATTTATTTCGGTTTACCTTTATTATTGAAAGTCCAGAGCCTTGTTAGGTGAAGTAAATAAGAAATTATTGCTAGAAAGTTTATTAAAATCTTAAAAATATGTCCGTACATAATAATAATATTATAGTAATATATAATAATGTCTTAGGAATCCCTCCAAGTAGTCATCTCTATTGGCCAAGCTGCCGCCGGATTGCACAGGTTACTCGGACAGGTGCTCTGCAAATGTGTAAGGTCAGCCATAAGATCATTCCGTATTTTTATATGTGCCGATAGACGCGACTATCCGTCTGTCTGTCTGTCCGTCCGCCTGTCTGTCTCTCCCTCCATCCATCGATTTGTTTGTTTTCCTGTCTATTTTTATAGATCGCCGGCATGCACGGCCATTCTCCAGCACGCTTCTGTTTATCGAAGACAAAACAGTTTTTATTGTTCAAGAAATTATTTTCAGCACCACATGAACATGAACACACCTCCCTTGCTTACATTACTTTGCGGCGGAGTACGTCTTGGGGGGAGAGGGGGAGGGGAAGGTAGGAAAATGGTTGGGAAATGGGTAGAAGGAGCAAGGGGTGTGCGGGGCGTGGCGTCATCAATTTTCCTCGAAGGCTGTCCGGTCCGTCGATCAAAGTGAAAAGTCAGAAGACGCGTACGCAAAATGGAAATCTCTCCAGAAAAGCAAGCGGAAATGTATTTTAGCATCATTCAGACACTGAAAAAAAGTGGGAAACAATTAATTTTTAAAGGAAAATTAAAAAAAACAGGGCTTAAAATAATAGTTATCATAAAAAACTGTAATGTTTGCTTTATAAAATAATTAATTAAGTTAACAAATCACTTGAAAGAGAAATGTATTCACATATTTCATGTATTATTTCATATTTTTTGAAGGTATTTGATATGATTTTCTATCTGTAAAAATTGTATGTTATTAAAATATTATTTTATTTAATTTAAAGTAAATTTTTTGGGATCACAATTTCCACATACTTTTCTCTCTGTCTAAAATGACATAAAGAAACTGCGTTGGAAATGGGTTCAAGTGGGGGTCAGGAGTTCGTTCAGTTATGGTGCCTACGTTTATGATTATGGTTCGGCATCCTGGCGAATTTTCGCCGGCTTCCTTTTTGCCCTTTGCCTGCCGCATCCTTGCCTGCCTTGCTGCTCCTGCCTCCCTTTTATGGGAGAGACTTTGTAGCTGGAGTTATTTTTGGCATAAAACATTTTCAAGCATTAATTACGCATTCACGGCACGTACTTGTCGGTCTTTTGGCGTAAATAAAATTAAAAGTTTGCCCCCTTGCCTGGCCATTTTGCAGGAAAAAGCCCTCTGTATACCACCATTTCCTCGCAATAAAACAAAAGTAACATCAACTGTTTAGCTGGCCAATTAACAGCAATTAAATCGCACAGAAACACAAAGAGTGGAATGTCTGCATCAGTGGAAGTTTCCTCTCTGGCGGCGGGCGCGGAAAAACTGGTCGGGAAAAACGAGAAACCATTTCTCATGGCCAGCGCCATGAAAACTGAAAGCAAACAAAGGCAAATTGAGGGGAGACATGCTTTAAAATTGTGTTTAAATGCAAGGTTATATCAGCTAAAGGTTGAAGTTTGATGCCTGGAGAATGCAATCATTAAAAGATTTCACAGAAATAAATAAGAATTTTAATGTATTTATTTATAGTTTTATAATTCATTAAAAACTTTACCACTTTCACTCTCCAAAAACTACAAAACCTTCTCACAGGGTAAACCAACAAAATGTATAAACTCCTTTTACAAATTCCCCCAAAAAGGATATATATATTCTTGCATCCATTACGAATTGATGTGCCACGCCTTGTGATTATTTTTCCTTTTGAACAATATTTCTATTGCCACTTGCCCGGGGGGGGACTATTGACATTTTTTATCGTTCGAGTGTTGGCTGAAAGCTTAGAGCCAAATCCACGCGCAAATCTCATTTATATTTAATTTTTTCATTTCCAACCGCTCCATCGTCATACTTTGTGCACTTGATCCTCGTAAAAACAGGACGTGACATTACATGCCAAGCTGACAATGGGTCCGCGACGTTGAGTGGAAACTGCATGGCATCGGATGCAGACAATAAATTTGATTCAATTGCTGTCACAAAGGCGGGCGGAGCAGCCTTCCCCCGCTTCCCCTCCAGAAACAGTTGTCATCTTCCTTTGTTGTTGGCCGCGTCTCCAGTCGCGCAGCTGATTGTGCATGACCAGCATTTGATAAAGGAGTGCCACAGCCAGTGGGAACTATGGAACTATATATAGTAGGGCCATGGAGCCATAGAGCTCCAAAGCAAATACAGCCGTCCCGTAGCCTGGCGAAATAACAATGACAGCGAGCTTTTCGCCGTCTTTGTGCCACCAGCGTCGTCGCCATTGCCCCTCTGGCAACCATCCATTCCCATCAGTTCCCGGCCAAGCTGACAAGCGGAAGTGTGCCGCACAAAACGACAAAAAAAAGGAGGGGAGAAGAATGCGACGGGTCTTAAAACGCGCTTCCGGTGGTCGGTGGTTTAGGATTCGTAGAGTAACAGTTTTCAAAATAAACTTGCCAAAGAAGTGAAAAATACTTTTCTGCTACTTTTATGTTCTTTATTTTGTTAATAACTAACTTGCGAAAATATGTATTTTTGTATATATAAAATCCCTTATGAAGACCTCTAAAGCCATGGCACTTTATCATGTCCTAGAGTCCTTGTATCTACCAACAGACATTCGTGGCCAGCGCCGCGTCAAAGTCAGCGGAAACACAATTGCATTTTGTGTTCCGCAGCCGCGCCCTCCCATATATCCATACTTTTAATTGCTCTAGGGCTTCCCTTTGGCCTCCATTGCCTGGTCTGTCCCAGCCCGACTCCTCTCCACTCCGCTCTGCGGCATTTTAGCGTGTTTTTTTCCAGTTCTGTATTTTATTTAGTGCAGCACATGTCCGGTCCCACCTACCAACGAGTGCAGTTCGATGCCGCGGGGCCTCTCCTTCGTGACATTTGCCGCTAGGAGTTGGTAGGTGCACAGAGAGAAAGCTATTATTAATTAAATTAAATGTTTTCCAAGTTAATTTTTATATTTTTGTTTCAGAAATATAAATATATAATAATTTTATATTATTAGAAACCCAGTTAGGCTTAACTTCAAGTTTTGTAGCAATATTTATTTTGTTGTAAAGATATTTCACTTGAAATCCCCTTTATCTAAAGAAGTCTCAGGCTCTTAAGCCCTTCTCTAACAATTTGGAAATCCTCTAAATTCAAAACTTAATCAAATATTCCCTGAAAATCATTTCCTATTAATTTTTCCAAGTGTCCAACTGGTATCGACATCGGCGTGGTAAACTGACAGTTTATGGCGGAGTTTAAGCCGTTTAGCGAGCGGGTGCTGTTTCCACACCCAAGTCCATGTGGAATGGTGTGCGTGTGCCACATGCCGCATGCAGCATGGCTGCCCTAAGCCCTGCAGGTCTGTTCTCCCATGCCCCAAAAAGTATGCTAGCAATTTTGCTTAAAGCGTTCGGAAAACAAAAAGGATTAGAATGGGAATTATCGTATCTTTAAAGCCTGCTCATATCTAAGCTGGTTATAAAAACTAACTTGACTTTATACTTAATGTTTGCTGACTTGACTTGACTTTATACTTAATGTTTGCTGAATTTAATTTTGAGGAATATAATTTAATATTATATATTTTAAATCTTTAATTCGCTCCTCTTTTTATAGTAAATTATTTATGATTATTAAGTCAGAAGTATTATTTACTTCTTAAGGAGGTAGTTTCTCTTTCAACTGATTTATATATTTATTAAAGGTATTCCTTGTATTATAAATTATTTCATAAATATTTAAGGTTTTAAATTTATTAAATTCTTTTTATAAAAATATAATTCATGACATTTTAAAGCCAACAAAAATCAAGCAAGAAGTTGCACTTATATAAAAATCATTAATAATTAGGTTTCCCCTTAAATTTTCTCTAGAAAAATCTATTTTTTCAGGCACAAAGCTCTACGTTTTGTACTAATTTAATTACACAAAGAATAAGCATGTTGAGATGACTTAAACTCAGTAAAGTTATCAAGTATTCAACCGCTTAACCTTTGTACTGAGCGGGTAAACGCAATGAATATTCCAGCATGCAAATATGTACCCATAAAAACGGGTGATAACCCCCGATATGAAAGGCAAATTAGTTTTCTTTGCATGGCTGGCGACCTTTTTGGACCCAAAATGTGCGGGATAACTCCGTGATATATGAGCATTGTCGCTGACAGGATCCAGATAGCCTCCGGCTGGCTGTGCATTGGGTTAAAAATAAGTAAAAATAATAAAGAAATAAAATAAAATAGTACCAAGCGGGGGAGCGAATTGTGTGCTCTGCTTATTGACAATCTTGCAGTTTGCTTTTTTACTTTTATTTTATTATTCGGTGTTTGTTAACCGAAAACAATGCCACTGAGCTATGGCTACCACCCACGCATCAGATAAACAATAATGTCAATTTCATAAAAGCAAACACTCGTTGCGGATTCGCGCTTTCGTTGTTGTTTTTTTTTCTTTTTTTTTGTTGGTATTCATAGTCAGTAAGGACTTACACACATGTTCACAGGGAAGTGGATTCAGTGGAGGAGGCGGTTCAATCGATTGAAAATATATTCGAATTTATGCATGGCTTGTGCTGTGGATGGATTTCTTTTTGCTGATCAAATCAGGAACGTTAATTAAAGCGATTTTTACTTTGTTTGCACTGGAACATTATCCGCTTGCACATGCATTTAAAAGTTAAATTAAGCCGGAGCAATGCGTTGAGTTTGGTCCTGGCGGCGTTGCAGCTAAATGAATTATTTATGTCCTGACATCAATTGATTTACAATCATTTATTTAGTGCACACTTGTGTGCCGCCCAAGTGCCGCACGGTTGCCTTTAATCATTCACATCGGAAATGCCTCTCAATCATCAAAGGAATGAAATTTAATTGTTAAATGCCGCAGGCAATTTGTAAATTGCCGAGTGCTAATAATGGTGGGAAATTCTAGTAAATTATATTTTTTTCATAATTAAATGATATTTAAATATAGTTTTTATCACATCCGCTTAATATTTTTCTAAGCAAACTCTTCATTGTAAAAAAATATTATGAGTAGCTCTTCTACAAATAATCATTAATAATTTAAATGAAAATGTTGGCAATTAAATTGAGAAAAATTAAAATAATGGATTATTATTTTAATGGAATTAATGCCTTTTTATGACATTAATGCATGTTCTTGTAAATTATTAATGCAATCTGTATTTGCTTGTACGATTATGGCCATAAATCCATAGTTTATTCTCCATTTTGTCAATAAACACGCAAACAATATTTCCCGGAAATGTATAAAAAAGCTTCACACTGATTGGGTAATTTAAAAAAACATTAATCTTGTTTAACTAATTACAATTTAAAGTGGGGCTGGGGGCTAATTTTTGGAAAAAATAAAATGGTTATTGATGTGCTGGGAAAATAATAATAATATTTTTTTAAGGCCCGCGATCAGAGTGCGGCGGCCATTAAACAGGGCCACAAAGCTAAAGGCCATAAAAAATCGCAATATGCTGCTGTTTTATTTGATTTACTTTTATTATTGCCGAACCCAAAAGACAGCGCGAGATAGAGGCCTGGACTGTTGAAGTAAAATAATCATTTTTGGCGAGCCAATTTTAAGCATAAAAAAAGAAGGGAAAATGGTTCTGTGTCGGACATTTATGTTCTAGATTTTATGGCAATTTTGTTTCGGCTAAAACAATAAGAGGCCCAATATACATACATATATTCGTGTGTTCCAAGTCTCGTAAAAGGACAGCTGAATCGGAATCTGATGCTTATTGTATGGGAATTAGGGATGGACTGAGAATAAGGATTTAAGGAAAGCATATGGGTTGTACGAAGGATATTCGTTACCGGAATTTAGTTGGTTTTAAAAGAAATCGTATGAATTTTGTATATTTTCTTAGAAAATAAATTTTTTAAGGAGTTTTAGCTTTACAAAAATATATTCTTTATATATAACTCAGGCAAAAAAGTTATAATATAAAATAAAAACTAATCTGTAAGTTTTTTACCTAGAAAATTCAAAGAAATTAAATTCCAAACAATGTTTCAAATAAATCTGTTTAAAATTAAAGAGCTAAGTTATAATAATTGATAATTTCTATACATTCCCCAATTATTTCGATTCCTTTTTACCTAAAACACATCCCTAATGTGTGTTTGTCTTTCGTCCTGACAAAGGAACATGCTGAATCTGATGCTCATTGTATGCGAATGAACGGTCGCATAATCTAATAATATTTTATGTGGACAGCATAAAAAGCACAGCACACAGAGTTCGGCACTTGAGAGTCCGTTGAACTCTCCATCTGGCGCTGGCTCAGAGCTCCTTGCTCACTCCTTACATTTCCTTCTTTTTTGTTTTTACTCCGATGTCAAAGGACGTTAGCGAAGGGAGGGGTAACGAGCGTATATCCATTGACCAACAAAGACAGAGAAATCCAAGCCAATTTATTGAAGTTTTTTCCGTTGGCCAAGGGCCATTACGAGCAGAAAGCAAGCGGATATCCTCCAGCTTCCCGGAATGCGAATTTTATGATGATGCCTTAAAAATACACATACATCCCTACATTAACAGCGCAATTAACATTCAGATTGCGCATACGCCCTGTATGCTGAACTATTTATTTGTGTTTATTTTTTTCTGGCTGCGTATTCATTTGCATTTTCATTAGTTTATTATACAAGAATTCAATGGAAGCTGGAAATAATGACTTAAAGTACCAGGGGAGCTGTATTAAAAATCACAAGATATAGCTTGTGAGGGAATTTTCCACTTTACATGCCACAAGCCAAGGGGAGTGGATAAAATGATAAGTTAGTCAATCAGTTGATTATGGCAATCTAAAAATATATAACAACAGCAAGACAAAAGCTTTTGAGAAAGATTTGTGAAATGAATAAATAAAACGCTAAATGGCCGGAGAGTAAAAATAAACGCCATGCGAATTGAGAACGCAGAAAAGCCAAGCCAACAAATGTCTGTGAATATCCACATATATATATATATATCAAATACGATTTTCCCTTCTCTATCTTTCCCATATGTGTGGATATATATATAGTATATAAATTTATACTCAGATGTCTGTCTGTCGCTGACACATACCTCTGCCTCTAAGTGAGTGTGCGTGGGTGTGTGTGTTCGATCCAAAAATGCCATCAAGCCGTGTGACGTCACAACTGTGACAGAGAATCCGCGGGGAAATTATGCCATTGATTAGCCCGCGGCCGTTCAAGCCAACTCGTGATTATGGCCACACTCATTACGCATTACCACAATGTTGATGATGATGATGATGATGCCACTAATGACGTGTCAAACGGCAGGCGACACACCCCACACACACACACACATGGGTTGTATTTGTTGCGTGTATTTCACAGGCCTGAACAGCGATGAAGCAAAACTAAAATTGGCCAAGGGGCATTACTGCGCCCATTCCATTGAGTAGTTCTCACCGTGGCACACTCACAATTTCTAGACTCTCTGAATAACGCATTATAAAAATATTTAAGTGGGCTTATATTTATGGGGAATATATAGGAAATACCTGACTTTATTAACCATGAAGTGTACTTTTGAATAAATGGGAAAATATGCTGGAATTAGTATATTTATTTGCTTTAAAGAATGTTTACTATATCCGATTATTAAATGTATATTATTCTTTGGGGCCCCAGAAATCTGTTGACTTTTTACGACCGTTTAAAATATGTCTTTAAGAAACGAATATAAATTTAAATTTAAATTATTAGATATTAAATTATGTGTAAATTGGGTTTATGTCATGATCTAAACTTTGGTGGCTTAATTTCGGATACCTTTTGAAGGGTTTTAGGAATTCTGGTGATATTTGCAGTACTCCCTATTATTTTATTACATTTTATAAAATATTCTTTTAAACCTATTTCGTAGAATTTTGTAAGGTTTAATTAGTTAAAAAACAAGGAGTTCGATTTGTGAAATGAATAAATGGAAATGGGTCTTCTCCTAGTTACCTTTTTTATTACAATTAGTTTAAAGAAATCTTTGCAGTTTTTAAAAAACACCTTCAAATATGTTTAAAAATCCCTTAAAATGTAAATAACAAGAAAATATTTAAAGGGGCCATTTAAAATTACATTTTGTTTATTTATAATGTACAATTTCCTTTGATTTTAATTTATAATATGCAATTTCCTTTGATATATCATATTTTAAGACAAATTTTAAATGGTTTTTATTTAATCATCAGAAACTTGTTAACACCCCACCATATTTAATATTTCTTCTGCTTTTAATTCTCTTGAAAATAAAGCACCTTAGAATAAAATAGAATAGATTCTCTGTAATTGCCCAAGTTTAGTTCTTGGAAACGTAAAATTAATGTTCCTCCCGGAAGGAAGAAGCAGCTTCCAACTGCCATGTTATTTTACTCTCTTCTGTTTTGGACAGACACCGCAGGACAGCACACACACACTCTGACCGATGGCCACTTGACGATGGCCAAAAATATCAGCCAGAATTTGTGTTGCCAGGCGAGAATGTGTGAAGCACTGCGGGCTGGAAGATTAAATGCGGGGGATAAGTGGGGGATAACATTTTTAAGCAATTTCGGTTTCAACGCACACACTCCAAAACGTATTGATTCCCGGACTCCACAGGCACGTCCGCAGGACCCACGTAGTTTTGGGTTTGGGCAGTAAGCGTGGAATCGATGCAAATATAATGCAAATGCAAGGGCACAATAGGAGATGTGAGTTGGGGAAATGTGAAATGCAAAATACAGAAAGCAATAAATTATGCGTTATGATGGAAATTACAATTTGTCACCATTTGTTATGTATTTGTGTATTTTCCAGGCAAAATGAATATTGGCATCGCAGCACCGAAATGGGATAAATTGTCGCCGCGCGAGTTTTTGCAGCTGCAGGAGTTGGCCTCATGTAAGTGAAAACCAGTAAATCAAATTGCACTAATCAAACACAGGGGAGTGGGAGTATGGGAAATGGGAAATGCAAATGAAAATCACGGCCAATCAGCCAGGCGCCCTTAATTTTGCCCTTTTACACTTTTTCCTGACACTGACAGAAAGCCAATTAAAATGCTTTTTATACGCGAACATACATCCCATTTAACCAACATTTTTAATTGCATGCAGTTGTTAAAGCAATCATGTTACCCAATCAATCATGTTGCTTGGTTTTAAATTAAGCTTTTTTATATATAGCTTTGTAGGGTTAAAGAAATTAAGGGCAAAGTAATGCATTTTTGTTACAGTTAAAAACCATTAATCCATAATACTTACTTTTACCTTACCTAAGCATATTTCTAGTGAATATATTTATCGTTTTTGTACCTCTTTAAAAAACCCATATGACGTTTCACTTCACTGCCATCGGCTTCATTTACATACATTTTTTGCTTAGCTGGCACATCATTTGCTGCATTTGAGGAATATTCCTCATGGCAGCTGCAGCTGCAGCTTACTGTAAGCAGCGCATCTTAAAGAGCGCAGACACACATCTCATCCACAGAACCGAGCTACGAGCTACGAGCTACGAGTATGTCTGACACTGTTTGCAGTCTTCGCTGCAGCAAAGCTGTTTGACATGGCAAAGTAGTTTACCTTTGGGTGAGCACTTCACCCAAGCTGCCTGTGGAGGGAATTACTCGTACACGAGCGGAAAATGCGAATGCTGAGCTTATAGATTATGGGATATTTCAAAGAACACACACTCACTGAGTCACGGAAAGGAGCTCGGACCATTTGCAAGGTGTGCTTGCACCAAAGATATATTTCCTGTGAATTCAAAAGGAAGCTCAAAATTGAGAACCAAAAATTTAAGTCTGCACAAAGAATAAGATAGTTTTTCAAGAATGCCACAATTAAGATTATAATTTGAGATTTATTTTACGAATTAAAATTATTAGTTTTCCCTCAAAAGAAATGTAATTAAACATCAGTGCATTACCTATGACTTCAAGATATCCTGCATCATGCTGAGTGCTGGCAGGCGTGGCTCTGTACTTCTGGGAGTGGCAGCTGCAGGTGCTTATTAGAGTGCGGTTAAACAGTTTTTAGTCTGCGGTGCCCAGCTCCAAGCCTCAAGAGCCATCAAAAGTGTCAGCAGCAGCTGCCATTGCCAGGGAAACAGGACTGCAACTGCAACAGGATCCAAGTAGCCTTTCAGGTGCAGACACTCTGAACAATTGCGGTGCACACACCGAAGCTCTCATTAGGTTAATAAAACTCTGCTGGGCTAAAAACATTTCGGTCAGGGCTCCCCGTGGAGTTTATTTCAAGCATTCATCCCGTGCAGTCATTCACCGACACTTACACTTCCCGCTTACACAACCCGCTTGTTTTCCATTAGTTAATTATACCCACTGAGCTGCACCACCCACTCGAGGCACCTGTCCACTTAAGACATCGATTCAGGTGGCGCCAGTCGAGCAATTGACGTGTGTCCTGCCACTCGCGCGCCTCAGTCAAATGGAACTTTGCATAATCCTCGACTTACACCGCTCACCTGCAGTGGGATACATAGGGATTAGACTAGCATTTCACCTCTCAGATCTCAGTTATAGCTCTAGCTTACGCCTGTCTCCTCTCCTTGCAGATTCCACACGAAAACTGCAGGATGTGCTGCGGGAGTTCTGTTCGCCGAGTGCCTCAGCCACGCCCAAGTGCATTCCGGATGGGGTAAGTGTTGCCAAAATGGTCAGTCTGCTTCTCCACCTGCTCCTGAACCTGCTCCTTTTCCTGCCTCTCATCCTTCTCCTTTCTCTGTTCCTGCAATTAATTGAATGCGGATAAGACCAAGAGCCAGACCCTTCTCAAAGCACAAGTCAAGGGATTGGCCTCACCTTGGTTCTGTTCAGTTCGGGTTACATCTTACACTTTAATCCCCAGTCCAGCGACTGGGTAAGACCGATGAAAGGCGATTCTGAGGCATCCTCAAAAACACATATGTACACTGAACAAAAAGAGGTCAATTTTAGGGCAGAGCAACAAAGGTTTCCGAATGTTTCAAGAGTCAAAAGAGTTTAGAATTCAAAATATATATATAACAAAATATATTTAATTGAAAAATATAATTAAAACACCAAAATACTTCTTTATAAATTCCAATTATCTAATTTAATAACAGCAACCTTCTTAGCTTTAAATTAACTTTTCTTCCAGTACATTCATCCTTACAGGGAAAAGTAGCATATAGAATAGAGATTATGGCGCAGGCAGGTGGGTTGAAAGATTGAAAGTAAATCTTCTTATACGTACAATAAATCACAGACTTTTCAAGTTTACGCCTCAATGCCAAATTGAAATTGAATCCCGACACACACACACACAGAGATGGAGAGACACTGAGTTGAATGAATATCCTGACAAGTTTATACATACTAAATTAATTTCAAACTGCCTGCAACTCCATCAATCTGGTCAGAGAAGCTGCATAAATTGTTACTCTCTTCCTCCAAACACGAACATCCTGAGACCCGGATCACTCTGGGGGGCTTAGTGACAGTCACCGAGGAGACAAGGATATCCATGGGAACACACAAAAAGCCAGAACGTTTACAGTTTGCACAGCGTTCGATATTAATTTTTAATGGCAAACTCGAAACATATGCAAGCTGATTCATTTCGTTTCAGAGCAACGAATTGGAAAAAGTATAATTAAGTTGCCGCCACGCCCTCAAACCTCTCGATTTCCGTGGCTCGCTTACAAGTTGGATTGATGTTTCTAGTCGAGCGAAGGGGAAGTGAATAATTTCACTCGGAACTCGCATGGAATTCACTTTGATATCGAACACGAGTACGTTACGAGTACTCACTGTTTGCTGTTTGTCTTTAGGAGGAATTTGCTGAACGAAAGTAATTCCCGTAAATATTTAAGCGAACGAAATGAATTGAGATGCCACGAGATGTGCCGGGCTGCCTGGCAACATTTTTCCTTTTTCTATTCCCGGCGAAAGCAGCTTAACATGTCCTGTCCACAATACAAAAAATAAACAAACGCTCGTCCCTTTAGCTGATGTGACTTTAACTCGTGGTCCTGGCTTCAAGCCTCTCCTCCATCCACTCCAATTAGGTTAATTAGGAGTCACCTGTCGCCAGGTGGAACGGCAATTGGCCTGCGTTCCGCTGTCGTTGTAAAGCGAAAAATGACATGTGCGTTTTCCTGTTTTTCCGCCCAACAATTGGTCACTCGATGCCTTTAAAGGTTGCCCCCAAAAATGTGAACTATGCCCCATATGGTCGTTATTTATGCCCCCCGAACTCCAAACTGCGTTGCATAATGAATGCAAAGCGCAGATTATATTCGCCGGAGCGGAGTGAAGATGAGTGCCAAATGGCCCGTATGCGTGCACGGGTGCGTATGTGCGATGTGTGATTAGAGAGTGTAATGAATATCACGCATACGCACCGAGCGCCCCGAAAATGTGCTCGAATATTTATTCATTAAGCCACGCGCTCACGCATAGCGTCGCATAACGCGTCCCAGGGTATAGCTGCGGAGATTGAAAGCGGAGATATATACAGCAGGGGACGGAATAATAGGGATAATAATTATAAAACTTTGAAATCTTTAAGTTGGGACTAAAGTTAATTGGAATAAAAAATAGATATTCAGTAATATATGAAAATAATTAGGAATTTTCTTCTTTAGAATTAAAATTTATAAGAATTAGAATTAAAGAATAATTAAAGTTTATAAATAAGCTTTTTAAACTAACATTATAAAGGAATTATCTGTGACACTTTGAAGCCTTAAAGAAAATTTTATATTAAAGTTAATTGAAATTAAAAGAAAGTACTTAATAATAGTTAAAAATAGTGGCGAATTTTATTACTTAGAATTGAAATATAATTTAAAATGAAGAATACTTTAAAAATAGAAATAAGCTTTTTAAACTGATTTTACAAATTATTAAGGGATTATATATGACATTTTAAAGCCTTGAAATAAAGTTTACTTTGCTCTAGTTAATTAACTAATCCCCATTGAAATATCCTTGACATAAGAACCAAAGTCTATAATATATCACCTTAAAACCCCAAATATCTTAATTACCTGACCACAATTGTATATATTCAAAGAAATCTGGCTAAAAAGGAGATACATTAGAGCAAAGGGAAGGCTGTTCGCACGCGTATCTCGTTGCTGCTTGCTGGCTAAATAAATTTTGCTAACGCAATTCGCGCCATTATTATAGTGCCAGTATGTGTGTGATATGTGTGTGTGTGTGGGAGTGTGTAATTTATGTGTGTGTGTAAGCTTTAGTATCTGTGTGTCGGTGTTTTACAATATGCCGATGTAGCGATGTAGCTCCACTTAGGCGTGTCGCCGCCATTTGCGCTCGAGTGCTTCAAGCAGTTTGCTCCGACACTCGTGGCTATAGCCTGGCAGATATATATATATATATATATATATGGTATATATGTATACTGTAGAGTAGGGTATATAGCTATAGCCTCGTTCAGCCATAGATGCTGGTGTAGTTGCCAGGCGTATAAACTTCCTTTCGCCTGTATTCGGTTTCATTATGGTCGAGGATCCAGCAAACAGCCAGCAAGTGGCTGAGAGCACTGCAAGAAATTTGAATAAGTTACTGGGGGAGAGAGAATAATGCTTAGAGAAAAAGAATTTATATTATAAGCCGACTTTTTATGCTACTTCGGGGTAAAAAATATAGTTCTTTAGGGAGAACTTTACAAGAGTGAGCTAAAACCTTTCTAAAAGTCTCCTTAGATTATTTCTTAAAGAAGAATTTAAGTTTTTATTTATAGAATATTTTTTTAAACTATAACTTAATTTTTCTAAATTTTAAACAGAGTAATATTGAGTTAAATTTCCTCTCAGTGTTAGCCCAAACCTCGGCGCACTGTTAATGTTACCAGCAGTTGGCTGTTGCTGCTGCCCCTTCTGCCTCATCGTATATTTTGTTTTATGTTTCGAAATTTAAAACGATGCAAAATAGCAAAGGCAGCGAACGGACCAACCATGAGATGATGAGCCTGATAATAAACGCAGATACATCTAGGAGTATATAGAGTACATGCCCAGCTGAAGTGCTGATTATTTCATTACTCCCAACGAAGGCAATTAATCGCAGCCATTTTCCCCCAAGCTTGTTGTCCTTGATTAGCTGTTATTTCTGATCCTGAAACCGGAGAAGTAGCTGGCAAGCTGGAAACTGAAAATGGCAACTGTAAAATCCGTAAAGCTGCCGGCGGCCTAACGTCTATCAATGTCGGCGTCTATCAATGTCTGAATGTCTGAATGTATTGGGGGTCCCTGAATGCTGAATGGTGAATGTCGTCGTCGTGGCATTGTTGATTCAAGCATCGCGCCGCAGCTGTCAATGTATTGACATTACACGTGGTGTTGACATGTAATTTGCCCCGATCCCCATTCATCCAGGTTCCCGGGTTCCGTTCTGCATCCATAAAAACCTGCCCCACACCCATACCCATACCCATATCCCATTTGCCGCACTCTCAGACCTAGCCCAGTGTCTCACAGACCCCGGGCAAATAAGAAGGCGCCGCCAGATCCTTGGAGGACATTCCCCGGCACGTACAAATGGAACCTTTTTTTTTGGGGGAGGAGCTCCCAGCTCGCTGCTCGGATTTATGTGAGAATTTTGTGCACTGGACAAATGTAAATAAAATGGCTTACGTTCCTCGCCCACAAGAAGAATTATGTATTCCAAGGGCGTAAAATGCGAGATTTTAAAGGCAGGCCAGGACAAAAATCTCTGCTAAATGGGGGAATTTACTGAAGGTGCGCTGCCTGCCTGATATCTGACCTTCAATTAGGCAGGAAATTTACCATTTGATTATATGAAATCTCATTTCATATAGCATAATTATTAATCATACGCCCTGTTGCCGCCTGAAAAAGTTGAGTGTTTGCAAGATTTTCATCTAAGGCCCAGTGCAAAATATTCTGTCAACATATTTTGTTGCATAAGCAGCTCTCTTCGCTGTCACAACAAACCCGATACTTCTCGTAAAACTTGGCTGAAAGGCGAAGCCTGGAACTATGCATCGCCAAGTGTTTTGCACACATTTTAGCTTGTCACTTGGAAAGGGGAGGCGGCGGATTTATTACGCACTCCACACCCCCCTCAGGAACAGTAAAGAGAATTCTTAGTACTAGCATTTCAGAGAAAACATCAAGTCCTTTCAAGGAAAATGGAATATATGTATTATAGGTTCTTGAAATAGCAAAAATGTTGAAATAGAAAGCTTAAAATATAATCTTATTTCCTGTTAAACTAAATAGGCGTCCATTTCAAAAGCTTAAATATTTATAAATATACATTTTCTTAGAAAACTTTATATTTTTCAAGAACAACCATTACCTTTCTTCAATTCCTTAACCCACTCGCTGTCCTTAGCAAACCTCATGTGTGGTTACTGATGGCTTATTAAAAAGCCGAGCTACGAAACAAAGACCCACATAAATCATTGTTTTCTCTTTGTTTTCTTTTACTTTTCTAAACTTTTCAACTCCTTTTTTCGCAGGACATTGATTTCGATGGCTTCCGTCGCTTCCTGGATGCCTTTCTCGACTGCGAGGCGCCTCTGGATCTGGCCAAGCACTTGTTCGTGTCCTTCCTCAAACCGAATGTCACCCAGGCCCAGCTGCATGGCCGGGCACTTAATCAAATGGCCGCCATCAGCAGCACGGCCGCCTGTGCGCCAGTCACGTCGCATACCAAGGGTAAGAGATCGTCCCACATCCTACATCCTGACCACTTTCCTACACACCCATACCCGTTCTCTCCTTACTCGTCGTGTGTTTGTGAATAATTGCTGAACATTTCTTTTGGGCTGGGTGCTCCTGCTCCTCCCCCACTCGTAATTAGGCTCCATACCGAACATCAATAGCATTGCCGAGCTGATGCCACAGTGCAGCGGCGGCGGTGGTGGTGGCGGTGGCGGTGCCGGTGGAGGCGTGGCTGGGGGCGAGGGCCACGCACAGGCCCGCAGCAGCTTTGTGGACAAAATCCATGGCATCACGGATAAATTACACCACTCACTGGGCGGACATCTCTCCCATGATCCCAGCAAGACGGGTAAGGATTTACATAGAGAAAAAAATGTTGTCTAGAGAATTATAAAACAAAATTTGTTTGGGATCTATAATTTCTTAAGAATAAATATGCAAAACTGTAATATATTTAGCATAGATTTTTAATTAAATTTATTTTGAGTTTCAATTTAATTATTTCCTTTTTTTAAGTACTCTAGAATCTAGTCCTCGCCTGTATCTGAGCTTTATATATATCTATCTTCGTTGATATACTTAACAGGCAGCGTCCATCCCATGCTCACCGTGACGCCCAGTCCCTTGGCCAGTGGTCCCAGCATGTTTCAGGCCAACAATCCTGCTCGCCGTTCTGTGGACTCGAGTCCCTCGCACTCGGCCACCAATCACTCGCAGATGTCACGGAATTCCTCGAAGAAGAGCAACAATTCGGTTAATTGCAAAATTGATGGTGAGTATTAATTAGGCAGCTTCCCCCGGAATCCCCGGAATCTTACTTGTACCCTTTCGCCTGCGTGCTCTGAAATTACAATGTGCATGCGACTTCCGTCCAATTAAGACGCTCATTGTGCAATCAGCATGTGATATGTGTGTGCAAGGGGCATCCTGGCCAGCTGCAGCAGCAGCAGCCTGGCCTGGTTAGCACTCACAGCCAGTGAACAATTCAAATGCAAAAATTAACCATCTATATGTGCGCTATGTTGCGCTCCATTTGTTCGCAAAAATAAAAAAAGGAAAAGTAAAGAACAAACTTTTATTATTGCCTTTTGAAAGGCAGCAGCAGGCAAGCGGCATTTGTTATAGCAATTGTAAAACTTTAAATTGGGAAAATGGGTTTTTTATGGGTTGTAAAGGGGAAGGGGAATGTTTAATTTTTAAACTCAACTTTGTAACACAACATACATCAAGTTAATAATAGTTTTTCATAAGTATTTGCCTTAAATTTAAGCTTTTTCATATGTTTTGTTTATAAATAAAAGAAGACAAATCATTAGCTCATAAAACAAATGCTTATTTTTCGCTCCTTGAAATCATCCCCACAGCACTTTGCATTTAAGATCTCCTTTTTTTTGGTGCTCCCAGGAGCAAAAGTCAATACCTGTAAAGTAAAGAGCTCAAGAAGCTCAAGAGAATTAGCTGTAGTAAGCTGAAAATCCCCGCTTGTTTGCCACTTGCTTAGTTAACTTTTTCGTGAACTTGCTAATTAGTGGAGCGAGCAAATATCAGGACGCTGGAAGACGAAAAACAAAGCAGACTTTCGCTAATTCACGAGTTCATAAATTATGGACCTGGGCTGCAGCAAGTCCTGCTGGCGAAAACTTGGCACCGGAAGTCAGACTTGCTGCTCTTCCCCCCTCTTCCGTTTCCGCTGTCACAACAGCAGCCAAGAAGGAACAAAACAAAAGCGAAAAGAGAGCCCTAAAAAAGCGAGCTGAGCGACTCTTGTCTCGGGGATCGTGTCGTAAATCAACGCCCAATTAGAAACATTTTTGCATTTCACGAACTCGCAACTCGTAAAATGCGAAGCCTGCGTTAAATTAACATTTATTGCTCACACACACACACAGAGAAAGAGAATCCTGGGAAACAAAAGCCCCGACACTCACACAGACACAGACACAGGGGGGAGGCGCACTTGCGGCCTGAAAGTATGCAGCGGCATTTCTTTCGCTTTTTTGTGCCCCACTTTTGCTTCCCTTTTTGCTTTCATTCATTTCGCTTCGTTTGAAATGTGTACGGAGAATGATTAATGAACGTAAATTTCGTTTTTTTTCCCACCCCCTCGCCTTTTTTTCGCCTTTGTCGCTGGCCAACAGTTTCACGCATTTTTGCCAGCAATTGGAAGGCATTGTCCTGAAAGTTCAGTGGGTGGAGAGGGGTACACGCTGAAAAACTTGGAGTGTAAAATAAATTATCATTAACAAGGCTAACACTAGTTTATTATTAAAAAAGAACGGTTAAATTTCATATTCTTTAGATGAGTTTTTAATGAATTAAGAAAATATTATAAAAGAATGATCATTGCAAGGCTGAAATTAGTTCAAAATATTAAAATAACGCATAAATTCCATATTCTTTAGGCAAGTTTTTAATGATTTAGGAAAATAATATAAAATAATGATCATATTAGTTTAATATAAGTTAAGTTCTATATTCCTTAGATTAGTTTTTAATGAATTTAAAAAGTATTATAAAAGAGTGATTATTCTCAAGGCTGATATTAGTTTAATATAATTAAATATTTGTTGAATTCCTTATTCATCAGTTTGTAGTGAATTAAGAATAATGAATAATATAATATATATATATATATATATATATAAACTAATATTAGTTTAATATACAAAAACATTTAAAGAATTGCTTCATCTTTAGACAAATTTTTAATGAATTAGAAAAATAATGTCAGCAGAAAGTTTAATTTATTAAATTCTGTGAATAAAAGTGGACAATGCGATTTTGTATTTCCAAAAGATAACTGAAAAAGAGACAAACTTTGCAAATCAAGTTAATATGGATTTTAACATTACTTTAAAATATTTATATATATATTTATAATTTATAATATTAATTAAAATCCAGTAAAGTTTTAACTTATGTATTTAAGTATGTAATTTTTTATTGATGAAATGTTCCTATTCGGAGGTACTACAAAAATATATTTGCAGAATTTTTAAATTTCCTCAAAAACTATCAAAATTAATAATACAAAATGGTACATCATACAATAAACTGTACACTGAATGCTTTCCCTTAAGTATTTCATTTATTTAAATTTATTTTTAGACCCTTGTTTGTAGAATTCAAAACCCTAGTAATCTACAGATATTTAAAACCCGTATATTTTATAAAGAAAGAAATACCTAACAATAATGGAAACTATTGTTTTGTATTATTTCACTTAATATGCATTAATTGTACAATTTTTCTCCTTGTGTATTAAATTGCGCACGGGCATAAGGACGAGGCCCAGTCAGGAATTTGCTATTAGCATTATATATTAAGTACAACATGGGCTCCGCTTTGTTCCTCTGTGTGTCTGCGTTGGAGAGCGCCTTAAGCGCTAATTGGATTAGTTTTGCTTTGCTTTTTGCGTCCTGTCTTCCCTTTTGTGTGTCTGTGTGTGTGTGTGAATTAAATTTATTAGTCCAAATGTACGCCGGCAAATAAGTTGACATTGATCCTGCATACACACTCAGCCTGTTTGCACAACTTTCCCTGCACTCATCGCGACAGAGCGACAGGCTCATTTAGTTATTAATAAGTGGGGCAAATATTAGCATTGTATTCCGCATCTTTCTCTCTCTATATATATTTTAATTTATTGCCAACAAACGTTCCGACATTAAGCAAACATAATTAGCTAAAATACAATCGTCTGTCTGTGGGTGCTAGCATCTTTTTTGGGTGTTTGTCTAGCTTATGGGGGGATCGGATCCCGGCATTACCATATATATTACAACATCAACAGCTCACACAAATGGCCTGTCAAAATAATAAGAGATGGAAATCATTCACTAACTCAAACACACAGAGCGGCAAATAGAGGGAAAGTCCCTTTGAGAGCTTGTGTGTGTGTGTGTGTGCCTTTCCCCGGAAAATTTCTAAACAATTTACCGCTTTTGATTTCCATTCATTATGTAATTACGCCGGATTTTTGACTGCATGGAGAATATTGCAGAAAAGCCAACAAAAGAAGGTGAATAAATTCTTAATTATGGCAAAACAAAGTTGAACGGGCCAAAATATCTGGAGCGTAAGATGAGAAAAGTTTTGGGTCGCAGGTTCAAGAACATTAAACGCAATGGCTTACGCCTTAAAGTGGAAAACAAATTGAAGTTCAGTTCAGCCCAGGGCCGAGTTCATTAAGAGCCGTTGCAAAGCACTGGCTTTTTGGCCCGGTCAAATGTTGGCAATTAACATTAAGCATAATGGGTTCCCGGCCTGTCAGCTGTCGATTGCATTGAGAGTAATGAGGAGTCGCCGCCACTCTGTCAACCGAAGTGCCAAGCACTTAATGAATGCACACTGGGAAAAGGACGAAGCCGGTGCTGAAATGTAAATGTATCGATTCGAAAATGGGGATTTTTATATGAAAATCGATTGGGTTACTTTGGGGGTAAATTAAGGGATTTAAATAGAGTTGAAATTGAAAGAAAAAAAGCGAGAATAAATGTGATAAGGAAGTGGAAAACTAATGTTGAAAAAAAAATCAAAATCAAGAGTATCTATAACTTTAATATGTAGATTAAAGGAGTTTTAATTTAACACCAATTAAATAAAAATAAAAATATCTGGATAACTATATCAACAACCATTAATTTCGATAGTTAACTAACTTATTTTTAGCTTGAATATCAAAGCGACTTATCACCCACTTTATATTTAATGCATTATAAATTTCCCTTATCGATTAATGGACATCCCCAGGGCACATCCTTGCACTTTGCCTCCGCTCTGCCACTCACTCCTTCACTCCTTTACTCAATGGTTCCCCGCCTTCTTTCTCTTGCAGCTGACATTAAGCTGCTGGCGCGAAAACTCTCGCATTTTGATCCACTGACACTGAAGGTCCCGCTGAAGGATGTCGTCTGCTATTTATCACTGCTCGAGGCTGGCCGTCCGGAGGATAAACTGGAATGTAAGTCCGAGTCGCGACCTTCGATCCGGCTGCTCGTTATTTATTCAATGCCTCGCTTGCCCTGTGCTTGCAGTCATGTTCCGGCTGTACGATACGGACAGCAACGGCGTCCTGGACACGGCCGAAATGGACGCCATTGTTAATCAGATGATGGCCGTGGCCGAATATCTTGGCTGGGATGTCAGCGAGCTGCGTCCGGTGAGTCTGGTTCAGGATCTGGGTCTGGGTATGGTGCCGGTTAAATCCGGCTTACATTAAAAACTCATTACGCGATTGCAATTGCAACTGCAATCGATGGACTGCAGGTCCTCATACAGTCAGTCCTTCCCTTTTGGCCAGGTCCAAACTGAGGAGAGAGAGAGAGGAACTGGGGGCTGTTTGGCGGTCACGAATCCCGAAAACCTGTTCAACTACTCATTGACCCAATCCAATTCAATCCAATAAAACTTTTTCAATTACTTACGGACCTTTTCAGCGGCATACACAACACAACAAAGCGGCAAACAAAACAGGACAGAGAAAAAAACACTTGAAATTAATTTCTCTTTATTGTTTGGACATTCAACTTTAGCCGATAGTCCCAGTTTAGCTGCACAGGGAAAAATTTAATAGTTATTTGATTATTCTAGTAATTAAATAATCAAATAACTATTAAAGTTCATCATTTTATTCAGTTTTCTAAGGCGATAACTATGGCAAAACCACCAATAATGTTAGCTACTTTTAGCAGTTCTATTTCCTACTCTCTCTTAACAATTTTCTTTTTAAATATTTATGTTTTTCCTAAGAAATTTCGTTGCGTGTTCTCTGGGTCTCCATTTCAACCGCAAATTTGTGGAGCTGCCGCAGCTACCACATCGCATAGGCGACTTAATAGTTTCAGCAATGCCAAAAGCAAAAAAGAACCGGCTTAAAGCTTTCCCCTAACAACCGCCCAACCCCCTTGATGTTGACAGGCAAAGCAACAAAAAAATATAAATACATATATATCCCAGTTCAGGGAAAATGAAAGAAAAAAATAGCAAGAGACTGGCGACCGCAAATAAAGTCAAAGCGCCACAGAACTCAATTAACAAAATACCCCTGGCTATGGCTATGGCGGCCAACTTCCTTCCTTCCTTCCATCCATTCCTCCCTTCCTCAAGCCGAGCCGCGGCCATTTCCTTGTCCGGAGTTCCAATTCCACTTCCAGCACGGCTTTATGACTGTGCCAGCGAGCACATACTTTAAATTCTAAGCAGGCACAGGAAATATTTTAATCAAAATATTTTTAGCCAACTCCTCCTGGCTCCTGGCTCCAGGTTTGGGTCAGCCCGGCGCAGTCCTTTGGCCCCATTATCCTTTTCGCTTTCCGGCTGCGCCACAGAAATAATCAAAGCACTTAATGAGTTGCATAATTCTGGCATTCATTTCCGGAAGAATATGAAATTCCTGGAGAAATAGAAAAAAGGATTCGGAAGCTGAATAAATTTGTGAGGGAAACTTGGCTTCAACCTGAATATTTCATGGAGCCATCGAACGGTTTAAAGTTGGCTTCTGCCTCGAGGAAACCTAAAAACTTTTTAAAACTTTATTTCGGGCATTGGAAAAGTACGCAAGCAATCATAAAGCGATTAAAAATGCATTAGTTTAGGTGTCTTAAACTAACAAATGTTCTCTGAAATAGTATTAAAATTTTATTTAATTCTTCATACAATAAAACCGAGAAATGAATAATAGAAAGCCGCTTAAAGTGGCTTTAAGAACTCCACAGATTTCAGGAATATATATGTATATATGTGCTATACAGATATCCGGAAATGCATTTGCCCAACCAAGGCTAGGTAATAAGTTTACTTTTCCTCTCCTCTCCAGAGCCGAGAGAAGTGCATTGCGAACAGGAAGTTGCTTTTCCGTTAAGTTTCTTTCCATCTAAAAATTACCTTTTTGGTTTCACTCCTCCACCATGCACACACTCACAGCCACTTGCAATCGCTTTTTGTACTTACTTACAGATCCTGCAAGAGATGATGGTTGAAATTGACTATGACGCCGATGGCACAGTGTCCTTGGACGAGTGGCAGCGCGGCGGGATGACAACCATTCCACTGCTAGTGCTCCTAGGTAGGTAATTCCGCTAACCTGCACAGGGAGAAAATAGGAAGAGATTAAGGTCACCTCAAAAATCCATAAAGATAAATTAAATCTTAATATTAAGAATTAATTTAAATCAAAAACCAAACTTTTAAAGGAACAATTTTTCCACCAAAAGAAACCCCTAAATGGTCTCAGTTTTATATAAATAATTCAAATATTATGGCAAATTCCATTACACATTTTCTCTCTGTGCAAATGCATCTCTCTGCTAAATGCGCCTTTGCCGGCTGAATGCCTTGATCTGTGACTGGTTGGCTCCTGCCGTAATAATCAAGTCATTTGCCCAGATGGCTCAGGGGAATGAGCAGAAGCTGCCTGCCGGCATCCTTGCCAGCTTCCTCCTTCTCTCCTCCAAACGCTTATGCAAAGTGACAACTCTCTTCCGTTCTCCCTTTCTACCTCCCCCCACATCCTTCTTCTACATCTACCTCTACACCTTCATCTGCATCCGAATCCTCCGCAGGTGTCGACAGCACCACGCTCAAGGAGGATGGCATCCACGTGTGGCGCCTGAAGCACTTCAGCAAGCCGGCGTATTGCAACCTCTGCCTCAACATGCTGGTTGGCCTCGGCAAGAAGGGTCTCTGCTGTGTGCGTGAGTATCGGGAAAGGGGTTACCTGGGTGGGGTATCTAGGAAGGAGTGTCTGGGAAGAGTATCTTGGAGGAGTGCCTGGTTAGTAGTTTCTAGAGGGAATATGTAAAAGGTGGGTCTGCATATGAAATTGTCAATTTCAATGAAACCAGGCGCTCTTCAATCGATTCAAAACACGGTTTTTGGGTAAAGGGAAAACTATGAACTTTTCATGAAATCACTTTGAACTACAAAATGAATATTTTCAGGGTGTTTTTTATGCTTTACTTTTGTTTATAAAAATATATTGATATTTTCAAAGGTTAAAATATTTCATTTGAATATTATTGAACTTTAAGAAATGGATTTATTTTCTGTACAAATATTTTGGAGTATGTAAATTACTTTTTAGAATAACAAATAATTAAATAATAATATCTTATTTCCCCTCGCAGTCTGCAAATACACAGTGCACGAGCGGTGCGTGCAACATGCCCCTGCCTCCTGCATTACCACCTATGTCAAGTCCAAGAAGCCCAAATGCGGCGGTGACCTGCTCCATCACTGGGTGGAGGGCAACTGCTATGGACGCTGCTCCAAGTGCCGCAAGCGTATAAAGGCGTATCACGGCATCACGGGGCTAACCTGTCGCTGGTGCCACATGATGGTGAGTGAGGGGACTGGGAATCTTTAGGTAATTTGGGGATTTGGTTAAAATATTTAACAGGAACTTTAGTTCTTAAGAAAGGTTACAGTTTTGGGGATGCCATATTGATAGTTTGAAGAAGGTGAAGCTGAAGAAAGCACTTATAAATCTTTCTTAATAGTTTTTTATTATTTTATATACAAATTTTATATTAAAATCGATTATAAATGTTTAAAATAATATTAAAGGTACCGAAAATCATAATAACTTGGCGTGTTGTATAAGAATTACTACTTTGTTGCACACTTTCTAGTTATTTTTAAATTATTTATTATTAACAGCAATTCTATACCTTTTAATTTTCAAAACAAGCAATAAATAACATATATTTTATCAAGATTAATTAACTTTCTGATCCATATACATATATTTGTACATGTTTTTTGTATTACGTATACGTAATATTTCTTTTTGATAAATCATAACGTATACGTAATATTTATCAATAATAAATAATAACTTATTAGTAATTTCTAATGTAATTTAACTTAATATAAACATGAGTCATGACGTATACGTAATATTTGTCAAAGAAAAATATTACGTATACGTCATTACTTATGTAATTATTTATCAACAAGAAATATTACGTGTACGTCATGAATTAGAATTACCTAATAATTTATTATTGTTAGCTAAAAATAACTTGAAGCCCTTAAAAATTTTTTAAAAATATGCATTAAAAAATTATTAAAGCACTAAATTCATCGTAAATTAGTTTTAATTTTTAAAAGGCAACTCTTTGTAGCGCAATTTTCAATAACTTTTGAAATGGTTTCTAAATCCATAATGATTTCTAAAGCACACCACCACCATTTAATGTTCCTCCATTATTATTGCTTTATTTCGTTTGAATTTTAGCTTTAATTTTAAATATTTCTCAAAGTAATGCAGAGCTTTCTTTGTTACTTTTCTATCATTACTCATATTTGGCTTGAGTCCCAGACCTCTGTCTCCTGATTAGTTACTTCTTGTCCATATTGTAAGTTAATCAACTTCGAAATCAAACCCCGGAACAGGGATAAATCAGATTTTGCATCGCTTGCAATCGTACAGCATTGTTTCAAAGCAAAAATTCCAATTATCCGGAAAAACAAGGCAGCCTTTGCCCCAACACTCGTCCGTTACTCTGAGCCCCTGCAGCCGTGTTGTTGGCAGCTGTGATTTGCAGCCCCACAGCAGTCGAATTCCCGGACCCGGACCCCGACCCGGATCCGGATCCGCAGCCAGGCCACACATGAGCTGGCAACTTCGTTATGGCTGGCAAATTGTCACGTCGCGAGCAAATTGCGCTTGCCACCAACTTGGGCGTCCTGTGTCTTTGACAAGTGCAGCGAAGATAATGCCGAATTTGTTGCTGCCACAGAGCCAGAGGCCCCAGGAACGACATGGGTTCCAGGAGGGACATGAGCATCGGGAATGTGGGTGGAGAAACTTGCTCCAGCGACTCGGATGCTGCTGCATCGGCAAATACTTTGTAAGCCAAGCGCTGCCCGCGCTTTTGACAGTCAATAACTTTGAATTTTTGAGTGTGTGCTTGAAAGTTTTCCTCGCGGAATTTGATAGTCATCCCAGACGTAAAAATTCTGTGAAAGAATTCTAAATAATATCCATCCTTGGGATGATTTATAAGCATTGTCCTAGCTTTACTTAGAGTTTGTTTCGATCATTATTTGGAGAAGCTTATCTCTGGCCACCTCTCGGTTTCGTTTAATTACTTTAGATAAGCTTAGAGCCTGGTCATCAGTGGATGACCAGCTCGAAGTTAATTTCAGGGGCCGCAAAAACGATGCAAAAGTAAAAGGAAAAAACGAAATATGCAAAAGAGGAAGCCAGGCGGCCATTAGCGAAAAAAGAAAGCGATGAAAACGCTTCAGCCAAATTGCTATTTAAATGAAAATCCGCGCTAAATCTCATTTAGGCCAAAATTAACCATTTTTTTTTTATATATACACCGAGGCGTTGGGGCACCAACGGCCGAGTAGTCGGCGCTAACAAACTTTTAATCGGATTCATTAAGGCGAACTGAACGCTTAAGTGGCTCTTGGCCCGCGATGAAGTGGAAATTGAATTTAAGGGCATAAAATCTCTGAGAGGCCTCTTTCTCCTCCCACTTTGACTAATTTGATTTCTATCCTCCCAATATATCCTTGACAGCTTCACAACCGCTGCGCCTCGTCGGTGAAGAAGGAGTGCACCCTGGGCGAGTACTCCGAGCTGATAGTCCCGCCCACGGCCATATGTCCTGCAGTCCTGGATCGTCAGCGATCTGTGAACCAGGCGCACAAGGTAATTGCAAAGAGAAGATATTAAAAATATATCAACATTTGTCATCAGAGTGTTTTTTACAAGCCGAAATATATATTTTTTTTATATTTTTCAATATATTTTTTGGTACCCTAAACCTTTTGTAATTAAAGTGTAAAACCCTCTGAACTCTGAATGATGAACAATGTTGATATATTATCCACTTTCTAAAAGAAAAAACAAGCACCCCGGCATTCCTCCTCCTCGAATTCGGCCAACTAACCTTTCAAAATTTAATCCCAAACCGCAAAAATTAACAAAAACAAACAATTGGAACCGCTGCTTTGTGCCCACTTTGCGCCACCTTGAAATCCGTTCTGTAATCAGAAATCCCAAATGCACCATCACCAGGCCACGCACTTCCAAATCACGCCGCCGGACGAGCTGAGCTGCCCGTTGCTGGTGTTCGTCAATCCGAAGAGCGGCGGCCGTCAGGGGGATCGCATCCTGCGGAAGTTCCAGTACATGCTCAATCCCCGCCAGGTGTACGACCTGTCCAAGGGCGGTCCCAAGGAGGGTGTGTGTGTGTGAGTGATGGCCGTTCAAGCACGGTGATTGATTTCCGCTCTTGTTTGCCAGGACTCACGCTCTTCAAGGACCTGCCCCGCTTCAAGGTCATATGCTGCGGTGGAGACGGCACCGTGGGCTGGGTTCTAGAGGCCATGGGTAAGTTTTAAGTTGAAATTAAAACCGTTTTTTCTGATACCTTGGAAGTGCAAAAGTAAAGAGTAAATTATAGGGAATTAAGCTCTACATTTTAATAAATATTTTCCCTAAAATATATTCTTAAATTAAAGTGGAAAAATAGTCTCAAAGATCAAGTAACTTTGAATTCATGTGGCCTTGTTTCTAATAGATTTTTAAGCTTATTTTTAAAGGTACAAAAAATAGAAGAAAACTTTTATAACTCCCCCTACACTTTGGCAATAAAATAAATCATAGAATTATCCTTAACTTTCCTTTTTCTAATTTTGATTCACCTTTAAGTTGGGAAGTCTTTAAAAATAGATTCTTTATTGCCAAAATGAGAGAAATTGATTACTGTTCCTTATCCCTGTTTGTATTGAAAGCATATTGAATGAATGATTAATTTTTTCTGCATTTCCCATTGACTAGATTCCATTGAGCTGGCCACCCAGCCTGCCATTGGGGTGATTCCGCTGGGCACGGGTAACGACCTGGCTCGCTGCCTCCGCTGGGGCGGCGGATACGAGGGAGAGAACATCCCCAAGCTCATGGAGAAGATCCGCCGCGCCTCCACTGTGATGCTGGACCGCTGGAGCATCGAGGTGACCAATTCCCCGCCCAGCGACGAGCTCCGACCCAAGGTGAGTTAATGCCAATCTTTGGGTAATCGATTCGCTGCACTGAGATATTATTTTTTTTAGATATTAAATTATATTTTATATTAAACAATAATGTAAATCATGGAGATAATTAAAACGAAGCTAAAAAATAATGTAAATTGATAGTTGAATACGGAAAATAAGATAAATTGACAATTATTGCTTGAAAATTTGCAATATTTCTCTCTGGAATCCTAAAAATAATCCCCAACTCCACCAATAAATTTAGCAGATTTTGTTATGTCTCGAAATGGATATTGCTTATCCTAGTTTGTTTCGCTATTTCTGTTTTTCCTGTGTCAAAATCGAATTGGCAGTCAGCTGGGTCTGTCCGTGTCCTGTTCGTAGGAGTAGGCGTTGTGGCGGAGGCGTGGCCCGGGTTTGCCAGCTGGAAAATCCAATTATTGGCCACAAAGCGCTTACCACGCACTCCACCACCGCCACCACCATTCGGGTTTGGTTTCCCCATTGCTCCCTCGAGGACCCAAGCGATTACACAAACTAATTTTGCTGGTTGGAAGGCGTGATGCTGACGCAGGCTGGCCAGGATGTCCTGGCTGGCTTGCAATCCGCAAAACTATGGGAAATGTTTTGTGCTCGCCAAATGGCAACTAACTAACCGACTGACTCTCCCCCAACCGCAGGTGACGCTGCACTCGAACATGCAGAAGGTGATTGAGCTGTCGCAGAGCGTTGTGGTGGACAAATCCCTAATCGAACGCTTCGAGGAGATTCAGAGGCAGAGCAAGCATCCGCCCGGCACGGCAGCCTCCACCACATCGATAATGATGGCCACGGAAATGGAAATGGCAACAGCAACGGCGGAGTATGGGAACAGCACCACAACGACAAGAACGACGACCACCAAGAGCATTTCCATGTCCACCTTCGAGACGCAAAATACCCTGAGAGCCACGCTGAGCAGCAGCAGCAGCAACTCGAGCAGCGCCAGCCATGCCGAGCAACAACAGCAGCTGCAGCAGCAACAGTCGGAAACCGACGAGGCCGAGACGGAAACGGAAGCCCGGCAAAGGTCCTTGGCAACGGAAAGGCAATCACTCGAGACGCTGCTGCTGCAGCACAAGCAACAACTGCTGCAGCAACAGGAGCAGGGGTTGGTGGAGCAGCAACTGCAAGGAGTCCTGGCATCGGATGCTGGCCAGGAAGCTGCAAGCACAGCAACACCATTTGGGAATAATCAAAGCGATAATAATAGTCAGCGCAATAAGCAAAACAACATCCTTAAACAGCAAATTACATTGTCATTGGATTTGTCCGACCCCGAGGACGAAGGCAACAACAGCCTGGATCCAGAACGGCCACAGCCACCCAGCAGCCCTCACTCACCGGTGACGCCCTGCACGCCGAATGCCTCCTCCAGCAAACAGCAGCAGCCACATCTTCAGTTCGAGGAGCAGCAGCAGCAGCAGAAGCCCATCAAAGTGCAGTCGGACAAGGACTGCACGGTGCCCTACAACATTATCAACAATTATTTCTCTGTGGGCGTGGTGAGTACTATTTTCTTGATGGCACTTTAAGAAATGTGCAGGATTTCTTAAAATAACTATTTAATAAATATCTGTATAGTTTTTAACTTGAAAGATTAATCTATAAAGCATATCTTCGATTATAAAGTTCCTTTCTTAACTTTCTTTAAGTGTAAGGGGAATTTGCTGAATGCATTCCTTGTTTAGCAAGTCTCCAAGCTGCGATTCCGTTTCGCTACTTTGACAAATGCCAACATATCCGGCTGCAGTTTCAGTATGTCACATGTCGGACGCTAAGCCAGGCGGATGAAGCTATTTCCATCTTCATCTTGATGCCCATTCCCATTGCTCTTCCTCCTCCTCCCTCCCTGCCATTCTGTTCGAGGCCCGTGTCCATGATTATGTCCATGTCATCAGCAGGAGCCATAATATCCTGCCGTAACAAGGGCAACTATGAGCGCCATTTTCATAATTAGTGTGGACGAGCTGTCGCTACTGCTGACATGGGATTTGCATTTGACAAGCGGCGCTCGGCGAGCTTAATTCGATTATCTAAGGAAATCGCGTCTAAAATCACAGAGGCCTTCGTCTTGGAGTGATTAGTGAAGGTTTTGAGATATGAAAAGCAGAATTTTAAATGGAAATTTTTTAGGAAAATAGTCAAAGAACTTATTTAGAGTTTCTGCTAGAATTAAACCTAGAAAATGCCATCTCCTAAGCAAAAATAAACCATAAATTATCCAAAATGTGGTCTCTCCTTCCCCCCAATGCTGCTTAAAGCCCAATAATATTAAGAGCAAATGTCCCGCCGACTGTTTAGCTTGACGCCTTCGGGCTGTTCAATAATTCATTCAAATCGACTTAATCATTTATTCAGCATCTTGGCCAGAGGACCGCTTATTTCCGGCTTACCAGGCCAAAATCAAGCTCAAACCCAAAGGCAGCGCTCTTTTAGATGCAAATTTTCCAGGGAACCTGGCCTTTGGTGGGATACATTCATAACCAAGAAGCGAAATGAACTCAAACAATGGCGTTTCAATAAAGCCGAGGGGGGCAATAAAGAAAATGTAGAGAGCAGGGCTGCTAACGCTTTTCCCCATTTTCCCCACCACCGCCTGGCATCAGAATCCTGGCCAGGCTGGCGATTAGTCAAAGACTCTGGCACATTGCAACACATTTCGCATGCAAAGTGGCCGATTGCCACGGGCTCCCGGAGATGCACAGAGAGAATTGGGGAGAGTTCAGGGCTTGAATGCTGGAATAACCCAACCTCAAGTTTAAAGTTATTTCCCGCCGTGAACTGCTACAGATACGGGTGCACCAGATACAGATACTTTTGCAGTTGAAGCCGGGTATCTCTGGGGTATGCAAACGAGGTGGCAAGAGTTAAGCACACAATCATCAGGCTGCGCATTTGCATCATTGATGCTGCAACGTATTCGATTGCCAATCGCCGGGGCAGGTGCAAGCAGGTGAAAGGCAGCTAAAAACCTGGCTGGTAGAAAATTCTGGTGATGCAGGTGCATCTTCCCTCTCTCCTGCTGCAATTTGCACTGTTTGCCATCACTTTGGCCAGCTTTTGAAATCAAATTCCCCATCACTTTGCCTGCGAGCAGGAGAATGAGTATTCAAATGAAGCTGGGAAGCTGGGAATCCAAAAGATGGCCAACACTTTGCCGGCATTTGGCCATTCGAATTCACTTAGCTCTGGTGTCCGGCTAAATTCCCAGCCAATAGCCAGGCTAAGCCCTGTCCCAAAATGACCGAAAGCGTTTAAATTAATGAGGGCCACACGGCTGCTGCCCCCGAAAACTTGTCTCATTATAATTTCCAGCAAGTGTTAAATTAGTAACTGCTCAAGGCGACGCCAAACACCGCAAAGTCAAGAAAAAGTAACAGATTGTGCCCCAGGGACAAGCCAAAAACCCACACACTCCAGCACACAACATATATATACACACACATACCCCTCCTGGCAGGACAATAAATAGAAGGAAGGATACAACTTTGCAAACTTTTCGCAGAGGACGGGAGGGAGGAGGCTTTTGAATAATTTAGTATGATGTGAGATATGAAAATGGCAGCAGAGAATACGAAAAAGGGAAATACCACAGGCAGGAGGAAGGAAAATCACAGATTCTCGCACTTTTAGCGGCCTGCAGTCCGTTTATCAGGCCGGGATTTAAGAGAGCCATAAAGAAATGTTAAGTGACAAGTTTACAGCACGGGGCTGGCCGCAGAAATGAAATGAAGGCCAAGTAAAACGGAAATGTGGTACAAATCAGCCAGACAATGTCCTGCCCTCCTGTTTCGTGTGTAAACACACGCCCATTGCCCGGTTAAATACACAGAAACCAAGGGGGAGAAAGGATAAGCCCTAAGGAAAAGCAAAGGAAGTAATTTTTTCATCTCAAATCATATAACTAGGATAAGTGGGAACTTTTTTTTAAACTAATTAAATTTTCAGAGCCTTGAATATATATTTTTTCAACCATAAAAACTTGAGCTAACTTTGCTTTTCTATCATTTCAAATATTTGTTAGTCTCTGGGGAGCATTTTTGTAACCGTGTAGGTCAGGAGGCGGCTGGTGGGTGGCTGGTGGCCTGCGTAAGGTCACACCATTTGTCAAGTGGCGGCTAAAGCCGAAATCCTTTTTGTGCAAACATTTTGCGCTCCTTTGCGCCACTGAAATCAGCCTAATGCTCCTGCCACAGAGCCCCAACAATTGCACGCCAGATCCCACAAAATCCGCACCAAAACCGAAATAAAAATGTGTGTGTCCTGTGATGGGTGTGGATCCCAGCTAGGATTCGGAATGGATCTGGGTCCTGGCAGGGCTTCTCTGTGTGCGTTGTGTGTGTGTGCTGCGTGTTAGTTTATTTATGACTTGATGTGCGTCTGTTTAAACAGTAGGCGTCTACAGCAAACTGTCGGCAATGATGTTATTGCTGCTCCGGCTCCTCCTCCTGATGCTCCTGCTCCTGCTCCTCCTCCTGCTGCTGCTGGGATTTCACTTGTCGGACACATTTCATATAGAGAGAAAGAGAGTGAGAGCTCTTTGTCCCGAGCCCATCACGAAATCCATTTAACACTCATGTATGGCACATGTACATGCTTCTCTAGGTCTAGGAGGGAGTGCTCAAGTGGCCAAGGCTTCCAGCTCCTTGGGGAGTGGGCCCACAAAAGAAGTAGAAGGGAAACTCAAGGAAATCCCACCACCAGCACCACCTCCTTGCTGGGTAATACAGCATGAAAAGTATTTCACGCTGACGCTTGGGTTTAACGTCAAACAATTGACGTTGAGCGCCAACTTGTGCGACGATGATAAAAGTGCGAGTTGAAGGCAGTTTTGGGAGCTCTGCTCAAAATCTAGCTAGCTTTTTTTCCCCCCCAACCCAAAAAAATTGTGTAAATATTTTTTCAAGTTCATATTTTTTTATGGTTCTGTTTGACTGGCTTTAAATTATTCATGTTTTTGTTTATAAATGGAAATGGTTTGTCTTAACAAGGAAAATAAGGCGGCTATCTTCGAAGTCTGGGTTGAACAGGGCAGGTTTTTTATAATGTTTAAACAAATTTTAGAGAATAATACTTTTTTAAGAATATTTCAGTTGATTTTAAGTTAAAAATATATTTCTAAGATGATGTAGAAGCCTTGGTTTATTTGGAAAAGAAAAAACAATGAAAGGTTGTATTAGAAATTCAAGGGAAAAGAAATCATAGTTTTAGCTGAGAATAAATTCATGATTAATTATAATATTATTATTTTTTATGTTTAAAAAAAGATAAGATACCTAAAATTTTGATGTAAATTTAAAGGAAAACCCATTTATTACTTCCCTTTTCCCTCCAAAAAAAACCCGTCATCACTGTCTTTCAAAATCCTGCAGGCTGTTATGGAGTTGATGTGTAATTGTCTGAGCTTCGACTTTGACTTTGGCTCAAGTTTTATGTACCAGAGCCAAGGAGATAGATAGATGGCGAGCGGGCTGGATGTGCATTTTATGACTGGGCTTTTTGTACCTGCGTTGCGTATACGCCCCGTGGCCATAAAGAGATTCCCCCTTGCTTATCTAATAGGAGATGGGAGCTGGAAGCTAGGAGCTCGGATTCCCCGGCTTTTGGGTTTATACAAATTATTTCATTAGCGTCTCACCTCACAGCCACCCACCCAACCCGTTTTAGAAGCCAATCAAATTTCGAGCCCAACTTGGGCCGGCTTTCCCAACTTTCCGCAATGCAAACAAGCTGTCAGCTAGCCTGTCCCATGGCCTATGCCCATGCCCTTGCCCATGTCCCTTGACTAATGGGTATGGTGCGGTCGAGGCATGCTAATAAGCCGGGCTGTCACTAAATTAGTTTACCGCACAGGCCATGCATAAAGTTGGAGTGACATCGCGGCGGCACAAGGGCCAGCGGCATGCGGCTGAGGCTAATTAAAAAGTTTTTCGTCGATTTTTCGATTTTAAGCGCTGGCAGGCGCTCGCTCATGTTGACAATTCAATTTGACGTCGAGCGGTAATAAATCTTATTTGCTGTGCTGTGCAACCAAGGCGACCGACGGTCCTTAATTGAAAGTCCTGCAGCCACGTGGTGGTGGTGGTGGTGCTTTTGCTGGCTGTCGGCCCTGCATCCGGTCTACAGAGCTCCGTGTGTGTTTGCCGAGCGGCATGCATAACAAATGTCCTGTTGCCTGTAAGCGCAACGTGTCGTATGCGCAACGTTGGCACGCAACCGAATATCCGCATAAGGAATTAAAATGCAGCCGCCAGTCCCCGATAAGCGTCCTCCATGCGGCCGTCCTGGAACTCTGTCCCAGTGCCTGGAGCTCTGTAAAACAAACACCTTTTGCGGGAATACCTCGGCACGTGAGCTGCAACATGTTAACATTTGCGGTTGGAGGAAAAGTAGCAATTAATTGTGGAATAGCTTATTAAAAGGGGGTCCTTGTGTGCTGATAAAAGAAATAAAGAAGAAGGCATAAAAACGTGTGCATTTGTGTTGGCAAATAAATGTTTAAGGGCTTTTTAAAGAGCTCCTTGCCCTGGAAGGAATAAAAATTAAATGATTATTTAAAGACTTGTGATTCATTTAAAGGAAGAAATGAGCAATTATTACACAAAAAGGTGGATATAACCTGGTTTATTTAATGTCAGAAATTTAAATACAACTTAAATAAAAACCTTGTTAATTATGCTAAAGAATTTCCTTCTAAATTTCTTGAATTATGAAGTGATGATTGCGGGTTCTACATAATAAGTAGTGGAAATTATAGCTACCTGTAAATTTATTGAACAATTAAATTGAGTGTCTCAAGGACTTGCTCCAAATCAGTTCTTCCTGCAGACTCAAGTGCCAATCACTTGCAGCTGCGGGCTGGGACTTGAACTCAAGGAATACTCCTCTTGCCTGGACACTCAAAGTTTCTTCAAGTTCCCTGCTGCACTGCGATAAGGAGCTTTGCCTGTCCGCCTTTTCTTTAATACAAATTAGGTGTCTCATCTTTCGTTTGGCCACAACATTAATTGGCATTCCTGCGGCCAAGCCCAGGCAGCCATGTCGCAGAGGTGTCAATCTAATTGAGATTTCTCGGAACGCCTGAATGCAAAGTGCAGTCGCTCTCTGAACGTGACCCTGAATAGTTGAACTTTTTCCCGACCTTGCTCTTATCCGGACTTCTTCTCTTACCCAGGATGCCGCCATTTGCGTCAAGTTTCACTTGGAGCGGGAGAAGAATCCGCACAAATTCAACAGCCGGATGAAGAACAAGCTCTGGTACTTCGAGTATGCAACGTCCGAGACATTTGCCGCATCCTGCAAGAATCTCCACGAGAGCATCGAGATTGTGGTAAGTGGCAGGGGCTGGAAAACTGAATATAACTGCAGGGGAAATGGGGTGGAAAACAGGGGGCAGGCCAGAGCCGTCATCCGTGATTTATGAACGGACGCAGCGTGTAACCTTCGCTTCATATTTTTTGCAGTGCGATGGCGTGGCCCTGGACCTGGCCAATGGACCCCACCTGCAGGGTGTGGCCCTGCTCAACATCCCGTATACGCATGGCGGCTCCAACCTATGGGGCGAGCATCTATCCCAGAAGAGGATACGCAAGAGCGCCGGTCCCTTTGGCAAGAGCAAGAAGCTACGGGCGGGCGACAAGGAATTCTCTGCCACCAGCTTTAATTCGGTGGATCTATCGGTGGCCATACAGGGTGAGTTTCTTAATGTTTTCTTTATTTTCCTTCTTTAATTTCGTTACTATTTTTATTTTATTGAATTACTTGATGATTTACTGAGCTTTTGTCTTTATTTTTACAGATATTGGCGATCGCCTGATCGAAGTGATTGGTTTGGAGAACTGCCTGCACATGGGTCAGGTGAGAACCGGACTGAGAGCCTCCGGTCGCCGCCTGGCCCAATGCAGCGAAGTGATCATCAAAACCAAGAAGACGTTTCCCATGCAAATCGATGGCGAGCCCTGGATGCAGATGCCCTGCACGGTGAGTTAGGACAAACCTATGCTTTTCTATATCCTATAACCATATTCTCTATCCTCTACAGATTAAGGTAACCCACAAGAATCAGGTGCCCATGCTGATGGCACCGCGATCGGAGAAGGGACGCGGATTCTTCAATCTGCTGTGCAGCTGATTCAGGCGCAGCGCATCGAGCGACTTCATGGGCCGCCCGCCGCCCGAGTCTGCCGATGAGCTGGACGATGACTTTCGGATTGTCACTAGGAGCACCACCGTCCATAATATAGCCTAGCACCAATAGCTTTAGCCCCCAGTCCAGCCGCCTCGATTGCATCGAATTCGTTTACCCTAGGTTAAGGCTTCCCTTCCGATGTGCGTACTTGTATACATGTACATATATGCATGTCGAGTGAGTTACAGAGCTTTATATTTAGTGTTAGTGTAGCCAAATATACATACAAACCAGTCTAGTCCATTCCAATGGGATCCGAGTGCGGAGCAGGCTGGAGATCAACTCAGTGTTAACCTTTGCGAAGCTTTAGGTGTACAGTTACTCGCGTGCCACAGAATATTTTAAGAACACTTTAGAAAGCGATAATGTAGCGAAAATTGTCCAATGATGCAACTGAAATGAGACCAACAACCAAGTAACCAAACAAACAACCAAAAACAACCAGAGGAAACCACAACTAAGCAGCATTGTAGTGCGAATTTTAAGCGTTAGACTAAGTAATTTATTCCGTCATCTCGTCGTTCCATGCGTGTGGCAGGTGTTGCTAGGATCGAAGAACTATAACCGAAAACATATCACGATTTCCGGCAGCTTGTCAGAGATTGCTTCCAGGCAGCACTTGCCACTGCTGGACACAGATTTAGCAACTTTAATTCTTATTTTTTACCGTGTATATTGTACATATAGAGAAATCAAATGTAACTTGATATGCAAATGTCAACTAAATGGTGCAGCTTTAAACGAAATTTTATATATATATGAGTGCATATATGAAGAGATGACAAGAATCGGATGTTAAATAATACTATGAACATGTATATTTCATATAATCATATATGTATGTTAAATGCCACTAAGGTCCTTACACAAATACAACAAAATACTCATAGTTGGAGGAAAGCAAGTATATGTAAATTTTTAACAAATAGCCAGGATTCCTATGAATAATCCAAGGGAGGGCCCAACACAATACCCACCAAATGCAATTTTCACAATGAAAACAAACATTCCACATCGATCTATTCGGTTTACCATAAATTTAAATTGCATTTTGAAGTAAATAAGCCGAGGTTCTATTTGTTTGAATGTAAATTAAAACCTTAGGAAGCAGGAAACAGTGCAAAATATTATGCCAAATAATGTGGTTTGTTGAATGATATATCCCAAGCATATATTTAGATTATATTTAAGAATAATAATATAAATAGTAAGAGTCCTCCTTGTATAACAATTCCAAAAATGCAGAAAATATTATTTCAGAAAAGCAAAAACTCGTGTTGGGGATGTCGGAAAGTATTGGAATTTTAAAGCGAAAGTTGATATTAAATTGAATTTAAAAATTTCAAAGTTTATTATAACCTCGATATGAAATTAAAATAATTTTGTCAATGCCAGCTTTCTTTTCCGATATGTGTACATCCCTAACACAAGTTCTGTTAACGAAAATATTCAGGATCCTTAGTCTCATCTTTGCTAAGTAGTTCAGATAAAATAGTAGCTTCCGTACAAACATAATAGCAGCTTTTCTCACACAGTAATTAGACCCAGAGAAATATATAGTTTAGAGGAGATATTACTGCTCTCTTCAGATCCCTTTGAGTTTACCTTATCCCTTTTATCCTATATATACCCCCCACACAACTACCAATCGTTTTTGCACTCCAAAATCAACCTGTCCATAGGAAACATATTATATCAATGTACGTGACCGTGTCTTGAGTGGGGATTACAATTGCGAAACCCAAATTAAAACATAAAAATCAATTTAATTTTGCAAATAAACATTTTCAATGCGATTCCTCTCGCCCACAGGTCCTAGGGAGGACTTTGTGTTGGCGCTTGGGGTGCCGCTGATGCCACACAGTAGCCAGTTAACATTAATTATAAATGAACCACTTAACATTAGTAAAATGCAAAGCAAAACGGCTCTAAAAAGGCCGGGCTTGTGTACAGTACAACTAGGCCTAAGCGTGTATCTGTCTAAAAGTATATATACAATTATTATTATAAAATAATCGAAACTACTAGCTGATATTACTCCTGAAATTAACAAGAAAGAAAGAGCAAGTGGAACTTGCCGACTATATAACGCATAGTAATAGTAAATATATTTAAAAATTAAGTAGATGAATTATAATCTGTGTACAAAGCTCGGTTCCTTTCGTAGGTTTACTCAAGCATTTCGGTTTACAATTAGAATTAACACTGGAGTGTAGCTTCAGGAAATACTAAGTAGTCGCTATATAATTACTATAATCCACAACAGTTTGCCCGTATCTGCTGTACAATTCGGATCTTCACTTGTGCCAAGTACTAGAAGAGATGCGGCCGGCCCCAAGATGATGCCATATAGCCTATTCAAACCACCATAAGGTAGCGAATTGAATGTAAAACTGTAACATATGCCATATTATCCACAAATGTATACTCTCCTATAACCAGTGTTTAAAACAACCACCAATAAATGCGAATTATGTGTATGTACTCGAGGGACTTAAGCCATAGGCATTCTGCAGATGCAACTGCACCTGGGGGCCATAGAGGCTGATAAAGGTGAGCACCTGGTTGTTACTTGTCTTTCCAAATTGCTTCAAGACCTCGGCAGTGCGACAAGGATGCAGGGCCATAAAGGGCCTGAAGAGAACGGGATGGTCCATTTGGGTCAGTATCTGGTATAGGTCACTGGCCTTACTCTCAGGCATAAAGCACTGCCAGGTGGCGTCCAAATCTAGAAGGCTGCCATCTGCAAGAAGGCATTTTTATAGATATATACATGTATATATTAAATCCAGTTGAGTTACCCGATCTGTGGGCCTGGAAAAAAAGCATGGGCACTTGATAGGAGACACTATAAACCACATGATACTCCACATTTATCAGCTCTCCACTTTTGCTCTTGATCTTTTGACTAAACTTAAGGAAAGTATTAGGTTCATTTGAGTTCTGAAAGTGGAAAACATTAAAGAGATCCCACATACAAAGGAGCGAAGTATATACCTTCTCTTGGAGCATCCAACTATCGCCCAAATTATGGGAAATGTCCTGAAATTGCTTGGCCTGACTGAGGAAATCATTCCAGCTCATATCACCCATAATAAGGCTGCTGGAAATAAAGAAAGTTGCCAAAAATAATTATTATTAGAGTTTAATAAAATCTCAAATTAACCCACCCAAAAGTTACAAAAAAAAACAATACATTTTGCGTGGGAAACAAGCCTCAAACGTATCTATATTTCAGAATGTTCTGAATTGGAACGCCAAAGATTAAAGCTCCTCAACACGATACACTTAAAAGCTAAACACAAGTTGTCAAAGAACAAATATCAATTGCAATTATCTGTAACTTAAGCGGAGCGCGGATCGCCGTCTAAGGCGGCAACCTGAACGTTCTCATTCCGCCGAACCTGGACCACAGTCACCGAGGCGGCCTTGTCGTCGAATTTGCACGTCACCGTGACCTCCCTTAGCTGGAAGGTAAATATTTGCGAGCCGTATTTTGTGCGTAAGTAAACGGAGCGTGGATCAGCCTCCAATATGTCGACGATACACTGCTTCTCCACCTGCAACTCCTTCAGCTGGGCCTCGGCATGCTCGTTGAAGGTCACGTTCAGACGATGGCTGGCCACCACCCAGTTGGGCACACGCACAGCACTCGGCGGCGGCAGCACTGCATCCGCTCCGATACCCGAGGTGCCCGAGAAACCAGCGGCGCCATACAGCTCCAAGTCGGACTCCTCGCCATCGGGCTCCTGCCGAGAGTCGTAAAAATCGAGGCTGTTCTCATGCGGTCCAGCTGAAGAACGACCTGTCCAAAGGGGCAAGCAAGACTTTAGTGTGCTTTCTGGCTTTCTGGTCGCCGAACGTACCTGAGTCTACGCTCAGGGATGGCGCATCGTAGTATGGAATGTAGGGCTTTATATCCAGCACTGGCGTTCCATCCACCATGTCCGTGCCAAAGAAACTGATGGTGGCATTCTCGATCTTCTCAATTTCCACCAAAGATAAACCAATTGGGCACGGGCGGTGCGGCGAGCGGGTGGAGAACACGCCCACGCGTTCGCCACCGAGACGCGGCGGCGCCACCTTTGCCTTGGGATGCGAATTGTTTCGGTGAAAGTGATAGATGAGCCACAGATGCGAGAAGTCGCCCAGGCCCTCCAACGAGTGCTCCGGATTGGTGAACACGCCGTCGTTCAGCTGGATGATGCCCCTTAGCCGGCTGCCGACAATTGATTGCCTGGGAACAGCTCGCTTCTCTGGGAAAGCCGTCCGTATCACTCCGATGGGGCGGAAGTGTGCTAAATCCTCTCCGTGGCCAAGTCCTCCGGAATTGCCATTGCTCTGCGATGGAGGATTGGAGGTTGAGAGGGTGTGTGTGTGTGTGGAAGGGTCAAACGCACCTGGCCCTGGCTGTGACCTTGTCCGTGCTCCTGCGCCCGCTGCTGCTCCTGTGTCTCCTTCTCACCGGCGGCCTTGTCCTTGGCGCCCTTGTTCTTGCTCGCACATCCCTCGCAGCGGAAGTCCTGCAGCAGGCGGTTTATCGTTTCGATGTCCTTGCGCTGCACATGTTGCAGGTTGCGCACTTGCTGTCTGCACCATGGTCAAGGCGAAATCAGAACGAACTTGAACTTTAACAGCCGCTAAGGACCCAAGGATTGTGTCTCAAACGCACCTCAAATTGTTGATCTCGTTCCGCGCGATGGTCAGTTGACTCTTTAGGTCATCTTCGTGCATGTTCTCAGCCGGCGACACGCCACGCACTTGGCTCCCAAATAGTTTAAACTTCTCTGTTACTGCTAAATATTTATTTACCTTTTCCGATTCGTCCAGCAGGGCTGCCAACTCTTCTGGTCTTACAAAAGCTTAAGCGATATTTCGGTTACCAAGACTAGTGGTGATTTTTTAGCTATTTCAGTGAAAATAGCAACATTTTGAATGGATAATATACAGTCAAAACAGCTTCAAAACCTTTAGGATTATCCAAAATAATACAAAATAATTGGTTTTGTTTTAATGTTTAGTAACCGATTTTTTTAAAGCAACGCTAGTGGCGGTTTGTTGGCTAGTTTAACGTAAACAAAGTTCTCGGTTTTCTTTCGATTACCGATTACCGATAGTCTCCAAACAAATCCCAGGGCGCGTTGCGTTTCGGCAATTTTAGGCCCAAATCTACAGGCAATGACAATCTGAATTTCGCTCCGTAGGATTTCTGATTGAAGCGACATTTCAAACCGTACACAAATTGTAAATTCTCATTGTTTAAACGGTAAGTGTAGACCTCGAAGCGGAATTTTCGTGATCTAAGCGGATTACTGCTCCCACAACAGCAAGCGAATACAGAAGCACGCATCCAACATGTCTCGCGGAAGTTCAGCCGGCTTTGACAGACACATCACGATCTTCTCGCCAGAGGGACGCCTTTACCAAGTGGGTTAGTAGCCGGGAAGCCGCCACCTTGGTTATCATCTACTAACCCCAGTTTCCCCACAGAGTATGCCTTCAAGGCCATCAGCCAGGAGAACATAACCACGGTGGCTCTGAAGAGCGGCGACTGTGCCGTGGTGGCCACTCAGAAGAAGGTGACGGAGAAGAACATTGTGCCGGACAGCGTTACTCATCTGTTCCGTATTACCAGCGACATTGGCTGCGCCATGACCGGCCGCATAGGTGGGTAGCTAGCTTAGGAATAGTGCACCTTGTACCTACATTTTACTTCTTTCCTTCCTTTAGCCGATTCCCGCTCGCAGGTGCAAAAGGCCAGGCACGAAGCCGCCAACTTCCGTTACAAGTATGGATACGACATGCCCGTGGATGTGCTCTGCCAGCGTATCGCTGACATCAACCAGGTGTACACGCAGAACGCCGAGATGCGTCCGCTCGGCTGCAGCATGGTTCTGATCGCCTACGACGACGAGATTGGACCCAGCGTTTACAAGACCGACCCGGCCGGCTACTTCAGCGGCTTCCGCGCCTGCTCAGTGGGCGCCAAGTCACTGGAGGCCAACAGCTATTTGGAGAAGAAATACAAGAACAACCTTTCCGAGGAGAAGGCCATCCAGCTGGCCATCACCTGTCTGTCCACGGTGCTTGCCATTGACTTCAAGCCCAACGGCATTGAGATTGGTGTGGTCAGCAAGACGGATCCCAAATTCCGCATCCTGGACGAAAGGGAGATCGAGGAGCACCTCACCAAGATCGCCGAGAAGGACTGAGTTCTGTCCAGCTAGCTGTAATTTTGTCATATTTTCTAAAGCCTCTTCATGGAACTCCGGTTAAATACAAAAATGCTCTTGGCTTGCATTCAAAACAAAGGCAAAGAAAACAACCGAAACTGTTTATTCCTTTTCCTTCCTCTTGTACACCTTGCCCCCGTATCGCATTACAAAGGCGTTCACATCGAACTTGCGCCGGCAGCCCTGGTAGTTCATGTACCTAATCTTTCCAAAGATTGCCCGTTCCTTCCAGCCCATATCGTGGACACCGCCGATGGACCACATGCACCCCACGTAGCCATTGGGATCGCGGCCATCCAGGCTGTACTTGTCGTTCAGCAGGATGGCGTACTCGAGAGCCTGCTCCGGCGTGGGGCTCCACTCGAGGATCTTCTTGGCCCAGTACATGCGCAAGAAGCCGTGCATCTTGCCCTCGCGAACAAGTTGCAGTTGCGCCGAGTTCCAGAGGTCGTCATACGTAAGGGACTGTTGACGGAAAGAGAAGGTTTATGAGTTCCAGCTTACGGATAAGGCTCTCGTACACTATACCTCCTCTAGTTCCTCGAGGCTGTAGCAGGGATCCCTCTTATCCTTGCGATGAGCATCCAGCGTTTGATAGGCCCAGGCAGTAAGACCCTTCAGGCTGTCGTAGTGCTCATTGTAATAGCAAAAGTTATCCGCCAGCTCACGACGAACAATGGCTTCCTCGCAAAAGGCATCAGCCGAGGCCTTGTACTGTCCCCGGAATCGCTGCACCTCCAGTGCACAGCGCTGGGCGGATATCTGGCCAAAGTGCAGCCACGGCGAGAGACCGGACAGAGCGTCCGCCATGGGATCGTTTCGTTTATCGTTGAAGTGCCGCAGGCGGCGGCTGCAGAACTCGTAGAGCTGTTGGCAGGCAGCCTTGTAGCCCGGCTTAGCCCAGTCCACTTCGCCAACTTCCGTATCGCACTGCAATGAGGCATAGGCGGCCGGCCAGTCCACGGGTTTCACGTCCTGGCAGCCCGTTCCGTGGGGATGCTTGACTACGGGCGGGAATTCGGTGAGAAACTCTCCCAGCTTCGAGTTAATCTTGTTGCGAATGGTGCGGGCGGCATACTCCTGCTTGTCCGAGGCCACCCACAGTGGCACCACGTTGTGGGCATCCACCTGCACCAGGGGCACACTCTTAGGCAGCGCCTTGCCCACATCCTCGACCCACTGGCGGGGCAGACGCAGCGGAGCAAAGTCGCAGACTACAGCTCCTAAGTCCTGAGATCTCACGAATTCAGGCAACACCTGTACGGCGGGCCCCAGGAGCAGATGAAAGGGTATGTCCAGGCAGCGGCACTGCTGCTCCACCTCCTCCAGGCCCCCCATCAGAAACTTGTAGTGGCGTATGGTGGCGTTGAGGAACTTGGGCACCAGGCAAAACACCACCGTCAGCGGCAGCTCCAGTTTCAGGGCCAAGCGCTGGGCGAAGAGCAGGGCCCAGTTATCTTGCACGCGGGCATCGCGAGACATCCAGTAGACAACGCCGCCCTTACAGGATTCCTTTACATCGGCGCTTTTGGACAGGACACGCACTCGTTTCTTGCGGAATTGGAACTCCTGGATGTTGGCTGCTGTGGCGGATCGCTGGTGTTCAAGGTGGGCAATGAACTGTTGGAGATTTTGATAGTCCGGCTTAGATAGGGCAGCCTTCGATGTAGAGGGTTCTTCATCACCACTGCCGCCGCTCGACTCCTGGCCACTGGATTCTTTCTTTGGGCTGTTCTCCTGCTTCCTAGCGACCTTCTTGGAGGGTCCTGCCTTCGCCGCCTTGGCCCGCTTCATAGTGTGCAGCGGTGTGATCTGTTGGAACTATAAATTAACTATTTGCGTTGCAGTAATTCGGGTAAACTCACAATCTTGAAACATTCGCGCCAATTAAACGTAATACGGAGCATGCCTTAACGTAACGTTGGCATTGCTATCAGCTGCTTACGTTAAATTCAATGTTATTTAATGGTCACACTTTTGACCAAATTTAGTGCATTTTCTGTGCTGAATCATTTTCGCTGTCCCCGCAATATTTAATTAAGTGCAGCGAGCCCATCATTGCAGTTCTTTCCAAGAGTTACATCAACCAAAATGCAGAAGGTTCCACTGCTGCTGGTCGCCGCCTGCCTGCTGGCCTTGGCCACGGCCGCGTCGAGCCCCAAACTGCTGCGAGTGCCGCTGGAGAAGATCCAGACCGCCCGCCGACACTTTGCCGATGTCGGCACAGAGCTGCAACAATTGCGCATCAAGTATGGCGGCGGTGACGTGCCGGAGCCCCTGTCCAACTACATGGACGCCCAGTACTACGGACCCATATCGATCGGAACGCCGCCGCAGAACTTCCGTGTGGTATTCGATACCGGCTCCTCGAATCTGTGGGTGCCCTCGAAGAAGTGTCACCTGACCAACATCGCCTGTTTGATGCACAACAAGTATGATTCCAGCAAGTCAAAGACGTACGTCGCCAACGGCACTGCATTCGACATCCACTATGGTTCGGGCAGCCTCTCCGGCTACCTGTCTACCGATACAGTCTCCATTGGTGGTCTGGACATCCAGGGACAGACATTTGCCGAAGCGCTGAGCGAGCCAGGTCTGGTCTTTGTTGCGGCCAAGTTTGATGGCATTCTGGGCCTGGGCTACAGCTCCATCTCTGTGGACCAAGTGAAGCCGCCGTTCTACGTTATGTACGAGCAGGGTCTTATCTCATCGCCGGTGTTCTCCTTCTACCTCAACCGCGACCCAGCTGGCCCCGAGGGCGGAGAGATCATTTTCGGCGGCTCTGATCCCAAGCACTACAGCGGTGACTTCACCTATTTGCCGGTTACCCGCAAAGGCTACTGGCAGATCAAGATGGACTCTGCCTCTTTGGGTGAACTGGAGCTGTGCAAGGGCGGTTGCCAGGTGATTGCCGATACTGGGACCTCCCTGATTGCTGCTCCGTTGTCAGAGGCCACCTCAATTAACCAGAAAATCGGAGGAACCCCCATCATTGGTGGACAGGTAGGAATTAAATTGTAGAATATTTCAAGAAAGGGTTACATTTATTCTATCTTTCAGTATGTGGTGTCCTGCGATTTAATCCCCAATCTGCCGGTTATCAAGTTCGTGCTGGGAGGCAAGACCTTTGAGCTGGAGGGCAAGGACTACATTCTACGCGTGGCCCAAATGGGCAAGACCATCTGCCTGTCCGGCTTCATGGGCATGGACATTCCCCCGCCAAACGGTCCCCTCTGGATCCTTGGTGATGTGTTCATTGGCAAATACTATACAGAGTTTGACATGGGCAACGATCGTGTGGGCTTCGCCGATGCCAAATAATCGAACTCGAACGACACTTAGTCTATACTTAAACTTTGAATTGTAAACTTTATTGGTTCCTCTGGGACTTTCTCCGCCGAAGCAACGGAATATATATGTATTAACTTAACGATTTCTTTGTTTAATTTCGAATTGTTTTTGTTCGCTTTTTGCTTACTTATCATTTGAATGTTATGTTTCTTTTTTCGCTTGCTCGGCGAATTGATAAGGAAAGTCTGTATATATATATGTTAAAGCTATTTGTCATGACCATTGTCGAGGCTGGAATTGAATGTCCGAGCTTGTTGTCGTGCTTTTTCACTCAATTAATTAGTATAATATATGTTTTATATATAGTAAAAAACATAGCGAGGCTTGAGATTTCAGTCAGTTGATAAGAAATCTCCGGGGGGACTAACCGCGTTACACTTTTCCACAAATTTCGCATTTGCAACAGTTTTTTTAAGTCGTACTAGGTAATAATATAGCTATATATAATTATTATGGCCAGTTTTGGCTGAATATTCAGGTAAAATTTATATTATTAAGAGGAAAAAGGTTTAATATATCTAAATTAAATACTACATCTCAAGGAAAAGCAGAACAAATAAATATATATAATACATAAATATATATACATTGGCCACCAATCTTAGCTGAACCTGTCCTGGCTTTCACCTACATAATTCCATTGTTTGTACCCTGCCTATCAGCTAAGCGCTACTGCCTTGCGATAGCCTTAGACCCAATACAATCCCATGAAATCCGAGAAAGAATTGAAAACAACTGACGCGTGTGGGCTCTTCCGGATCGATGTCAACTCTGACGCATGCACCCATCCGCCAGCGGCATTCGTAGAGAACTTTTTGGCGCAGTTGGAGCTCCAAACGCGGTGACTCTGCCCGCGGAGTAACCTTTGTACTTCAAGTGAATCAGCAAAAACGAACGACGATTAACTAAACGTAGCTCCCAGAACAATCCATAAAGTACTCCTAAACTTGGAACTGAACAAATCAAAATTTGAATTACTAATGCTGTCTTTATGAGATAAAATTAAAGGTTTATTTCAAAGTTAACGAGGGGCTCTACCCATTAAAATCCAAACTCAAATCACTTTGGTAACAAAAATATATTTATTTATTTAATCTTTAATCCTTGCTCAATGTTTGTTTAACTCGAAATCTCAATGAACATAAATAAGAATGTGCCAGTTATCGGTTCGTTGCAGTTTCAGCCAAGTTCTAACTTTATTCTAGGGGTAAAAAGAGCGGCTGAGCGGATATAATGACCATTTAATACTAGGCAAAGACACTAAGCTAATAGATACAGGCTATCATCGGGGTCCCGATTCAGGTTCCAAGCTCCGCTGCTCTCACTTCGGCTTGACATTGGTCGCCAGTTCGTCGACCTGCGCCGCAGATGAGTCGGCGACGGTTGCAGGCAGCGGCTGAACCTCCGGTTGGACCTCCACCGTCTTAGCTGTGCTCAGGTTCGGCTCCCGCTCCTCGTCGGACTCCGTAGACTCGCGGATGAGCTGTTGGGGCGTAACCAGCTTGCCGCCGGCCACCTTGTAGATATCACAGGTCTCGTTCACGTAGCGATTGAAGACGTCCGGCTTGTCGGCGTATACGTGGTGGCCAGCGCCAGTCACGATCTTGATGTCCACCATGTTGCTGCCGCGCTGCGACTTGATCTTCTCACCAGACGAGGAGTCGATCCAGGAACGGGAGCCGTAGACAAATGTGATGGGTATGTCGCTGCGCACGTCCTTGATTCGGTGGATCATTGGGTGTTTGGCCCAGCCGAAGGACTGCATCATCGTGTGGAACGCAGACTCGCCGCTGGGGTGCTGAGCGTTGCACTGATGGATGTACTGTGGAAGCAGGTTGATGTCGTCGTCGATGGTGCTCTGGAACTTGCGCATGATGTCCGGTCGCGTCTTCTGCACCACCCACTGGCCAAAGGGGCCGGCGGCGCGAAGGGCCCACAGCGGATTAAGCGGGGTCAATACTCTAGCTATGGCCCGCACCCAGAGCGGTATCTGCTTGCCGTTAATCGCAGCCTCCGAGGGCTTCTCGGGGAAGCCCCACGGATCGGCCAGGATCAGATGTTTCACTCGCTGCGGGTAGCTAAGGGCGTAGCTGGAGGCTATGAAGCCGCCCATCGAGTGTCCCAGCAGGATCATGTCATTGATGTTCATTTCGCGGCGCCACTCCTCCACCGACTTGACAAACTGCTTCTCGCACACAAGCGCATCCTTGGCGAATTGAGGACGCGAACTGCGTCCGAATCCAAGGATGTCCATGGCATAAACTGGCCTGCCTTTGGCAAACGCGTCTAGGTTCATCACCCACAGGGCAATACCAGCTCCGAGTCCGTGGAGCAGCACCAGAGGCACCTCCTTTGACTCGGTGTTCATGCTGATTGTCCATATCTTGTCCGCCTCGCCCACTGCCGGGCCAATGTCCACGAAGAAGCCCCGGTAGGGCAACTTAACGTACGACAGTATCTTCTTTTCCACGGCGCGTAGCATTGTTGGTGAGCTGGATGTCCAGTTAGACAACCATTTCCAGAGCCAGAATCCGTTGTTTCTGGGATCCTGCAAGCGAGAGAGGGAGAAGGCCAGTCAGACGTCAGAACGAGTACGAATGCGTAAGTGAGCGAAGGTTGTGGGATCATTGGGATCCCTTCTTCGGTTCCCTTTTGGCACCTCAAGCACCTGGCTGTTGGTGGCCCAGGCGAAGGGCGATTATTACTTAACCAGCGAGTGAGAGGCTACTGCGCAGTTTATTTTTGCGAAATAACGACAATTTTCGGACGGAATTTTTCGGAATTTCACCGACAAGGTCGCCTACTAGTCCCACCCTGCCACTGCCACTGCCCCCGCCTCCAGCTTATGCTCCTTACCTGTAGGTCCATAACCACGCGCGATCCCTGCTCAACTACGGGCAGCGGCAGGGAGGTAGTGGATGCGGACGTGGGCGGCAGATCGCTCACGCCGCCGCCGCCGCCGCTCGCCAACGCCAGCGTCTCGCTCATCTTGCGCTCTCAAATCGGATCGAAGGCGGATGATTGGCTCTCACTTTAAAACTTAAAATTTTTTAATGACGTCTGCAGGATTGCGGAATGTTTTGGTTCTATCGACGGCCCGACACCATTTGCGCTCTCCGTGCGTCAACTTTGACGGCCAAGAGTTTCATGAATGTCGACACGAAAGTAAAATCTAATTTGTACCAGCTACACACTACTGTCGAGTTGTGATGACTTTGAACTTCTGCCAGTGCTTCGGACCGGGGGGCTATGCTTTACTTTGAATTTGTTGGTTTGGCCGCCGCACAATCGCAATTACATGTTATCTTTTCTAATGGTGAAATACTATTTGTTGTTGCTAATAGTGGTGGAGCCACTAACACAAGTGCAAAAACAATAACAAACCAAATGCCAGAGAGTGCGGGTGTGCGGTCACACAATCAACTGGTCAGCTGTTCGCCGCCAGTGCTAAGTAACGTGCAGTGATGCACCGATGTTTTCTGCATCCCTCGTAAAGTGCCAAGAATTCAAAGAATATTCTAATATTTATTAATAATAATTATTATGTACAGTATATAATACAAATTGCATGTCAGCACCGGCCTTATTAATATAATACTTCAGGGCGTAACCAGTTCACAGGTCTCGTTCACGTAGAGATTGAAGACTTCCGGCCTGTCGGCGTATACGTGATGGCCGGCGTCCGTTACGATCTTGATGTCCACCATGTTGCTGCCTCGCTGTGCTTTAACATTCTCGCCGTAGGAGAAATCGAGCCAGGAGTGGGAGCCGTAGATGAATGTGATGGGTACATCGCTGCGCACGTCCTGTATGCGGTGGATCATGGGGTTTTTTGCCCAGCCAATGGATTGTACCATCGTGTGGAAGGCGGACTCGCCACTGGGATACTGGGCGTTGCACTGGTGAATGTACTTTGGCAATAGGTCCATGTCCTCCTCGACAGTGCTCTGGAACTTGAGCGCGATGTCCGATCGCATCTTCCCCACCAGCCACTGACCGAAGGGGCCCGCAGCGCGTAAAGCCCACAGTGGATTAAGCGGGGTCAGCACTCCAACTAGGGCCCGCATCCAAAGTGACAGTTTCTTGCCGTTAATCGTCACCACAGCGGGCTTTTCGGGGAAGCCCCACGGATCGGCCAGGATCAGATGTTTCACCCGCTCCGGGTAGCTAAGGGCGTAGCTGGAGGCTATAAAGCCGCCCATCGAGTGGCCCAGCAGGATCATGTCATTGATGTTCATCGCGCTGCGCCACTCCTCCACCGACTTGACGAACTGCTTCTCGCAGACGAGCGCATCCTTGCCGAACTTCGGCCGCGAACTGCGTCCGAATCCGAGGATGTCTATGGCGTAAACGGGTCTTCCCTTGGCAAACGCGTCCAGGTTCATCACCCACAGGGCGATGCCGGATCCAAATCCGTGGAGCAGCACCAGAGGCACCTCCTTTGACTCGGTGTTCATGCTGATTGTCCATATCTTGTCCGCCTTGCCCACTGCCGGGCCAACGTCCACGAAGAAGCCCCGGTAAGGCAGCTCCACATACGACAGTATCTTCTTTTCCACGGAGCTTAGCTTTGCTGGTGAGGTGGATGTCCAGTTACATGCACGAATTTTTTTCTTTTCAAGATCCTGCAAGCGAGAGAAGAAGGTCAGTCAAACGGAGCGCGAGTTTTTCTCAACCAGCAAGTGCGAGGCCACTGCGCAGTTTATTTTGCGAAAGAGCTACGATTTTCGGGCATAATTTGTTGGGTTATGCCACTGCCCCCGCCTCCGCTTATAATTCTTACCTCCAAATCCATGCCCTCCTGCTCAAGTACGGCCAGCGGTAGGGAGGGAGTAGACGCAGACGTGGGCGGCAGATCGCTCACGCCGCCGCCGCCGCTCTCCAACGTGAGCTTCTCGCTCATCTTGCGCTCTTAAATTGGATGCGAAGGATGATTTAAAACTTGAATGTTTGTAATGACGACTGCAGGATTGCGGAATGCTATGATTCTATCGACGGTTCGACACCATTGGCGCGCTCCGTGCGTCCACTGTCCTGGCCAAAAGATTTATAAATGTGGACACCAAATATGTATCAGCAGCACAACTGTCGATTAGTGATGACTTTCAATTTTTGGCAGTGCTTCGGAGCGCCGCCGCACAAACGCAATTACATGTTATCTATTCCAATTATGAATCAGAATTTGTTGCTATAGCGCCAAAACAATAACAAACCGAATGCTGGAGTGCGGGTGTCCGATGACGCAATCAGCTGGTCAGCTGTTTGCCGCTAGTGCTGGGTAACTGCTTCACTGGTCTCGCACACGGTCACTCTAGCCGGGACCTGGTCCAACAACGTTTTTTTTTGTCTCTGCACGCGGCTCCAATGGACGGCATAAATAAATATAACGAATTTGTGGCGCTGCACAAGCCCCAGCTGGAATCGTCCTCGATTCCGATGCACTTCTGGCCGGCGCTTTACCGCAAACTGACCGCAGATACCTTCGATGCTGGAGAGGCTCTACAACTGATGTTAATCGATTATGATGAGGACGAAGAGCAGAATCCGGCAGAGGACGATGACAGCCCTAATCCCGTGTTCGCCTTGGGCGTAGCCAGGGACCAAGGTATCCGGGCGACTGACCCCCAGGCCATCTACCTGATAGACCACGCCTGGACTTTCCGGCTAAACAGTGCGCGACAGCAGCTGCAGCAGTATCCGCACCTGGCGGATCGCCTGTCTGCCATCACTGGCGTAGATCTAGAGCTGGAGGATCGGATCGACAAGATACTGCGCCGCCTGTGGAAGTACTGCCACGCCTACTCCATTGCGAGCGCGGAGCTGTCCGACGAGGAGCGCCAGCCCATCTGGTATGTGATGGACGAGGTTGGCTCGGCGGTGAATCACTCCGATGACCCAAATTTCCGGCTGGTGCCGCTGCTCTACCTGAACACCCAGACTACGTATAGCGTGCTGTTTCCAATCCGCGATTGCGAGGCGGGCGAGCAGGTGACCCGCGATGTGGTGGAATACGTTGCCAAGGAGGCGCCGCAGCGGGCTGCCCTGCTCCTGCCATGGCGTGATGCCGACCTTACGGGCGAGAGCTTCCTGCAGGTGGAGCCGCGAGCGGATTACTTCACCAGCGGACACATCGCCGAAACTTATCCCAAAGAAAACACGGATCCCTTGCCATCTCGGTCACGTTGCGACCCGTTGAAGGTGTACGCGGAGTACGAGGTTGTTCGCCAGCACCTCACATCTCCAGAGTTCCTTCTGGTTAGCGAGGAACAGGAGGCCGACGTCTTGTGGCTCACACACCACTTTAAAACGTTCGAGGAGTTGGCCGACCAGTCGCCTGGCAAATTCATCAACCAGTTCCCATTCGAGTACGTTATCACCATCAAGGATCTGCTCAGTATCGTGGGTCGTCGGGCGGCAAAAGAGCATCACAACGGGCTTACGCTGGACACGTATCCCGACTGGCTACCCACCACCTACAACCTGTCCACAGAGCTCAGGGAGTTCGCCGCTTATTATCAGACGCGAGCGGCCAAGGGCCTCGATAACCACTGGATCATCAAGCCCTGGAACCTGGCTCGTGGCCTCGACACCTACATCACCGACAACATCCGGCAGATTGTGCGTTTGCCGGCCACTGGACCCAAGATTGCCCAGAAGTACATCGAGCGACCAGTACTGTTCCGGCGCGAGGAGCTGGAAGGACGCGTTAAGTTCGACATTCGCTATGTAATCCTCCTGAAGAGCGTTAAACCCCTGAAGGCGTATGTGCATCGCAAGTTCTTCCTGCGCTTTGCCAACCATCCGTTCTCGTTGGATAACTTTGATGATTACGAGAAGCACTACACGGTGATGAACTACCAGGAGGAGGCTCAGCTGCACCACGTGAAGTGCGAAGACTTTGTGACCCTCTGGCAGGAACAGTATCCGGAAAACGACTGGCCTGCCCTGGAGCAGCAGATCTGCAGCATGCTGTACGAGGTGCTGCAGTGCGCCAGCCAAGCAGATCCGCCCTGCGGACTGGCTCCCTGTGCCCAATCACGAGCCTTGTACGCCGCCGACATAATGCTCCGTTGGACTGATGATGAGGAGAGGGTGATGCGGCCTCAACTGCTGGAGATTAACTGGACGCCGGACTGCAAGCGAGCCTGCGACTACTATCCCGACTTCTTTAATGACATCTTCCGGCTGCTCTTTCTGGACGAGGAGAATGACGAAAGCTTCCGCCTGCTAAGGTCAGATAAGGATTAATAAACGCGACTTCTCAATCCTTAATGCTTACTCGTGTACTTTATTTCTCGCTTAGACTATGAAAAACTTAAATAGCTTGCATTTTGTACAATATACAAGTAGGTGTGTGTATGCTTCTATGCGTGGGGAACCAAGTGCTCAAGGCTTAACCAGCTAGTGGTTGTTGGTGTGGCTTATGTTTCTATCATAGCTTGGACAGGCTCAAGTTCAAGAGTCAAGAATTCAGTGTCGAGTTCAAAGAGTGAGCTTATAGTTAACGCGTCTTACAATTCTCAATTGCAAATGGCACTTGATGAACGATGAACAGATGAACAGATGAAATGAAAAGTTAATGAAAATGAACATGTCTCGCAAATGTACAGGATGATATCCCAAGAATATATATATTAGATTAGATTTAGTCACTTATTTAAACTTAAGGCAACGTTTAAGGCACCCAAGTCGGGCAAAAAGGCGGTTCAAACATAAAGTAAATATGTTCTCAAGGGTCTTGTCCTTGGCAACCCGTCGGGATCTGGAGCTTAACTCTGAATAATACACGTACGAACTAATAGTGCGTGAAAATGCAATGCGAAAACGTCTATGAATGAATCTTACATCTATTTAACGCTAGCTTATATCTCTAGAGCTCGAGTACAACCGCTAAACGCAGACCTCGTCAAAGTCCAAGCGCACCTTCTCGTCCGCGGAGGCTAGCTTATGTATAGTCTTTTTGATGCGCAGCGCCGGCAGACGCACATTGGGATTCTGGTGCCAGCACTCTTTCATTAACTTGGACATGCCAGCCAGCAACTGCAAGAGGATTGAGATATTACCAATTAAATTCGGAACCCTGAGACACAAGCTCGAGAACTTACCGAGTCTGAGCTCCAGCGATTGGGTATGGAGGGTCTGTAGTTGTCGGTGCAGACCACTTTGCGCATATCCTCAAAGCTGGGATCCATGGGCACCACATCAGAGAACGGCACCTTGTACTCCTCAGCGATCCCGCACGCAATCGTGCGGCGACAAACCTCCCACAGAACTAGTCCAAAAGCGTAAATATCAGTGCGTCGCAGCGCCTCAAAGCACTCCAGGTCAATGCTGCACCGGGAAAACACATTATTTAAGACAATTTTCTCGGCTTGTTCATCTTTATGGAGCTCACCTCTCGTCCAAAACTTCGGGTGCCATGTATCGCTTGGTGCCCACCTTGGGATTGTTGCCCAAGTCCAATAATCCTGTCTCATGCGAGTGGGTGACAGCCAGTCCGAAATCGGCTATCACGCAGGTTCCGTTCGAGGTGACCAAAATGTTCTTTGACTTCAGATCTCGATGCGCCATGGCTGGCTTTCCTTGCTTGCCAAATATCTCCGTATGCAGGTGCACCAATCCATTAGCTATCGATAGACAAATCCAAACCATGTCGTTGCGGCTCAAAGCGTTGCGGTTGAGGTGATCGAAGAGGGAGCCCAGCGGGTAATAGTGCGTCATCAGCCAGAGTTGTGTGCACGAGTTGCGCGACGTCATGTCGGAGCCGATGAATCCGAGTATGTTTTCATGGCGAAGCAAAACCGTGCTGTGAAAATACGATAACAATTGCTGATTCACATCTAAAAAAAGGTAATAATAAATGGTTCTCACCTGTAAATCTCCGTCTCCCGCTTCCAGGACTCCTCGTCGCGACTGAAGAATATTTTGACGGCTATGCTCTCGCCGTGCCAGTGACCGCGCCACACCTCGCCGTACTTGCCCCGCCCAATGCACTCGATCAGGGTGACCTGTTTGGCCAGCGTGCGCTGCACCAGTAGCGGTAGTCCGCTGCCCGATCCTGAGGTCACAGAGTGCTGCAAGTACTCCCTAAGAGTGCTGTCGCCGGCACTGGTGGCGCGCAGGAGCTCGTCGTTAACCAGATACGATTCCGGATCCTCTTTGGTGCGCGAGGCATGCAGGCGCTTTTGATGGCTACGCCGGATGAAGAAGATGGCCACTACGCCCAGCAAAGTTATGATCAGAAAGGGACCCAATATGGCCAAGGACATCTTGCCAATCCTGCTGGTGTCCGCGGTGACTGTGACACTGGCAAAGGGTGCCAGATCGGGAAAGTCGCCGCTGTTGCAGAAATCGCCGCTGCAGCAGACCAGGCTATAGTAGTTGTCCGTATTCCGCTTGCTGGGACCATTGAGCTTGTTCGGTGAGCTCTGCCGGCACAGCGGCAGCTGTTCGAACGAGGTGGTGCAGCCGCGAGACACCTTTTCGTGGCCGTCGGCATCGCGGGTGCGAGATTTCCAGCACTGTTTTGATAAACAGAAGGATTAGTATTGGATTTCAGCTTCGCTGAGGTTCCAAACTCACCTGAATGGCGTTCTGGCAGGTGTGGGAAGACTCCAAGGGATCATGGCAAGGCGGTTCGCAGGAGTAGCATTTGTATCTGTTGAAAGAGAGGGGGGTTAGTGGGTTGTTTTATAAAGGCGATTGGAGCAGGGAAATGGTGGACTGAAATGACCAGGAAAACCAAGCCCGAATATGTTACCTTCTTTTCATGCGGCGCTTACTCTTAATGTGTCTTCTAATCAAGGATTAGCAGCGTGTTAAAGGGGCGGTTAAATGACATTAGCAAATACAGTGATTTTTGCCCAAAAGCTGGGATGAATAAACCGGAAACCAAAACTAAAATTAAGTTCTAATCACCTGGGATGCGTTTGCACAGAGTTCTGTGGGACCGCCGGCAGCTCCTTGCCGTTGAGGTGGGCGGACGACTCCATGTCTATGTCCTGACTCTCTTCCAGCAACCGATCGCTGATTTCCGCTGAAAGAAACAACAAAAAAACAAACGCACATCAGTCTCATGCATACAGCACACATGCACACGCAACAGACGCACACACACACATTCGCCCCACCGAGTTCTGTATACACACGGAACTCTGGAGTGCGCCTGTGTGGGTGGGCCAATCATTGAGAAAATGCACTTATGCTGCGTACGCCCACGACAGCATTCGAATCAGTTTATATAATGCGTTCTCTGGGGGTTTTTCCCCCAATAAGCATCCGATAATTGCACTAGAAGCTCGAGCGTGGCTAATACGCAGCATAAATGGCCAGAACCGCAGCATATGAAAACAAATCAGGGCCGTCCGAAAGGCACACACGACACACTTTTCAATCAGTTTGTTGGGCTCCAGGAGCCGTTACACCCGGGTTTTCTGAGTTGCACGCGTCGCTAGACGTTCGGTTTGAGCGATTTACACCGTTGGAAACGTACCTTTTGCATTATAGCATAGCGAAAACGACAATAGAAAAACTAAAAATAAGTTGGACTCCATTGCTCCATTCCGTTTCTAGCGCAGAGTGTGACCAAGGCGGCGGAAAGCAGAGACCTGGACTCAACAAAATACCGCACTGCTTGAATGGCTCAAATTTGGCCAGAGAAATATACCAAGCACACAACACAACATACACCTACGCAGCGCACACGCACACCACCATACCGAGCAGCCGGTCCAGCGGAAAAGTTTCTAGAACGACTTCGTCGTGTAACTCGAACTCCATTTAAATCTTTCCCCCGACAGCTCAGTGATAATTAATTAACTATAGTTAATTGTGGCTGCTACAACTAAGGCCAAGCATAAATTTAACAGGTGAGTGGTGTGTATATTGTCGAAGAGTTAACCGCAATCAGAGGTGCTTTATAGGGCATGTAAGTGTTGTGATACTACATGGAACCTACGCTATACACAGAGGTGTTGACATCTAGAGGTGATTCCATCCCAGATCCTGTATAATAGGTATAACTGCATGTACGCTGGGAGTGGGCGACCGGTTTCGTCCCAGAAAATCAATTGATTATTGTCTCTCGTATCGATCAAGCAAGCAGGCAAACTCTTGCCCGCCCCCTCCTCCGCCGCCATAAACATGTGTTCGCTCGGTCACGTAACTGCTATAATTTTCCACATTTTCCTCTTGTCCCCGGGAGATACACACGCAGTAGGGAATACTATATGTACCCCTATTTACCTCCCACCAAGTACACACAATATCGCAGTCGGTAAACATTACAATTATTATCACGAGCGGACGGCGTACAAATGTATGTTTGTATATGCAAGAAGATATAGTTTATTGTACAATTAGTTGAGCTGCGCCAGAAATCGCACTTTTTGGGGGGACGAGACGAGACGGGGGCTCGGAGGAAGAATCTTGCTAAACAAAAACAATTGGGGGCAAGTGGTTTTTTTCACGCTTATCAAGAGCCCCTTTCTGCGCAGACACACTGCTCTCTCGCCCAGAGCTCCTCCATTATTTGCCGGCGTTTCGGACGTACCGCTCTCATTCTACGGAACCCACTCGTCGCGAAAGCACTGCTGCTCCCGCTCCCGAAATAAAAACAATAATAATACAAATTCAAAGGTAACGCAACGTCTGGCTCTAGAGTCTGAAAAACTACGCAGTTCGTTTATTTATTGCTTGAAAAATATTAAAGCCGCGTGGTCAACGTGTTCTTTTTCTTACATAATGCTAAAAACACGATAAATAGCCGGCATATTTTGGCAACGACCTTACTGCGTCATTGATTCAATATTTATTTGCTTATCGCCCGATTAGAATTTCGTGATATTCATGGGTGTTTGGTTATGCATTAGTCGCGGGAGAACTGTGGGACTAGGACAACCTTGGAGGAATCTTATCACTCAGTTTAATGGAAAGTTCTCAATCATATTTCACCGGGATTCGTAAATAAAGAGTTTAAAAGGTTAAAATATAATATAATTATTAAGAGGAAAAGAGGAAAATTTGATTTTTAAGTGAAATATAAAAACTAAACTCATATCTTTAATTCTGAAGAGCAAATTCTGCAAGAAGTTGCTAAAATTAACAATGAGAAAATCGCAAATCCCCTTTAATTAAAAAATATAAACCAGTAAATGCATAAAAGTGAAGTTTTAACACTTTTTCCATAGAAATATGGAAATTTTCGAGTCCCTAGAGCTTTATTAATGATTTAGTTCAGTAAAGAAAATATAAAAATAGGTAGAAATAAACCTTAAATTCCATTTTCTAATGATACCTCCTTTGTAACAATTTCATCAGCTATTTTCTAATCGATTTCTTTCTGCATTTTCCCCCTCACAGAAAATAACAACGTTCCAGAAACCAAACGCATTTGCCAAGGAAACGTGTTCAAAAACCAACAGAAACAAAGCCTCAAACAAACCGATAAACAAACAAATAAATCAACATAAATTATTCCCTCAAAAGTGATTAGAAAATATTGTTTTTTGTGCGAGAAGAGAGATCTCCACGCGAGTGAAGTGTCCGCTTGAGAGAGCGCTATGTCCGCATCTGCTGCCACCGGTTCGCGTAATAAACACTCCAAAATCCGTAACGATGAGCAATTAGACGTAACAAAGGAAGAGTTCGACCGCTTCCGTCAGGCGCTCGGCCAGGAGGAGTTCCGTAAACTGTTCTTCGAGTACGTGGAGGAGATCCAGGACCCCGCCAACCGCAAGATCTACGAGGATGAGATCACGCAGCTGGAGAAGGAGCGTGGCGTGGAGGTAAAGTTCATCCACCCGCAGCCGGGATTCGTGATTAAGACCGCGATAGATGGCGAGCTCAAGTGTTTCATCAACATCGCCGGTTCGCCCGAGGTCGAGAGACCCAAGAATGAGGTGGCCACGGATCCGTCGAACGGCAGTCGCGGCCTGAGCTGGTCCATTCCCATGGCCCAGGCAGCCTCGCGCGATGATTGCGATGCCAAGAACAACCGCTGCAAGGTATTCGATGTGGTCTTCCATCCGGACGCCCTGCATTTGGCCAAGCGGAATAAGCAGTTCCGTCAGTGCCTCATCGACACTGCCTTGGATGCCGTCGAGCGGGAGTTTCAGGTCAACCTGGATCGCACCAATCTCAAGTTCCCCAAGCTGGATTACAAGGGCGTCGCCCGTCCCACTGTGATACGCAAATTGGCCGAGAATCACTCGGCCGAGGACCAGGAACCCCATCCCCTGGGGGACATCTATCCAACTAAACTCCCCTCCGCCTCTGACGGAAAGCCCCGAGTCCTGCCGATGAAGTCGAAGCCTTCTCCCGTGCCGGAATTTACGGTGCCCAGGTATTCGATTAAGCACAGCCACGATGTGGATTTGTCCGAGTACACGGACGAGCTGGACGCCAAGCTGCATGTGACGGTGCCACGGTCTCTGGTTGTCGAAATCGAGCTGCCCCTGCTTCGTTCCACAGCTGAGTGCCAACTGGATGTCACCGCTACGTCTGTTTATCTGCTCAGCGAACGCCAGGGTGCCAAGTATCGGCTGAAGCTGGACCTGCCCTTCACCGTGGACGATAAGGCGGGCAGTGCCCGTTTTGACACCGATCTGCGCCGCCTGTGCATCACGCTGCCCGTGGTGCGGACTAATGTACGCGAGCAGCGCCAGATGCACGACACTTTGCGACACTTCAGCCGCGAGGACAGCGGCGTGGAGCTTCATTCCAACAGCGAGTCGCCCGTGGAGGAAGATGGCGATGGCGACCTCAGCGATTCCAAGGCGGATATCTCCGAGACTGGTAAGTTAATTCCGATTTTAATTGACTTGTCTTTCAGCACTTTTGATCCTCTACAGCCACGCCCACTGCCACGCCCGTACACGACGCCAACAAGCCGTTCCTTAAGAGCTCCGTGCACTACCAACTGCCCGCCAAGTTCGACTGCAATGTCCTGGACAACGTGATGGCGTTTGTGCTGCATGTGCCCAACGTTCAGCCAGACTCCATTCAGCAGCTGAAGGAGCAGCGGAGCCTGCACCTGCAGTTCGCCACCATCGGCAGTGGCTACTATCCCACCCACTATGCTTTCTACGTGGAATTGCCGGCCGAGGAGGCCGGTTTTACCATCGAGAGTGCAGAGGCAGAGGCCTGGGACAATAATGTGGTGCTGAAGCTGTGCTTTAGCTCGCAGAGCGAAACGCCACAGGGATATTTGGCCGGACTGGATGCCACGGATCTCAAGGAGTACTCAGTCCACGGGCAGTACAAAGTAAAGGATAAAAAGGGGGACAAGGCAAAGACTGAGGATGCCCAGCTCGATGTTAAGTTCAAGCACAAGGAGGGCCAGGCCCTGAAAGTCACCATTCGCCCCGTGCCGAAGGAGAACGAGAAAGAGAACGAGGAGGAGGATGGGGAAGAGGATCTGGAAGACCAGGAGCACGAGCAAGAGCCGCAGAACGCTCATGGCAAGAAGCCGAATAAGAAGCAGCGCAAGCGGAACAAGAAGGAACGCTCCCTCTCCGAATCGGCCTGCGAGGATATTTTCGACCAGAAAGCCCTGACTGATATCCCAGCTATCCCACAGCCGAAGGCCACCCTGAAGCTGCCGCAGCGCAAGCAGCGCAGCTACTCGGAGTGCAATGACAGCAGCGTGGGCAGCGGCAGCTCGCATCGCGGCATCCTCAAGCGATTCAGCCGCTATGGACCACGGCCCTCGATGTCCGACAGTTGCTCCTCCATCGACGACTGCTCCTCCTCGTACTCGTGCTCCGTGGACGCTTCCGGAGTCACGCTGTTATCGCACTCTTTTGGCGGCATTCCCGAGGAGGATCGCGGCGATGCAGGACTCTCGGAGAGCTGCAAGAAGACTGTTAGGTTTAATGACCACATCATGAAGCAAGTGTTCCGGTGAGTACCAGAAATATAAACCATGCAAATGGGCTGCAATTGAATAATTTATTCGGATTTTTAGACTCGATTCCAGCATCCTCGGTCAGCGTAAAAAGAACCAGAAGCGCCGTGATCTCAAGCTGCGGGCCCAGCAACGTCGCCTCAGCGAAGGCGACTCTGTGGATTACGAGGAGACCCGCGGCGCTCCCATCAAGGTCAGTTGGGGGCGGAAGAAAGTGTGTAGAGGCTGCTGCTGATTGGGTTGATCTCGTTAATTGAGCGAATTTCCCATTCCGGCTGGTTAGGAGGCTGTTAGGTTGTTGGCTTGTTAATTGAATTAGCGGCCAGCTAAATCGCGCAGTTTGGCTTGAGGCCAGACGCCAAATATTGATCCTACTCTTTGTCTGAACCGCTTCAATTACACGTGTGCGAAAGCCAAATAGATCCTGGGTTTGGCTCTATTTTTAGCAGGAATTTTGCGAAATTTAATGCCAGTGTGTGAATTGATATGCAGGTGACGTGAATTTCGCAGGTAAAGGAAAGTTGTTGCAGTTGGGAAAAGAGAGAGCAATAGTATAATTATAATTTAAAAAAGAAGGGAAACTGTGCAGCTTGCAATAAGATCACTCAATCCAACCAAAAGTTTTCTTGTTTTCTTGGAAATATATTTAAAATATTAATAAATACATTTTTCTTTTTAATTTACAGCAACAAGGAAACCAATCAAACAAAGGCAACAAGCCGAAGGGGGGCTCGTCCTCGTTCCATGACAGCGGGCTGGATCTGACCGGGGGAGCTGCCCATGGCAACAACAGTGAAGCAGATGCCAAGAACGCCATGATGTTTGAAATGGATGACGAGGACTAGGATGATGTTATGTAGAAACACGAAATATATGCATAGTTTTTTTTCGAGTGTTTTAGAGGCATGTTTTCAAGCTATTTATATATTAATTATTGCTACTCTTTTTTTTTAAATATTTATACACATTTTGTATTTGGTTTTGTGTCCAAGAAAGTCGCTCAATTGGAAATCTATCTAAGCATACAACAAATTGTATTTAGGCAACGAAAAATCAGGGCTAAGCGGAAATCAAAATATGCATAAAACCATTAATTGTTATATAATTCGGTTGATCATTGAAATTGTTAAATCAGAAGAACGAACCTATTACTATAGTTCATAGTTACCCCATGTTCATTGCAAACTATAAGTTGTAAGTAAAAACATAAACGCATTCATTTATTGACAGCCGCCTGCATGCTCATAGCTCACAATCAACAATTACTACACGGCAAACATAAACAATATCAATAGTTAACAATTCCTCTAGTATTATACACACAAAACAGCATCGGAAGTAGTCTATAAGCCATGGCTGAAGCAATGAATGTAACTTTAACTTTTGTAAATCCAGCGGAAAGTTAAAATATATATACACCCCAAGTGAATGGTTTTTGGAAATCATTAGAAGTGCTTCTCTAGCAGCTTCTGAAGGTGTTCAATTTGCTGCAGCTCCCGCCGCTTTCCCTCCAGCACATAGAGCACAGGACAGTCGAGGGAATCGCACTGGAGGCTACCCAGGCGACCGCAGCAGGCCTGGCAGATTTGTCGAGTCAGGTAATAGCCCCTCTCCAGCCGTGCCGTCTTATCGGAGAGCACAACCACACACTGGGAGGCATTCTTCAAGCAATCCGGACAAATGCCCGCCTTGGTCTGGCGGCCACAATCGATTATGCAGCTGGTGGTGGAGAAATACTGTGAGATGGTCGACTTGGCGCCTTTGCCTCCTCCAGCCACCTCGTTGCCTGTTCCCACGACCGGCGTCATTAAGAGTTTCCGCGGCAGACTGGCGAACCAGTCATGGACATCGGCTCCAATGAGCAGAAGACAGCGGTTCAACGGCGGTATGATCGCCTTGGTGATGTAGTACATGGCGTTGATCTTGTGACCCTCGTTGGCCAGAATGTCGTGCGGACTGCGCACCAGGCGAATGAGCTGCATTCCCGGTGGCCCATTCACGATGATGAAGGGTACTCGCTCGCCGCGACGCGGAATACGCCTGGGATCCTTTTGCATCCATTTTCTAGCAACAATTTTAAATAATTAAGATTTGGCTTGCAGTCTGAATTGCCAACTAACCGTGTAAGTGCCAGAGCCGGGACACAGGCTGTGGGCTTGTAGCCGTTAAGGCCGCGGAACTCCTTGGCAAAGATCAGGTCCTGCAGGTTGGCCCGGCCAGAGAGCAGCTTGGTGAACTGCCGGCACACGTACTGCTTAATTTGACTGACGTCCTGCGTCTCGAATAGCAGGCGCAACACCTTTTCCAGCATTTTGGCCACCGCCGGACAGCCATCCCGCCGCACCGTCTCAATTCCCTTCGCCTCAAAGACGGGCTGTGCCTGGTCAGCCGTCTCGTACATGTAGCCAACGTAGCGCTTTTTAGTTTGCAGCAGGCACGGCTGGTAGACCTTCTCTAGCTTTAGCTTCACCGGCTGCGGATTCATCTCGGTGACGGCCTGGGCAATTTCCTCGCCAATTCGAAACGCTTCGGCTCGATTTCGGCCCGGAACCAGGACAAACATCGAGTCCGTATCGCCGTAGACAACGCGCACCTTCCACTCCTCATTTGCCTCCACCAGCTTGATGGCTCGCTCCAGAGTCTCGCGGCCCTTGGACACCACCGAGTCACCCACCTCGACAGCCGGCATGCGTCCACTAAAATTGGCAGCCGTATAGCCGTACGTGACGTTCGCCATCAGCTTCAGGCCCAGCTGCCGGGAGTGCAGAATCCTTTGCAGGGCAGAGCTATCCTTGTGCAGCTTCATCGATTGCTTGACCATTTGACGCGTGTCCAGGATTTCAGTGAGCATGCGCGGTAGGATGCCCTCGCGCACCTCTCGCTTCACGAACACCACGCCGCAGGGCGACACGGTGACCAGATCGTGCTCCAGCAGTTTCTGCAGCATCTGGCGGGAGACGCGCAGCTGCGAGGCGCCGAACTCGAAGGGCGAACTTCCACCCAAATGCTCCACTCGGCCCAGGCACGTCGAAAAGCAGTAGTTGTAGGCAATGATCATGCTGGGGTACAAGCTCTGGAAGTCGAGTACGATTAGTGGATCGGCATAGAAGCGCGACTGGGGTTCCAGGATGAGGGCCAGGTACTCCGGCGCCCGCATGTGAGCCCGCTGCTGGACGCTCGGTGACAGGGGCACCAGGTTCTTGGGCTTGGCAATTCTGAAAGAAGTTTCGTCATGAAATTGATAAAGATTTGCAGCCTCAGACTCACCTCAACATCATGCTTTCTACGCGGAACTGCGATCCTCGCGACAGCACCTCGTAAAACTGGATGCCAATAAGCTTGGCCATTTCGCTGGTGCGCCCAAGCAAATCCAACTGATCGAGCAAAGCCAAGGTGCCGCGCACCCGCTCCAGATGATACTCCATCACAATCCAGCGCGTGCAAGGCGAGGCAAACCACTCACTGAGCGCCTTGGGCGAGTGCCATGGACATCTCCTGTGCAGGATGTGGTACATAACGTTCTCGAAGGTGTACGACGTCAGAGCGATCTCTGATCGCATCAGCCGCCAAACATCCAGCAAGATGCGGCCGCACAGCTTCATCTCCACGTCCAGGTCAGTGAACTGCTCCCGATCCTCGTCCACAAAGTCCCGCACCTTCTGTGTGGGCACTCGGGATAGAAGAGGAGCGATGTTAAAGCATAAATGCTTGGCCCGATCGATGACGTAGCCCCAGGAAGACATCTCGATCTCGTAGCCGGCGTATATGTCTGCATCCCAGCGCCCGCACAGAACCAGCAGTGCCTCAAAGGCCTCCGCTTCGCTACCCACCACTTGCACCTCGATATCGCGGTCCAATCCATGTGTAAACCCTTCGCTCAGTAGGTCCTGGGCATTGTTCACCAATATATAGCCGCAAGCCTTGCTGGGCAGGCTGTCATCCGGCAGACTGTGCTCGATGGCGTAGAACAAGCAGCGGATCTCGTCGTGCATCGGATCTGGCTGGAGTTCGCCGCGGGTGCACACAAACACTTCCAGAGTCATGATGGTCAGGTGGTTGCACTCAATGTCCGCCTTGGCCTGCTGCAGGTTCTCCAGATTCACCTTGAAACCAAACGTATTATCCAGGGTGGCATGACTCAGCCCGAAGCTGAGATCGTGCTGTTGGGCCTGGTCACAGGCTCCCTCCAGCTGGCGAAGAAAGGAACTTCGCTCCAATTCCGCCTGGACAGCGCTGCTGGAGGCGCTCTGCTCGCTGGATTGTGAACTGGCCAGCTCCTCCTCACGCTGGGCTTCCTTGAAATTAAGTCTTGTGCCGCGTTTCAAGCGGTTTTTAGCTGCTTGGTTGGCCTTGCTGCTGATGGGAGTTTCCTTTCCCTTACCCTTCGCTTGGGACAAGGGTGTGAGGCTCAGGCTGCAGTCCAACTCCTCCCCAGCGTCCTCTTCACCACTGCCGCCGCCATCGGCGCCCTCAGCCTGCAGCATCATGGTGATCTTCTGCCGTTTGATCTTAATGGGGCTATCCATGTTTTCGGATGTCTTCACAGTTTCCCCGCGCTGGCGGAGCACCTCCTGAGCCTTTAGCCACACCTTGGCTTCTAGCGGAGTGGGCGCTGTCTGTGCAGGTTCGACCACTACCTTCTGCCGGCTGCTGAAGAACTCCCGCATACGTTGCTCGCCGCGATGCCGCTGAAGCATTGCCGGGCCACCGATCGCTATCAGTTGCTGGCGCCTCCAGGAGGCCAGCCCACGATCATTGCCCAACGCACTCTGGAATGGCTCGCAGTCGTTGAGCTTGTTGCCCGGGATGTGCAGCACCAAGAAGCCCACTTCCGTCACCTTGCTGACGTCCGCTGGATCGCTGTAGAAGGGCTGCTGGAACTCGAACTCCGGTATGTCCAGCTTGCGGCAACCACAAACCACTTCATCGTAGGAGGGCGGCAGTTCCAGCGGAGTTATCACAAAGGAAGTTTTCTTAGGGGTGCAGGGACGAGCAGGCGAAGCCGCAGGTAACATGGGACTCTCTATCACATCGCTGAACACCGAAGGACTATTGACGATTATTGAGTGCTCGTAGAAGCTTTTCATTAGCTCGGGAGTGTGGCTCTCGCTGCTGCTTTGGCTCATTAGAGGCGTGGTCTGGATTTCTGCTGCAGCTCGGCTTGTGCTTGGAGTTGGAGTTAACTCCGAACGAAAGCTCTTTCGCAGACGCCTCAAATTTGGAGTCTTTCGCAGCTTTGTAGGCATTTTATCAGCCTCCGTATCTGACTCAATGACCTCTTCTTCGTCGCTTAATGAGAAGTGGTACTCTTCCTCGCTGAGATTCGTAGATTTTATAGCGGAACCAGGAGTTGGATCAGGCGGAAAGAGTTGTTTTTGTGCACTCTCGACATTCTGCTGTGGACTTTTGACTACATCGGCTTTTTTAACAGACCCTTTTTCGTGTTCTTGTAATTGTTTGAGGTGACTTTCATGCTTTTTATCTGTTCTCAGCTCCCTAGAGCTTGGATTTGCTGTATTCTTGATCGTTTTCTTAGCTATTTCTGTTGTATTTTTGGCACTCTGTCGAAGACTTTCCCTTGGGCTTGAATTTTCCGTTTCGTTAAACGTTTCCCTTGCCTTTTCTATTGTATTTTTGGCATTTGTCCTAGGACTTTCCCTTGGGCTTGGATTTGCTGTTTTCTTAACCGTTTCCTTTGCTATTTCTGTTGTACTTTTGGCTCTCTGCCTTCCTTCTTGATCTTCCGCCCGATGGCTTCGACTGTTGCGGCAAATCTCTTTCATTTCTGTACTTCTACTTTGCTCCGGCTGTTCTTGATGACAGACACTGCGACGTGGCTTTATCTCTCCCATTTCATTGTCTGTTGGTTTTATGTTATTCTCCTTTTTTGATTTGGGTTTCTTAATTTCATCATTGGCTTTTGACATATTTTCTTCCTGCTGCTGATCCTTAACTTGGTGGCGTGCACTTCTTCGTGGCTGCTTCTCCTCTTCCTCTGGCAATCGTTCACCATTTGCGCTCTCGAACATGTCGGAGAAACTGGGATTTCGATCCCTAGGCGTCAGGGAGCAAATCACATGTGTCTTGTCCAAGTTACGCGTGGAACGCCTGGAACTGCGTAGAGGCGTAAGACTGTCGGAAAAGAGAGAAGTGGTTAGGCGTTGAGTTCGATCAAAAAGAAAGGTTTTCTTACTCGTTTTGTAAGCGAATGAAACTGTTTGATTCCTCAACACTTTTCCGCCGCAGCTCTGTCATGGCCAGTTTTTTGCGCAATGATAACTCTGGCCTAAAACGAACACAGTTTTGTATTAAAGATATAAAGGATATTAAAGTATACTTACCCAGGTGTTTTGGGTTCCTTATCTAGTTGCAAGCTAAGTCGGGGATTTAACGCTTTCCTTGTACATTCCTCACTTTTTTCTGTAAATAACTAAATACATTATACGTCCCAGTGTCCTCTTATGGGCCATACACACTATTCGTTGAAGAACTACTACCAATCGTTAAGGGCAGCGGTGCATACTTCTTGGCCGCACTGGTCTTGGGGGTGCGGGGCGACTTTAAGAGGCTGGAATGCCCCTTTGGTGTGGTTGGAGGAGTTTTCGGAGGACTTGCGCCCCTGGCCTTGGAGCTCCTCAGTTTTTTTGGAGTAAGTTGAAGGCGATCATCGGCGCCATCGATTTGTGGCAGCTTCATGGATGGATCTACGGGCTTTGCTTCCGGCTGGCTTTGGGTTAGCTTAAGCAACAGCTCATCAATGTCATCGAGGGCGGTGGAGAAGTCGTGCCGCGTGCTCTCGCCTTCGTCCTCGTCGGAATCACAATCCTCGTCGACCGAAGCAAGACCACTCTCCTTGTTCAAGAGTTCTGGAGTCAACTCAACTATAAAAAAAAGCAAAATATAGCCACTAAAAAGGAATAGTTATTTGTTTTCCTTACAGTTTTTATGGGGCTGCGACAAGGGAGCCAATGAGCTGTCTAAATCCACCGGGGACTCGTTGTCATTCTGCTCTTCGAGCTGCTGCAACACTTCTAGTAGCTCCAGATCCTCCTCTCTCACTGCAGGAGTTAAAATTGTTAAATGTTTACCGAGAAATAATGGTTTGGCAACAGTTTACCCACAGGTGGCATCGTGGGGCATTGCGCCATGTGGCTGTGAGAGACTCATGATGAGCTCCTCATCCACCAAAGTAGAGTCCATGCATTCAGATTCGTCTTTGGCAATCGGAAGGCTGACATTACTGCCACTGCTGCAGGCCACATGGTTCTGAATGAAGGAGGCATTGACCAGAAGCTGCTGCTGATCCTGAGAGCATTCCTCGGGATAAACGGCGTTGGCCAGAAGCTTTTGCAAATTCCAAGTGCGTCGCTGCTCCTTGCTGCTGGGCAACGTGGTCTGCATAGTGACATTGGCCACACTTGTCTGATCCGACAGCGTTTGCTCCGACATCGTGGATTGTTCCAGTGTCATTAGCTTGCTCTCTAAAGCTGTCCGGTAGAAGATATCGCTCTCGGCTGTTTCCACGAGAAACCGCTCCTGTGTTTCCGGTAGCTTTAATTCTGGCACCTGAAACGGAAATTGGGCTTAATGCGAGCTGTAGTTAGGGGATAAGCTACCCACCGCTTGTACTTTCTCTTCTTCGCCGGCTGCTGTGTGTTTTTCGACCAGCTTTTGGCGCCGCATGCTCTCGTCATTCCAAATGGCTTCGATTCCCGGATTGGTATGGCGACCCTTGCTTTTGGTCACCAGCTGAAAGCGATTCAGGATAAAGCACGAACTGACGTCCACCTCCAAGGCACTGCAGGCCACCTTCTTCACGCTAATGGTGTCCAGCAATTGGGTGGGCTTGACGTTCGGATAGGGAACCACTGCAAAGAGGTTTAGACATGCTTCTAAAGAGCTGGTGCCGTGAACTTGCCCTCATCTTCGTGGCTGCGCCGGAACTTGAGCACCTCCAGCGGCACGTGCAGGTAGCTCATTCCGTACAGGTTGTAGTCGATCATGAACTGCAGGATGTAGGGCACATGCGACTCGTGCGCGTTAAAGTTCTTGCTGAGGATGGCGCCGCTCTGGAGGAGATTGGCGGCGCGGCGCACAAAGCGCGGATTGAACATGTAGATCTTGAGATACTGATGCTCAGCGCGATGGTAACCATAGAAGGGTCTGTCAACGAAAACGATACATGGTTAAATTATATAAAATAAAACTGTATTTGTAAGGAAACTTACATCCCCTTGACCAGCTGGACTTTGAAGACATGCTGGGCAGTAGAGCTGCCCTGTCCCAAGGAGATATTAATGGCCTTGTCCAGGTGCATGGCTATCTGCAGGATGCCGCGCTCCAGGGACTCAAAGTCCTTCTTGTCGTACGGAATGTAAAAGTAGGGGAACACGCCGTGGACATGCATGCAGGTCTTCTGGCCCCTAGAGTTGCCCCCAAATACCCGCACCACCGGCACCTGTGTAGCATTGAATTCATTTTAATTACAAATCCGTAATTATGGTGAAATAAGAGCTAGCCTACCCGCTTGATCTCCTTGCCGCGCAACTCAGAGTAGCAGGGATCCAATCCGAATTGCGGCTTTTCCATGTAGAAGTCTGCGATGACCAGACGCATGGAGTACAAGCCGTTATCCTCTGCAGGAGCTGCCATCACGCAAGGACATGGGTTTGATTATTTAACCAATTTATCGCCGGCAATTCAATTCAATTCAAAACAGAGTGACCAAGGCTAGGCGGTGTGATCTTTGCGTGCCGTTTCCAAAATACCGCCATCTGTAAATGCTACCGATAAATATCGGAAAAGCCTGCAGCAAGCGGTTAATTTTAAAATTTTTGTATTTTATTTAAATAAAATATTGCAAGTAAATTAAAATGAAATATAATATTGTGTGGATTTTTATTACAGATGTATAAAAATTTTAAATAAGATTATTCAGAACTAGTACAACTTCCACTTCCAAACGTAACTTAATTTCTATAAAGTAAGTTCTAAAAACCATTCTTGATTTAATAGATCTATAAAGCTATCTCCTTGAAGACATTTTTACCAGCAAATAAAATCCTGTTTTAATAGAATTATCAGGTAAAATATAAAGCTATATCTTTGGAGATATTTTCACCTGTCAATATAGCTTTTGACTCACAATACAGAGCTAATAACAGTTAATCTTATCGCGTTAGTTAACATTTATTATAAGGTTTATGATAAAGCGTGTATCAGAACAATGTAAATGCATTAAATTGGATTAATAACACTTGCTTTGGGAGGCAACTCCCAGTACGCTGGAGGCACATCCTTGCGCATCCTGCGAAAAGCCTTTTGCACCGCATACAACGCCAATCCGAGGTAAGCTGCAAAGAAAATAATCAATTTAGACTCCAAACCCCATAACAAATACTTGTAAAATACATGCCTGTGATTGGGACAATCATTATAAGCACTATAAACCATTCTTCGATTCCCAAAAGTATAATTCCTGTGTATATCATCAGATAAAGAAAGATGGAGGTGGTGACCATCCAAGGCACAAAAAGCTTGTGTTTTTCCTAGGTAGTCGTAACTATGATTTTAACTCGATGATTTTCTATAAAAAAAAGGATATGACCTACCTTAATAGCGCCCATGATGAGAACACTGCTCCCTAGAATCTGTAATGCCGCAACGTGAATTCCAAAATCATAGGAAGTCCCTGTTATTCAAAAAGAACTCCATCATAGCTGCATACCTCGAGATAAAGAACGCTTTTACTTACCATTCCAATCACATTCTATCAGGTATATTATTGCAAAGGCGATCGACACAAAGCCCGAGCAAATAATGCCATCTTTCGAGTCCAATTTCCACATTTTCCCGTCTGTCCCACCAGGTGAAAGCCTTTGTTGCAACTGAAGACTGCCGGTTTGCGAACACAAAGCTTTCGCTTTCCATCTATCTTATCAAAAAAACAATCAACATATTGATATTCCTCTTTATTCTGAGAAATTAGGAAGCTTTTTGAGTTAACATAGGCTGAGAACACCTGCCCTAAATGGGACTCAAGATATTCTTCTTATCAGTTACGTTTATCTTAGCCTCTGGCTGATCCTCGCGCATCCTGTCGAAAGCATTCTTTACGGCGAATAAGGCGCAACTGAGATACACTGAAAGGAGAACAAAAATTAACGATAATGTGGCTATTGAATGATCCAAAACTCACATATAGATGGCGCCAGCATGGTAGGAACAAAAATAACATTATTTGTCAGGGTCAACAGTGCTATAGTGCAGTAGGTCAACAGGTAGATAAACAATCCCGTGGAAATCATCCAAGGCACAAAGTATTTGTAATTTTGCTAAATAATTAAATGGAATATTATATGTCACATTATTAGAAAATATCAGTCTTGAAACTCACCTTAAAAACCCCAATTATTAGGACCACGCTGCTCAGTATCTGCAGGCAACTAAAGTGCCTGCCCATATCTATCATTCCATCTGTGTAAAGGCCAAACTTTAATAATGAATAAATAGTTTTTGCAGCTTCCTATATACCTATACGATAATAGTAATAGTCATCCGCCACGGCTAGATAGGCAATTGTTAATCCAATAGACACAATTCCTGAGAATAGGATGCCAGGTTTGGTATCCAGCTTCAGCATGTTTTTATATTTTACGTGCGATCTAGTTGACGTGTTTTTTGCCAATAAATATTTGCGTTGAATATTGGTGAGCTTTTGCTCCCTTCTTATCTCATCAGCAAATAAGCAACGAGACAGATGTTATGGTCTCCGGAGCGCAGCTTTGAATTTCAATACCCTGTGTCAAGGAGCTATGGGGGTATTCCAGCTTGGTGTCAACAGAGTGCTGAAAAGAAGGTGGTATCTTTAATCAGCTTACGTTTAAAATTTCCTGATCAGCAGGAATTAGTCTTAGCTATTAGTCTTTTAATTAGCTTTTCAAGTATTCACCGAGCTGTAACTTTCTTAAATTTCTTTCATTTAATTTCTTAATTATCTGCTTAAATTGAACAATTTCATATGCACCCTCAGTAATATGTAAGTTTATTAAAAATATCTTAAGGAACTGATGGATAATTAGAAATAAACAAAATTCAGGTTCCTAAAGTGAGCTTTCCTTTTCTTTCCTTTTATGTTTACTATAAATATATAAAATAAATATATTCATTAATATTTTTACTGTTTTGCTTATCGCTGGCTTGGGTCAGCAGGGTCACAGACATTTCTTTCTTTCTTCGCTGTTCATTAATAAAATCTAGTTCACATTTTTGCTGATTTTAATTTTACCCCATCAAAACTTAAAGATACTTTTACAGATGGCACAGACACTGCTTTGTATGCAATTTATTTCCGCAATTAAAACTTAATTTACTTTGGTGAACTTGGCATTGTTCTTTTTCTGCCAAACATAGAAGCCGCCAAATGCCAGGATGGCCACCAGACCCACAAGAAGGGCAGCCACTGCAGCGTAGAACACAAAAAGATCGAAAAGGTGCAGTTGGCAGGAGGAGATGCCAATGCCACTGGTGCGCATCGCTGCTCCTCCCTTGTGCCTGACCACATAGTTCACCCAGAATAGGGCGCTGGCCAGGGCGCCAAGGGGTCGGTCCCGGTATTCGAGGGAAACATCACGAATGGTCAACTGGAAGTGAGTCTCCAGGAGAAGCCTCTCCACTGCCCACGTTAGGGAGCTGCTTGTCACATTGTTCTCCGCCAGCTGCAGGCCTACGCCCAACTTAACGGCCAGCTGCATATTACTTCGCTCGTGGTGGAAGAGAGGCAGTCCCAGAATGGGCACATTCCTCACGATTCCCTCCTGCAGATTGAGTAGGTCTCCGTTGGTCAGGAAGACCTTCACCCTTGGATGCGCCAGGATGTCTATTTGCGGAACTGCATGCTGGATCATTACATTCTTGGGCAAGCCCTCCAGGGTCTTGACATCGTGACAGGTCCAGACGATGCCCTCTTTCCGGGAGGAGAAGAACGAGAAGAGAGCCTCCAGCTTCTCCTTGGGCAACTCCCCGCAGGGCTGCTCATTTCCCAGCTGGACATAGATTACACCAGCTCGAGCCTCCTCAACGAAGCGCTTGACATTCCAGGGCAGCTCCTTGGGTCCCCGGATGTGCAGTCCGCCGGCAGGCACGATCTGTTGGATGCTCACCCGAGGCCTTATTAAAGGCACATGACTGTTAAGAAGGAGCAGCGATAGCTGGCTGGCCTGCAGCTCGGCAATGGAATATCGCTGCTTAAAGTACTTGACCACCAGTTGCTCCTGAGCCCCGTAGTGATCCTTGGCAAACTGCTTCCGGCGGGAAATGCACTCCCGTATATTTCCGAGGCGCTCAGAGAAGCCCAGCTGGGGCAAATCCAGTTCAGAGTTTATAGGAGAACATGCCGCCGGCACCAGGGCCTCCTGCACGGCATCCATGTAGTTGCCAAAGTCTGTAGAGATGATGCCAACAACTGGCCGCTGGTGGATAAGTCCCAGGCCCAACAGAGCCTCCGTGTAAAAGTAGTCCACGAGGATCACATCGAAGTCGAACTCAATGTAGGACATTTTAAGTAGCTTCTGCAGTGGCTCTTGGGCCAGGAAGTGGTCCAGCGCTCGAGCACCAACGCTGGCTAGCGACTGGCGGAGATTTTCAATGGGCAGACGACCAAGATCGGCCAGGTTTCCCTTGGGAGCCGCCTGCTTTTGCACTGTGCCAGGATAGTTTATTTTTTCATTAAAGATAAATTTTCTGTCTGTAAATCATACTTACACTCGCTCCAGAAGGGATATTCCCCTGTGATGGTTTCTGTGACATTATCCAGGGATTCCCCCAAACCGTGGCCAGTGTAGACATCCACCTAAGGAAGGAATAACTGCCTCATAGCATGGATAATATTATAAACCACAAATTTGATGCTTACATTGTGGCCCCGGCTGGCCAATTCCGCCACTAGGGTTCGCATCACCGCAAAGTGACCCTCGTTGGCATGGGGAAACAGCACAAGGATCTTGGCTCCATGCGAGAACGGAGCTAAAACGAGGGCACACCAAACCAGGAGGCACCAGCGATTCCCTTGAGATTCCTGTGGAGTGAAATATACATATATTTTTTGAAATGCTACCGAAAGTACACATCATCGCATGGAAGATGCCGCGACATTTCCTTATCACTTGAGTCACTTTTTAGGTGACTCGATTTGAACTCCTCCCATCCGCATACCAACCATATTCCAAATTTAAATGATCAGCGAGGATAGGTACTAAAGATCCGGCAGAATTCCAAATGCATTTGCCGCTGGGAGAACTCTTCCGGTTCTGGCGAATCAACGAATCGGACTGAACTAATTTCACTCCTTGACTCGTCTCAGAAACAAAACATCAACTGATTGCTCTCCGGAAAAATAATCTTAGAAGTGCGTCCAGAACATGTGTGGCACATGATATAGCCACCAGAACCCAATACTCAAGCCTCATGTATATATATATATACGTATATGTACATGGGGCTTCCTATTGCTTTTGTTAATGTATTTGGATCGAATGTGGAGACTGGTGGGAATGGGGCACAATTGCACCATAAACATGCTCATATATATATACATTTGTTCCCAGTTGAGGCGATATGAGATCGCGTCTCTTGAGTTCATTGTTTCTTTCTCTCCTTAAAGGGGAGTGCCTTCTGCTCCAGTCTGCATAATTCCAAAATGTACTCAAGTTTGTGGGACTTGCAAGCTCATCATAAAAAATCCAAGTACATAATTCCAAATACACCTGCAATTCAAATATATAAATTTTGTTTACTTCAATTGAGATTAATGAGAAATAAAATTAATATAAACCCACTTGCTCCATATTAAGATACGCCACTATTCAGTAGGTTCAATCAAGCTTAAAAGTTGCTATAAAAGAAATGATAACAAAAAGTTTAATAATAGTAAAACACAAATATCTGCAATGACCCAATTAACACAGCTTAATCCCACGACCAGCAGCCACTCCCCCGCTGCACCTGCTCACTCAATCATGCCCAATTAGCCCCCGGCAGACGCCAGAGCAAACAAAAATTATGTATTCAGCTGTAAATTGGCGCAAATGTGCAAATCAGAAAAATGTGACTAAACCTTGTTTAGCAACAACAACAAACAGAGAAAGGGGGGACTCGAGAACAGAGATTCATATGTATACAAAAGGGAAACAAAACAAATTAGCGAAAAAGACGGAAACCGGTTGCTGCCGGCTGCCAGGGGTAAGTCTCGCTGAAAGAAAGAAATGGAAGAAGGGGTCCCAAAACCGGTTCATTGAACCTGAAACACCATTGCCGGGATACACACACAAAAGAACAATTCGATGCCATCTCGACTATCACAAAAAATGTTCTTTATTTCTGTCATTTGTTTACGCAAAGCCTTCCTAGTTGAGCAGAGCTACTTGCTTACGGAACAAAAATGTAAATATTCATGGCGAGAGCTATGGTAAATGCAGATGGTTGGAAAAATCGATTATTACTGGCACGATTATGCGCTAATGCTTAGAGTTCGACGAATAATTTGTGATTGATTACTGATGATGGATGTGGCGTTGCTTGGATCCTCCGATCTTAGTCGGTGGCATCGGCCTTGGCCACGGAGAAGGGCTCGGAAACGGGAAGGGTGCCGCTGTTGGTGATGACCACATCCTTGACGGGACGATCGCGGGCATCCGTAGCGGAGTTCTCAATCTGGCGCACCACACCCATGCCGGAGACGATCTTGCCAAAGACGACGTGGCGTCCATCCAGCCAGCTGGTCTGCTTGGTGGTAATGAAGAACTGGGAGCCATTGGTGTCCTTGCCAGCATTGGCCATGCTCAGCCAGCCGGCGCCGTAGTGCTTCAGCTTGAAGTTCTCATCCTCGAAGCGCTCGCCGTAGATGGAGCGTCCGCCGGTGCCATCGCCCTTGGTGAAGTCACCGCCCTGGATCATGAAGTCCTTGATGATGCGGTGGAACTTGCTGCCCTTATATCTGCGGATGACAGAGAACGTTCGTTGTCAATCCGCATAATTAGCTCAATTGTTTCCATATTCCCCGTCTTGCCATGTCAACAGGCAACCTGTCATAGAGCCACGTAATGGCTTCGCCCGCGCTATAACCTATAATCAGTAGGCGGCGCACTGGTGTGTGTGTACCGTTAATCAAGCGTACTTACCCCTCGCCCTGGGGCTTCTCGGCCAGCTCCTTGAAGTTCCTCACGGTCTTCTCCACGGTGCCGCCAAACAGACCGATCACAATACGGCCAGCCGGTTCGCCGCCAATGGAAATGTCAAAGAAGACCTACGCCATCGGAAACGGTTATTATTAAAAATCTCATCTCATCTTTGATTTATTGCCAAGCGAGTGTGCGTCAGTGTGTGCGCGAGAGCGAGACGGCACATGCATGTATGCAACGCTTGCTTGCGAGCGATTCCTGGGCAAGTGGCAGGACGAAAATAAATTGGGCACCCACCTTGTCGGTCACTTTCGGCCCTTTCTCGTCGGCAGAGACGATGCCGGCCACAAGGGCCACCAAGCACACGGATAAAAACAACTTCATGCTTCCAGAATTTTTCACCAATTGAATCTTTTCAAGCGTCGTTGCTAGAGATGTAAAGTCAAAGATTTGGCTTTCGATAATTTCATGGGTACTGGTCCCACTAGTCTTGGAAAGAGTATCAAAATATTCAAATATTTAGACCTATTACAAGATTTTAAGCAAAACAATCAAATTAATATAATTAAAATAAAGCTTTATACATTTTTACCTGCAGTTGAATAAGTTTTACAAATTGGCAGAAAGAAGTTTGTTTTGTTTCAATATTTTGGTATTTTTATTGCGTCCACGGTAAGGTCTTATTTTTTCTGGCTGCTGATTCTTAAAATTCTGTTTTTATAATGGAATTGTCGCCAAACAATCAGATCGAGGACAGAAAACCCATCCTAACAGCCGACGGACTGGTGCAGACATCCAACTCGCCCTTCGAGCCACCAACAATCTCGCAGGAGACGCAGACTTCCAACGGCATCGGTGGCCAGAGCCAGTTGACAGTCGACCAGCTTGACATAGAGATTTTGCCGATTATCTACGACATCGTTCGCTGGTAGGTGGCTCCGGCCGCTGGAGGGGAACGGATCCGGATGCCGGCCGTTGCTCCCGCCGGACAGTGCCTAAAATAACACCAAGGCGTCAACAAGTGCGCATTTCGCTTGGACCTTATATAACTCGTCGTGTTCTTGTGTCTTGCAGTGTGGAAAAGGATCCCCTTGAGAACGCCGTGAAGCTGCGCGAATCCCAGGACTGCAACCACAAGGTAAGATCACCATGCTTCAACTGTTTCCAGACTAATTTATAAACTTTCTGCAGATCTTTGAGCTGCAAAAGCGCTTCGAATCGGCCAGGGAACAAATCCGCCAGCTGCCTGGAATAGACTACAACAAGGAGGAACAGCAACAACGATTAGAACTGCTGCGTAACCAGCTGAAGCTCAAGCAGCAGCTGATAAAGAAGTTCAAGGACACCGAGTTTTAGAAGCGCAGCGGAAAAATACAAAAACCGACGAGATGGTGCTTCGACTGCTGATGCGCTACCTGGCCAACAACGAGCAGCTCATCCAGCGCATGGCCGAGAGCTATCCTATGAGACGTGCCGCCCAACTGGCGGTAGCCCTGATGTACCGCACCAAGAGTTTGGCCCGGGAGCAGGGATTGCACGAGATGACGCCGGAACGCTTCAAGTAAGCATGGAGTTAAAGCCCTCAAAATAGTATCTCTTTTAATAAAATGTTTGTTAATTTGCAGGGCCTTTGTCAACATGTTCAAAAACAACGTCCGACAAGAGCTTGAGGGAGTGAAGAAGGAGCTCAATAACAAGAAAAAGAACTAAAAGGGCAAGGCTACTAATTGTAAATAGGCGGCATGCTAAATTATATAGTGAACTGAATTAACTTTTAGCAGAGAACATTATTTAAGCAATAAAAAACATTTGTATCTGTCAAAGTTAGTGTGTCATTTTGTCCTTTTTGAATGTTTGTGGTCGTTGTTTTGTTCGAAAAGAATCTTGTTCGATGCGAACTTTAAGCAGGTTACCTGCGACAGAATATGTTCGACGAAATTTTCGTTGTTTGCGGTTCGATGTTCGTGTTCGAGGTTGTGAATGATTTGATGTTCGTTCTGTTCGGGTCAACATGTTCACCATGGCAATGCTGACACAAACATCGTGAACGTGCACTCAAAATGTCGAAGAAATTGAACTGGTAAGTATAGAAAGGCGCAAAGGTATTGCTAAATAAATTAAAAATATAAACAAATATTGTATTTTCCAGCCAAAGGCTCCCACCAAACGGAAGTCTGAAGAAGATCCCGAGTTCCTTCGGCCCAACACAGTCGCGCACAATAGCGAAACGAAAAAAACAAGAGATGACGCTGATGTCTATGCCGAAGGATGGGCGGTGATGTTCCGGCAGTTGTCAGAGGAGCAGCAGCTTTTTGCTAAAAAAGGAATCGACGAGCTCCTAATGCAAGGCCGCATGAATATGCGACTTACAAAGCGGTTTCGGGCATTGCAAACTTGCAGGTCAGCGGGATTCTGCTGATCCTCTTAAAGATAAATTCGTTTAATATTATTTATAATTAATCCTAAAAGAAACAAAATCTTTTTACATTTTAGTTATATTTTTTTAATTCGCAAAAATAGCTTTTTATACATATGTTGAGAAATAAGGTAATCCAATTCGTGACAAGGTCAATTACTTTAGTTTTCTTAACTCTAAATAACAAAAGAAAGAAAAAATTCAGATTGTCGAGTCTGAAACAACCATTTATACATTTTACAACTTAATTTCTGTATTTAATTCTGCAAGAAAGTATGCCAAATATACCTGACTTTAGGAAATAAGAATAAAATTAGTTTTGGCAATGAGAAATGTTTAAATTAGATGAAGAATCGTGTAAAATATATGACATTGCTTTGTTGGAAAATATTTTAAAAAGAAATTTTCACACAGGGCAACATTAAAAACCAAATTGAACGCATTATTTTTGAATATGTATAATATTTGGTCTCCGTATAATCTCAAATTTGCAGGATTTTGAATTTATAGAAAGTATTTTTATAATTCGTTCAGAAAATATATAGGCTTAAATGAACATATTTTTAGCAACAAAATTAATTCTTCGTTCTTAGTTTTCTGTTTTATTTTCTCTTTGATTTAATAAGTAAAAGAAGTTGTGGGAAATGCTGAAAAATATTTAAATAATAACGAATAAAACTTCAATTTGTGGTAAGAAATATCTTATTCCGAAGATTCTCCTTTAGGCCAATAAAATATCTTAATTATAAAGAGACCACAAGGAGACACTTGAAGCTAGAAATTGGAACTCCAATCTCCAAAAGAACTCAATTCTTATAGATACATATTTCAAAAGTGATTCTTTTTTTGGTGGCCCTGTGCTTGTTAGGGTCGATAAACTAACGTTTATTGATTGAAGTATAAAAGTAAAGGATGTGAAATTAAATTCATGTTTTTGGTGATCTTAAAGTCTAGCGAACAAAAGAGAGCAGATCGAATTCGGTTTGGCATTTCTAACTTACCAACTGTATGTACTTTGGACAAACGGAACGGAACACGGCACAAAATACGCCTCATCAGATCAGGGAGTCCGGACTCGGGAGTAGCAAAATATGTAGATTCCTGCGCTACGCTTTGGGGCTTCCAAAAATACTTTTGCTTACATAACTAGAAAAAAACAAAATTGGGAGGCGGCACGGCCCGCCTCACTCGGTGAGAGTCGCCGCTGGACCGACTTCGGCTGTGGTGGACGTTGCCATCTCGCCTAGTGGCAGGCCCAGACCGGCCGAGCCGTTGGACGTGGGAGTGGGGCGATTGTTTCGTTTCCGCTTGCCGCCACGCCGGCTGCCGCCCTCACGCTTGTCCCCATTCTGCTTCTCCTCGCCGGCATCCTTGCTGCCTCCCGCTCCTATTGAGGTGGAGCTGGAGCTGCCCTGGCCCTGGTGACGGTGTTGATTGTTGCTGCCATTGCTGCCGCCGTTCTGGGAACGTGACTGCATCTTGGCGGGCTTCGGGCGATAGGGAGAGGCCGCGGCATTTGGCAGCGGCCGCAGGATGTTGCCCACTGCCTTCGTGCGACCCTCGCGGAAGACCAGCCGCTGGCCGGCGCGAATGTACTCCGGCTGCTTGATGAACCGGAACTTGACGTGAGCCTTGTCGCCAGTCCGCAGGCAGTCGCGCGACATGTGTATGATGGAGGCCGTCTGGCGGATGCTGCCGCAGTGCACCATCGCCTGATAGCGCGCCGAGATTGTCGTTGGGTGGTGCAGCACAAGGATCTCGCCCTCGAACTCCCAGCAAGCCTGCGGCTTCAGATCCTGTGAGACCATCACCATGCCCTTCCGCAGATAGGCGCGCTTGATCTTCTTCAGCGCGAAGCTCGCCGTCTGGCCACAGCGCACGCGAGCCACATTCATTCGCTTGCGGTGGATGCTCTTGATGGTGATGGGCACGAAGCCTCCCACTGCATCCGGTCCCAGCATCAGGCCGTCGTTCAGCCGGATGGTGCCTTGGAGGCAAGTGCCGGAGACCACGGTACCAACGCCTGGCACCGAATACACATCGTCGATCTGGAACTCGGCTGGCAGACTCTCGGAGCCGGCCATGCGCGTGCTCAGCAGGTTGAGGAACATCTTGAGCAGCTCGAGATTATCACCAGTTACGTTCGACACCTGGAAGATGGGGCACAGGCGCTCGCTAACGAAATTGGTGGCACTCAGCACTACATCGTCCTGGGTTCGGACCACTACGGGAACCTTTCGGCATCCCTGCGACTTGAGCATCTTGAACAGCAGCTTCATATTGTCCTGCAGCACGTTGGCCGGGCACATGTCGATCTTGGTGACTACCACAAAGACGGGGACGGCCAGAGCTAGGGCCAGGCCCAAATGCTCCTTTGTCATGCCAATAATGCCGGCATTGGCGCCAATCTATAGGGGAGAAGATGTCAAGTCAAGGGAGCTTTAATTGGCTTTTTGTACTCCAATCTTCACTCACCATTAACATGCCAAAGTCCGGGGCATGACCCGTCATGCCGAAGACCGTGGTTTTCAGGTAGCGCTCGTGCCCAGCCAAATCGATAAAGGTTATCACCTTGGCCGAGTTCTCGCAGATCTTCACCCAGTCGAGGTGGCCGTGATCCGGCTTGTTGACCACATTACCCACCCCGTCGAAGCCGAGAATGTCGTTGCCCACGGAACTCGTGCGTCCGCTCTCTATCTCGTGTTTGTGACGGAACAGCCGCTGCCGGGCATGGCCCCGTCCATTGTCCAGCTCCCCGTGGGTGAGGACGCCCAGTAACGTGGATTTGCCAGCATCTACATTGCCCACAACAGCCACTCTAAGTAATTTGGGGAAATTAGTTGAGCTTAAGGATTCTTGAGAAGACGCTGTTTCTCTGCCTTACCGAATCTCCATGAAATCGGTGGTCTCTATGTGCTTCCGGATGAGGAACTGGGCCGACTGACCCTTCTCTGCCCGCCGCTCGCGCAGCTTGACAACATCCGCATCAATGTTGGCCGCCAGCAGGTGTAGCGTGGCCACGGAGGCAGCAAACTGCTCCGGATTCAGGCCATTGTCGCTGCCATCTGTTTGGGAAATTAATTTAATAGTTAAATAAAAAACCGAAGCTATTTCTGCAACCAAAATTCAATCAATTGAATGAACTAAGAGCATCTCCCTTAAGAACTCACCCTCGCCCACGCCAATCTCGTAGATGGTCTCCCCGCAGTTGTCGGCTATGCGATCCTGGAGCCGTTTCTGCAGCAGCTCGCGCTGCTCATCGCTGGGCTGCACCAGGACATCCTTGCCCCGGATGCTGGAGTAGTCAATGCTCAGGGCGGCCATCTGCTGTGGCAGCCCGTCCACATTGAAGATATTGCTTCGGGCCGTCTTGATGCCCACTCCTACGCCTACGGCCACGCCCCCGCCATTCGGGGCACTCTGTACGTTATTCATAGTGCTAATAGCTATCGGTTTCTAGTTGTGACGCCTCACAGTATCCGTGGAATCATCGCCCTCCGGGTCTGTGTGTGTGTATGTGGTTGTGCAGGTTGATGGCGATGCAGATGCGTGATGTTGATTTTTTTGTGAGTTCTGCAATGATCAGAGGGAAAAAGAACAGGGGTTAGGATCAGGATGTGGACACTGGACTGGAGCGCTCGAGGATTCCAACCTAGCCTACGCCCATTTGGCCGAGTTGTGCTTGCGTCTTCTGTGGTGTGCTGTTTGCTTGCATCGCGATGATGAAATAAATGCGAAGAAGCCAAAGCTGCTGCTTTTATAGCCTCCCCGGAGCATGATGAAATTGGAAGTTTGGCATGATGCAATATTCCTTGTTTTCGAGAAAGAGAGTCAGGCAGGTCGCTCAAAGAAGAAGGCGCCGGAAGAGAGGGGTTTCCTGGAAGCCTGTGAGCAGCTCAGAATTCTTTCCCCATTTCGTTCGAAATCGAAATTTTCGTTATCGCGCTGCGACGCTTTGCCTCGCGCAAATTGTTGCTGTCGCTGCCGCAGAGCCGAAAATGTTGTTGTTTTTGAAAACAGCTGATATGCTTGCCGATTTTTTGTTTATATAATAACACTTTGTTGACGTACACAAAGCGCGAATGAATAGCAACAATTGAGATTTGTCAATACGCATTTTTTTGCTGTTTATTTATAGCGGCAAACAAAGAGCGCAGGTAAACCGTAAGTATGTCAAACATATTTACTACGTATGCACATACATACACATATTAAGATATGTTTTGTATTTATATGCGTATGTGGCAAACCAAAACAAACAAAACTACAGTATTATGTGCTATTTTTCTATTTTTCTGCCATGGCGGGGGTTCGGGGAGGACCGAAAAGCGCCCATTGAGTAGCTACATACATATGTATGTACATATATAGACGCAGAATCAGCTGAAATAGCCATTTCGTGTTCGTTCACAGATAAAAAGTGAAAGGATATTTGGCCAAACAATATTCCTACGCACCTCAGACGCTGCCCGCCCTTCCACTTACATTTCATGTAGCCTTACGTGCTTCACCGTTGCGTCGGGGGCTCTGCTATAATGCTGGGAATTTGGCAATCCGAAATTGTATATAATTTGTTTAGCTTTTTCGTAAAATTGTTTTACGTGTCCGGAACGGTGAGACCATGGCGCGAGCGTTGAAAAAAACCATGGAGCGGTGGAAAAATATACCTTGAATATACCGTTACGGTATCGCTTGCAGCTTTCGATACCAGCGACAAGAACACACATCCCTAATTAAAAGAACGACAAAATTGAATGGCTTTCCGGTCGTTGTGAAATAAATACGGAATTTAAAACAGTAGCTCCCTCGGCTGAGTAGCTCAGTAACGCAGATTGTCCAGATATGGAGGGTGACAATACAGAGAATAGCTTGGAACGCGCAGTAGCGTCGAATGACTCATCGCCGGCGCTGAATGTACTGTGTGCCATTTGCAACGAGTTTTACCGAGCGAACGACACAATTTACTCCACGACCCAATGCGGTCACGTTTTCCACAAGGATTGCCTCATCCGATGGCTAAACAGATCTCTCACCTGCCCGCAGTGCAGGTGCCACTGCCACCGGACTCGTGTCCACCGAATTTACCTGAACTTTGCCGAGCGCACCGAGTTCGACGATGTGGAGCCGCCCAAGATGCCCATCCAGTGGGTGCTAATGGACTTGGAGTTGGGCAGTCCCACGGACGCTTACCAGCCGCCCGAGGGAGCGGTGCAGTGTGGCACCAACGAGGACGGGCATCCCACGTACGTGGCCCGGGCTTACTTTAGGGACGATCGCCTGCCATCCAGCTATGTGCCGGAAGAGAAGGCTGCCTTCGGTTCGTATAGTTGCCACGCCTACGTTCTCACCGAGGACGTGGAGCTGTTGGTGCTGAACAACTGCGACTACAAGTGGGTGCCCGGCCAGAACGGTAGCCATCCGAGTGATGCCCTCCAGATCGGATACTCGGAGATTGGCGAGGTCACCTACACGGGCCGTGGCCTATACGAGGGTGTCATGCGGCTGGGCAAGGTGCATCCCTCGCATAAGGTGATGTACATACCGCACCGCGGCCGGGAGGTTAACATCAATACCTACGAGGTCCTGGTGGTAAAGCCCCGCGAGCAGGCCGAACGCTGATGATCTGCTTTAATAGCGTTTTTATTTAAATCTCGTTTAACCCTGTAATGTGTATTGTATAAGTCTGTGTTATTTATGAATGTAACTGTAAAGAGAATATATTGGCACCCTGGAATCCCTCAGATTGTCTATAAGATGTTTGATATCTGTCTGAATGAATCAGTTGCACGTGTATCAGTATTTTAAATGTAATCCTTATCTGACTTTGTTTTTGCGTAGTGGGTAAACTTGCCCGGCTCTGATTATTTTAAAAAACATTTTAATCTTTTTTCTGAAAAAATGGTCCGAGTTATCAGTCTTTTTGTTGACTGCTACATTGTATTCAAATTTAAAGTTGTTAATACTTGGAAAGAATCTATAGAAAGTTTACTTTTTAAATAAATTATATTTTTGGTGAGCACAATTATTGTTTTCTATTTCTAAATCAAAAAAATAAATCATGTCTACGTTTAGTAAGTTTGTCTCAAGAATAAGAGTGACTTACAAAATTGTGATTAAAACTATGGAACTACGACTGTTATAAAGCAATTAATGCAGTTGGTAATAACAATAATAACCGTAAATAATATAATTAAAATATATTTAATTATTTCTGAATCGTCTCAGTCGTATTTTCAATGGTTAATATTAATTTTATAGATGCAAATTTAAAAGATTTTCTCCGGGAAATAAAATCACAGATACCTTTGTACTAACTTCTTTTTACAATTCTTTACTTCGGCCACCAGTTTGATTAATAAACCTGAACCGCAAACTAATTAACTCGAGCATGAGCCTCAGACAACTCAGAGGAAAAATTTTCACTTTGAACTGGTTGGATGTCGTCGGTTCCTCTCTAGCCGTTTTATTTATATGAAAAGTTGTAAGTAGTTAAGACAATAGTCGACAACAACGAACTCACGTATGTGTGTACGTTTCAACTTGACTTAATACAGATTAAATTTATTTAAATAAATTCTAAATATGATAAATATATTTAGTAAAGTTTTATCTATCAATTCAATGTCAAAATTCCATTCCCGGCAAATATAACGCGCTAATAAGTATGCTAATGCATCCACTCTGAAAGGAAATACCCTTCCTTTGGGGAAAAGGAAGCACAAAGTTGAAATAAGTTAATGTAAGTAGGAACTTCATGATCAATTTGATCTTCAAAATATTTTTTGTTTTATTAAAAATTGGTTAAACGCTATGTATAATCTGATTAGTGTTTTGAACCTAAGCATGATGCTGAATTATGCCTAAAAAAATGGGGGAGAGGGGTTTAAGTATTATGCATGCATATATGACTATTCGTATAACTATACAATTTATATTTCTCGGCAATCTACACGCTGGCTTTACTTTGTTGTTCCAACAAAGGGCCTCACAAAATGTTCTTTAAAAATACCTTTAGTTTGCAGGCGTGCGTATGTATAATTTCTTTAATAACTCTGTTGATTCTGCACTGTAACATGACATTTAATATGTTTATATAATTGTGTATGTATATATTTAGCTAAAATACAAATTTATTTTGCTCAACGACGACGTAGGTTCTTTTAACATTTACCCAACAGGCTTTGATTTTGTTTCAATAGGATTTCCCCTTCTTGTTTCATTGACTTTGTACTTAGTTTCTAAACAGATTGTATAATTATAAATATAAAAATGAGTGTGGGTGCGTGTTTATGTGGTGTGTGTTTTGTGTGGGACTAAATAAGACATTTATATATTTATATATTATATTTACAAATTGATCGGATCCGATGTGCAATGCATGTGTGTTTTCTGTTTGTTTTTGAATTCTCAGCTTGAGCCTGGATTTGAGTTGCATGCTTGGTTTGTTTTGGTTTGACATTTGAGCTCGGATTGAGACGAGAAACAGTCTACGTGGTTATACACCTCCATTAGGACACAGTTATGGCTAACAATCTAGGGGCGAACAACGAATTTGAAGAACATTTGGAGTAGTAATGGAAGTGGCTGCCGGCTCTGGCTTTCGCTCTCTCTATAAACAATATAAACTAGTTCACAAACGCACTCTCCTGTCTCACTTCTGCGCCGACAGATAGTTCATGTACTTGGTGGTCTGCTGGGCATTGCGCACCAGCTCACTCTCCTCCTTTCCCGACGACTGTTGCTCCTGGCCTGGACCGTTCTGATGACCGCCTTGACCCTGCCAGTTGCCATCGCCTTGCGGCTGATGTATGTCCGGCTGGGAGCGGCGCGTAAAATGGCGATGCCTCTGGTGCGGGTGCTGATGTTGTGGCGAAGTCTGCTGGCGTCGATCAAAAGTGCTGGACGCTTCGCTGGCCAAGCTGCTCTGGCTGCTGTAACGCGGAAACCGCGGACCACCACCGCCTCCTCCTCCTCCTCCCTGGGTAGGACTCTGATTGTACCGATAACCAGCAGACTTATCCATATGTGACTTTGAGGGTCTGGGCAGAGTGCGAGCCCTCGACGAGCTGCGACTATTGGACTCCGGTCCGTTGGAGTTGTACGCACAGTTCTCATCTTGGTAGCCACTATTAATGGCTGTGTTGGATCGCCGCCAAGTGTCACTATGTATCTTCTGGTGTCCTCCGCCCTGATGCTGCTGTTGCATCTGTTGTTGCTGTTTCTGGAATCGCGGTGGCTTGTCGTAGGTGTTGCGATTGTTGAATCGCCCACCCCGCTTGTAGGTGTTACCGCGCTCGTAGTTGCTAATGTAGGAGCGCTCGCTGCGGTCATCCCGATCTCGCTGATCCCAATTCGAGTTCACAATGTTGTTGTAGTTGCCGCCACCTCCGCCGCCGGTCATGTTGCGCTCGTGCCGCTCCTGCGAGTGTTTCCTCCGATCGTGGATGCTGTAGAGACGCAGGTTACCGGCTCCCTCGCTGCGAACGCTGTGCTGGTCGTCGTCGCAGTTCACGCTGTATCGCCGCTGCTGGTCGCGGGATCTGCCGTTGCTGTGATCACCGTCGTTGTTGCGGTTGAAGCGTGTTTTCCGCCAGCTGGGCAGCGGCTTGCTTTCGTCGCGGTCCTCGTTGCTGGCCATGGATGGATACTGGTCGGAGTTGGCGCTGTTAATGATAAAGATAAAAGGTTAAAGCTTATATTTCATCTATGAATATTTTTATATTATAAATTTACCTCTACAACTAAACAATATTAACTAAACAATAACTTTTTATTTTGTTTTGGCGAAGAAATAAACGTTTGACAAAATGAAATTTTAACAAAACATATTTGTAATTCTGGTTTTTTGATATAAATATAATTAAAAAGTTTGGTTTTTTAATGAAATACTGGATTTAATAGATTCTTCTTGACTTACATATGGGACTTGAATCAATCTTGGAAAATTTCCTATAAATAAATCACAATTGTGCTCTTGAGTTATTTTCTATGGGCAGTATACAGGCTTTATTCCATATTAATCATTGGAACAAAGATATGAAAAAGCCAAAACAGAAATTGAATTGAATTTCAAAAAGCCCTCCTTCAACCAGCAATCATTTTTTTGATTGATCACTTTGATTATTTAGAACTAAAAACCAAATAAACAGATCTGAGGTACATACTCTATGCTTGGTGGCTGTTGCTGCTGCTGCTGGTGATGTATCGCCTGCTGCGGCTTCAGGGGCCGTGAAACCTGACGCGGCTGGAACCCACGTCGTCCGTGGCGGCCTAGTGGTATGGAGTTGTTGGCCGAATACGAATGAGCTCCTGCCTCCGAGTACCGGTCATCACCCTGATCTGCCTCGCCGAAACCAACGTCGCAGAAGGAGTCCTCGCAGACCTGCTCGCTCCACTTCTTCGTTGACGGCGGTGGATCGAACGAGTCTTGATCCTGGACGGAGGTATTGGCACTGCTGCCGTTCTCCGACTGCTGGTGCTGTAGCTGCTGCTGATGTTGCTGCGTGTTGACATCTGCACCGCAATGCTGGGGACCGGAGCCGTTATTGTTTACACCATCCTCTTCGCCATCCTCCACCACCAGGTAATCAGTGTACATCGCCTCCAGATCGTGCCCGATATGCTTGAAGTGGCTATAGAATAAATCCAGCACCATCAATAGCATGGCCTTCACCTTGGCGGTCAGCGCTGGCTGCATAATCAAGTGTCGGCGGACGTGGAAGAGCAGCAAGTCGATCTCCACCTTGTGGCGCTGGCGCATTATCTCCCCGTTTAGCGTGATCTGCGAGAGCACCAGGCGGGCAAATCGAGTGCCCAGCACCACCGAAGTGTCGTTTAGCTCGCGGGTGAGCAGGTCCAGCAGGGACTCGCCAAGAATGGTGATCGGGGCATTATCCGCCAGCCGCACTCTGTGATAGTACTCGCCCAGCAGCGTGATAGAGTTGTATAGACGGTTCTTGTCGTGCAAGCGGTACGTGTCGGCGTTGAGGAAGTTTGTCTCCAGAATCTTAAGCATGGCGCTGCGCACCTTAGTCTCCTTCATGGCCAAGGCGTCAAAGTTGCGTGACGAGAAGAGCAGGGCGAACTTCAGGGCAGTGTCCCCATCACCGAGTGCCTTGTCGTTCAGGTAATCCATGGATTCGCTATGAATAAGAGTGATTTACAAAATTGTGATTAAAACTATGGAACTAAGACTGCTATAGAGTAATAAAAGCTTTATTTTCAATAGTTAATATTGTTATTTTAGATGCAAATATTAAAGATTTTCTCGGGGAACTATTTTTATTAAATTCAATATATGGGAAATCCCAACCTTTCTACTAACTACTTCTTAATGACATGATAAACTTGTGCCAATATTTTCACAAGTGTTTGTGTGTGACTTCGGCCACCTATTCGATCGCTTGGCGGGCACAGCCGCATTATCTGATAAGCCCAAGCCCAAGCAAACTACTATATTTGCTGAGACATTAACTCATGCTCAGACAACCGGGAGTGGGAAAAAAATGTTCACTTTGAACTGATTGGATGGCGTCGATGCCCCTCTAGCCGTGATTATTTATATGAAAAGTTGTAAATTTTTAAGACACGCTGACGTCCAAGCAACCTGGCCGCAAACAACCAACTCTCGTGCACACATATTTACATCTACAGTGCGTTTCGGGCCTAAAAGGCATAGATGAATATTTTATACAGGAAAATAAATTGATAATATAAGATACTTTCCGATGGTTTTGGTTAAAATCTTTATATAAATCAGAATTATTTATAAACCTATTATGCCTAAAATTTATAGCATGTCACAATTTCATCAGTTATCGCAACATAAGTCCCACATCAATTATGGAAAGCTATCAGCCGGGATTTCTAGGTCTCAAATGCTGGTCATATCTTGAAAGTAACATTGCCTAATACCTATAAATAAAATTACCGCATAATTTCTGATCTATCCCGGAAATAAATCCTATTACCCTTTGATTTATGGGAAGTCTAGGCCGCGTGATCGATTATCGAAAAGGATGGCATGCAACAAGTGGTGGTTATTGAGGGCATTTTCAGAGGATAATAATATAAAGGAATTCAGGGATTGCAGTTTTGTGGCCTTACAGCTTCGCCGCGTACTGTACTCTCGAAGTGTATTTATACGCGCAAAGAGGTGCCAAACACACACACCATTTATAATATTATTAATCATCAATGGGCCACACAGACGGCCGAGAGAACACATACCACAGCATCGATTCGTCGCGCACTATGTTGCAGAAGTCCGTTTCGATGGTTTTGATCTTGGAGTTGAGCACGATGCCGTCGTCCTGCAGGTCCAGACCCCGCATCAAGGCAATGATGTGATCGTAGGCACAGCCACCTGCCGGTATTTGATAACCGTCGGCGACTCCTTGATTCAGCATGCTACAAACATCCCGGAGACGCGCCGCCTCCCCGCTGCTGTGGCCACTGGCAGCCGTGCTGTTGTTGTAGCTGCCGTAGGTGTTGGCAGTGCTGTTGTTGCTGCTGCTCCCGCCGCTATGGTTGTTGCCGATCATGTTGGCCATTTCCATCGGTGGCTTTCCTGCCTGGGCTGCGATCGCTGGAGGCGCTCGATTTGTTGTTGTTATCGCACGGTTGTTTGTCTGCCTCTCCTTCGCACTTTCGCCCGCTGGTTCTGGCTATAAGCTTGCTTGCGCGTATGTGTGACTGTGTAAGTGTGTGCCGTCGGTCCACCAAATAGGAACCAGCGTTGACAAAGGTGTCGAAATGCGCACGCAAAATTTGGCACCTTTTGGCCCAGCTTCCACTTCAGCAGCAAGTTCAGTTAACTCACCGGGACCCCGACGGTCGATTGAAAGGCAACAAACAAACAGATTAAATGCACGAATCTATAACTATTCCTATTTATTATTGCTATTTGACGACTTTTATTTGTGTATTAGTGGTGGCACCGATGGCACTATCGCACTATCGAAAGCCCACGGTGTGCTTTCGCACATAAGGCGCCAGTGCTTCGGTCTGTCATCGATTACTTTTCCACTCTGTTGGCAAAAAGGCTAGATTTGGTCACTGACTTGTATCTGTCCAGGGTTAGCTATTCTAAAGATTCAATTTTCATAATAAATATATAATAAATATACAAACAAAAGCCTTATTGTAGTGGTGGAATTTCTGTTCCAGAATCAGTTTTCATAATAAACTGATATGATAAAGAAATAATATAGTGTCATCACAGATTAAACTTGTTTTACACCGACTATGGATTTTAATTAGACTCATGTTTTTTAAAATAACGTTTTTTAAATATTTGTATACACTACTTTTAAGCAAATTTTATTTGTTTCAATTTGAATATTATTTAATCAGATGTTATTTGAGCCTAATTTGCCATCACTGATAATTCATCGGTGGTTGTTTCGATTTCGATTAGAGCGCAATCAGCTGCATCCACTACGCGCGCAAACCAAGCGGCGTGCATTTGTTGTTTTTGTTTTAATGAAACTGTTTTCATGTAGTTAGTTTTTGTGTTGCGAAAATGTTGAACTTAAACTGCGTAATATGCGCTGAATTGTTTTCGCAGGCCGACGAGGTGTTCGTCACCGTCTGTGGCCACATGTTCCACCACAGTTGCCTGAACCAGTGGCTCGATCGGTATTGTTTTACCCTGGAGGTTTGTGATCTAGAGAACCAATAGTTTCTATCTATACCCTGCAGCTCCAAAACATGTCCCCAGTGCCGCAACAAGTGTTCCACCAGGAACATATTCAGGGTCTACTTCAACCTGGCCAACTTGGATGTGAGCCGCATCGATGTGGGCTCTTTGCAAGAGCAGCTGGACAACGCCAAGCTGTCCATGAAGATGGTCGAAAAGGAGCGTCACAAGGACGAGCAGCAGATCCGTGATCTGAAAGATACCCAAAAGAAGTGCCTGTAAGTTGTGGAGTCCTGGATGTGCCTCAAGTATCCGCTTTACTTCCTACACTTTGTTTTCAGTAAAACCATTGCAGGTCTGGAGCAGAAGGTGCAGAAGAAGGACTTCCTTATCAGCAGCTATGCAGAGCAGATCAGCATCCTCAAGAGCGACGCCCAGGTGGTGGACGGGCTGCGCAAGGAGAACAAGTCCCTGAAGAGTCAGATCCATGCCATGGAGGGGGTTTCTGCCATTCTGGAGGCTGGCTCCGCAGATGCCGAGCGCCTGCTCAAGAACGAGTCCAATCCGCATGTGCTGGCCAACTGGGTCTCCACACTGAAGCGCGAACTGCGCCAGTGCGAGAGCAAGAAGTCGGAGCTAAGGAATGTTGTCAAAGTTGTCCAGAACGATCTGCGCAAAGAGCTTGACCTGAAGAGGTGAGAGAGATGTCCGTTAATGGTGCCGATTCCTGAAATGTGCATTGTCTCGTTACAGATGCCTTGAGGAACGTGTCTCCCAACTGGAGAGCGATCTTTACCAAGCAAAAGAGAAGGTAGAAATCATGGTTTACTTTGCTCCAACCATTCCCTATTGACACTATATTTGCAGCTTCAACTGCGGGAGAGCAAAACCATTAACTTGGACTCTACCATTAGCTCTCCCGGGCTAAATTGCAACCTAATGGCCTTGAAAATGGACGAGAGACGGACCACCATCTCTCCCACAATCGTAAGTTGCCCGTGGTATATAAGTAACATTCAATAACATTTCCCACTCCACCCACAGAAGGAAAATATCAAGCGCATCGAGGAGTCCACCTCACCGTACCTCAACATAAAGTCCAGCAGTGTGGGCTTGCCCCATCTGCTCACTGCCAGGGCCAAGGCCAAATTATCGCCCATCAAGCGAGCGGACGGCCTTAGTATGATGGGCGGAACCGTACGCAAAACCAGCAGTGATCTCAGCGAAAAGGTGAGAGAAAATCCACAGCTGATGGTGATTACAACCACTAATTAAAAACCCTTTTCAGTACTCAATTTTCAAGAAGCCACGCCTGCTGCTGGGCAGCTCCAGCAGCACTGGCCTGGCGGCCACCACTGGCTCCAACTATGTCTTTAATGGCATGGGTGGTTCCGAGAAAGTAGATCCCTTTGCGCAGCGTGCCGAGGAAGAGGGCTTGGCTGGCGGGCGGCCGGCAACAGTCAGAAGTGTCACACAACGTCTAAAGGCTGGCACGCTGCGGAACTTCAACCAGGGTAAATAAGTCCACACCGCCAAGTGATGATCATTTAGAGACTGCCTCAATTGGGGATTAGAGTGCGATTGATATTAAGGATTGCCAATTATGTTCGTTAGCCATTGCATGGATTTAGTATTAATAAGTTAGTAGATTTATAAAAATAAAAAATGCACGTTGAAGCGATCAGGCTGCGATCTTCTTCTCCGCCTTGCCCGTCCACTCCTCGCGCAGGTGGACATTACAACCAAGATCACGCAGCGCCGCCTTGATGTCTTGCTCTACGCTGGGGTGCTCCTTCATGGCAGTGTTCAGCAGGTCCTCGACGCCAAAGGAAATCCAGGTCTCGCATTGGTTTCGTGATCGCGACACCATGTTACGAATGGCCCAGGCACCGTTGCGCTGGACGATCTTGTGCTTGGGATGGGCGCGCAGCGCCTCTACGATCACCTCTGCAATTCCGGTATCAAAGAAGGCAGCACTGTTTTCCTGCACCCGGAGAGTCAGAGTGGTCACGCAGGCCAGGGCGGCGGCTACAATGTTCTCATTGGACTGATGCGTCTCCAGGAGCTGTTTGATAATGGGGGCCACGCCCTGCTGTACAATGTGTGCCTTCACCGAGTCATGACCCGCCAAAGCCCGGAGTAGCTTCAGTGCTTCTCGGTTTAAACGCACTTCGTCCAGATTTTGTGTCATGATCTCGAAGACCGCCTTCAGACCGCCCGCCTCATCAATGGCGGTGCAGAGTTCCTGGCGCACGGCCAGTGTTCCAATGGTAAGCAACAGATCGGCCAGCACGTTCGGATCTTCGTAGGCAGGAAGCAATTCCACCAGAGGGAGCAGCACCTCGCCTGCTATCTGGCGGGCATGCTCGTGGGCGCAGCCAAACTCTACACGGATGTCGTCATCTAGAACCAGGAAACGGAACACGGCCGTCAATTCGCGCACCAGGCGCTCCTTCGACTTGCCAAGCAGCGGCTTCATCAGCTTCAGGGCGGGCGTATTCATGATATTCTGTCTGTTCATCTCGTGCATAATGCAGGCCTTCTGGAGCCACTGCAGCGTCAGCAGGGTGATCTCCTCACGCTGCTGGCTCTCCTCCAGGGACAGCAGCTTGAGTACCACGGCCATGGCCTCGGCGTCGAACAAATCTGGCTGCTTGTTGGTCAGACTGTTGACAGCCTCCAGGCATTTCTTGGCGAGGGTTTCGTTGAGCGAGTCAGAGGCGAGGGTTTCCTCCAAGAGAGTGATTAGGGCATCATGGGCGCCGTTCTTCCCGGCCAGAACTCGATGGGCCAGCGATTTCTGGCACTCTGCGGTCAGGGTGTCCAGCTGTTCCAGCAGCTGGGCCGAGTCCCCCGCCTTCTGGCCAATGTGTTCTTTGATTTTGTCCACGGTTTCATTGATGACGGGCTTGCCGGTTTGCGGATTAATGGACAGGTCCTTAATGATGTTGGCCAGGTTGATGCCCTGTTTGAAACGTCGTTAGTAAGGAATCGCCCATCGGAATTAGTAATCTCACCTGCGCCTCAAATTGCTTAATAGTTTCCTCCTTGGCCTCTGTCGGCGTCATGGAGAACTCCACCACATTCTCCTGGACCACATCGTCAAAGGTGTCCTGAGATATAACCTTGGCCATGGTAGTTGTTGGCTCAATTTTGGCTAAATAATAAAACTTTTAAAACTTTACTTTGTTCTTTTTGTCTGCAACTTCCCACACACATATACACGCACACTCACACGATGACACAATTCGAATTTGTGGAGTGAGGTCACACTTTTACTCCGCATTTGGGTCATACTTAGAGGTGGAAATATTGCCAGATTTCGGTGTTTCAGCACAGTTTGGCAACGTTAGTTTAATTTTAAATTTGAATTAAACTTTAGTTAAAATGGAAAGTGCGATTCTTCTTTCCCCCAGTTTCCCCCAGTCCTGTTTTTCAAGCTAGTTAAAGTTAAGTTGTTCATGGTATATTTCTTGTCTGTATTATGGCTTCTTATTAACACTGCAGATTACATGGAGCCTTGTGGGAGGCGTTGAAGCTTCAAAGGACACCAAGTGACAGACAGCGACAGCAAGAGATAGAGAGATAGCTAAACACACAAAACCACACACAGCGACACCGACACATGCACATCTAGAAGGACAGACAGCGAAGCGCCATGCAGGATAACATGGATAACTATAATTTTTCGATAGTTGGAAAATGGGAAGTCGCGCGGCGCTCATTTTCGCTTGGGCAGCTTGTAGTCGGTCGGCGGATGCAGCTTGAGGTGGTCCAGGAACACAGGCTGCATATCCGCCCTCCAAGAGATCTCCTCGCGCACCCGCACAGGGCCATCCTTGCAGGTCAGCCAGTAGGTGCTCATCAGACCCTTGCCCTGAAAATGGTAGGATTACTAAATTAATAACAAACCACACAAAAATGAACTCGAAATTAGTTAAAATGTATAATGGCAAAGCTAAAAATATAAAACAAATATAATTTCAAATTGATTTTTATGGTACAACATGGCGTATGAGCAATAAAACATATTCTAGCCCTAAGAATCGGCGTTTTCGCATAAATCCTCACCCACCTTGACATCGATGAGGCCGCGATGCTCGGTCCGGAATCCTCCCACCTGCTGCAGCGAATCGTGCATCTCCTCGGTGATATGTATCTTCTGGGCCTCACCGGTACTCTCCATGCGTGAAGCCGTGTTCACCGTGTCGCCGAAGAGGCAGTAGCGCGGCATCTTGGTGCCCACGATTCCGGCCACTACCGGACCCGTATGGACTCCGCACCGGATCTGGACGAACTCGTCGCCGGCCCTGGGGATGCGGAACACCGACGAGGCGTCTAGTAAATCAAGCGCCATTGTTGCTATCTCGCTGATGTGTTTGTTTCCTGCAGGAAACCGTGGCGGTGGTGGTGGAATGTTCCGTGGCATAAATTACATTACGGCGCATGGCGATAAATGAAAGTTAAATTAGCGCAAATCTTTTTGGGGTCAAACAGCCGGGCAGTCAGCCAGCCAGGAAAAAAGGCAGGAGGGCAGAGGGGCAGTGGGAAGTCGGGGTAAATGACTGACTGACTGACAGCTGAATTTGCATAAATTACCGTTCTTCACCGGCAGGCCGGAAGCCACCATATAGGAGTCGCCAATGGTCTCCACCTTATAGACATCGTAGCACTCGATGCGCTCGTCGAACACACGGTAAATGGAGTTCAGAAAGGTGACCACCTGTCAGGGGAATGTAAATAAAATTCTTAATTCATAAATTTATAAAGTTTGTTTAACTATAATAATATATTATTAAAGAAATTATTCAAATAATTTTGATTTAATTTCACACAATTACCTCTAGCGGGGTACAGTCCGCGGCGATTTCGGTAAAGCCAACAATGTCGCTGAAGTAAATGGTAACTGCCTCGTACAGCTCGGCGGGCACCTGTCAGACAGGCAATTAGAGAGGTTTAAGATTTGCCTATCCCCGGACTCACCTGCTGCGTCTGCTTCAGCTGCATGGCCACGCTGGGGGGCAGCATTTGGAAGAGCAGCGAGTCGCTTTTGCGCTTCTCCCGCTTCAATTCCTTGGCCTTTTGGGAAAGATTCAGGGCATACAGCTGTGGGTGGAATTTATCCAAAGTTGTTGAAGTAAAGCTTCTGGATTTACCTTTGTAACTTCTTACCTGTATCGTGGCAGCGGCATTCTTGACCAGCACAATGATGACAGGCGACACCAGGAGCACCACAACCAATATGGCAATGCCTATAGCTTCCTTTCGATCCGCTTCCCTTAGGGTCTTGTCCACATATTCCCTGGAAGATAACGTTTTACAGATTTATCCTTAAGTTTACTACGATTTTTTCTCACTTAATCATGCGTCGCAGGGCTTTTTGAAGTATTCTCAGGTCATCCGTATAGTTGTTCATCAGCTCGTAGTACTCGATGGCACTGCGCTCATTGGACACATTCGGGTTGTTCTTCAGCAGAGTGGTGCTCCTGGGGAAGAGGTCCTGCATCAAAACAGATCACAGTTAGGCCGGCCTACTTACATCTGCTTGGTGCGATGAAACTTCTTGGTGTTGGTGATATTGGTGTACATATTCTTCAGCATCGGAGCATAGTTCAGCGTGGAGTTGATCATCTCGCGAGCCATAAACTCATAGCGCACATAGGACACAAAATTCTCGGCAGTCAAGGATCCGCGGCCGTAGTACCTGATGCCAAAGGAAGTGGCAATATTCTGGCACTCAATGCTCTTTAGCAGGTTCTTAAAACCCACCAGGTAGCTGCCCAAGGATGCATTCTTAAATAAAAATAAAAATATAAATAAAATCACCCAACTCACCGCCACACGCCGCTGTTGTCCGTCTCTTTGATCTGCTCGTTTAGATGATGCAGTAAGCCGCGATTGATGGACGTATACCAGTTCATCACCTCGGTAATGGAGCTCTCCTCGGGCTCGAAACGCACCCGATCCCTGAACTCATTCAGTCGACTCTGGAACTCATTGCGGTTCAGCATCATCTCTCGATCATCCTCATCCTCATCGGGAGCTGTGGGGACACTGATTTCGCTCCAGGTGGTCATGTTATTCAGAGCATGGTCCGTGATTGCGAAACGCTGGGTTAGATTAGCCCTGATCCATGATCAATATGTTTTATTGAAATATAAATTTTAATAGCTGCAGTGACTCACCGCTGCTTGCTGCCATTGGTAAATATGTAGAAGGCCACCTCGGAGCGTTCCAACTGCAGTCGAGTGACCACTTTACCCAAATCTGTGGCAATAGTTACCTGGAAACATGAATTTAAAGTAAAATACAAATAAAAGATGATATTATTTAATTAAATTGATTATAAAAAATATAAGTATTTGTCGCTGATTAGTTTAAAGTTAGTGTGCAACTCTGCTGGGAGTATAAATCGAAGCTTAGATACTTACTAATTAATTTCTAAAAATTAACATTGCGTTGCACACTTTTTAATAAAATAAAAAAAAAAAATAAACTGCACCAGAAGTTTGCCAGTAAAATTGAGCTTAAATTAAAACATTTGTCTGTGCCGATTGAAAGCGCTGAAGAGTTGAACGAAGTAACAGAAATTAAATCGTTACAAAAATTACATTTAAAAATTACGAGACACTTGATTAATTTTGACTTGGGCCAGCTTACAGAACTCGAAGAGTTGTCCATCGAAATCGAGCTATGCGAAGTTGAGTTTGTTTTAGCCCTTTTGACATCCTGTATAAATATCGATTTACTAACATTTAAATACGGATTCCGTGAGGAAGAGCATTTTGTAAGGGAAGTTCAGAACCATTTGAAGACTACAAGGGATTCCGCTTCTCGAGGTCCTCTAAAGCTTATTTTGCATAAAACTGATGATACACCAAATTTTAAGGTAAGTTCAGATATCATTTCTATATCAATGCATCCTAATGCTCTTTATTTTTTATAAATAGGTGGAAGACGTTGATGAAGCCTACTTGAAGGTGCACTATGTATTCAGTAAAATGGGCATTGAAAACATACATAATTAATCAAGGAGGAATGAGAAATCATCAGAGAAAAGGGGAAAAGTATATAAAAATATTAATAATTGAGCTAGTTTGCTCTAAAATTGTGAATAAAGTTCATTAAACTACGCAGCACAAGCTGATTACAATGTAGATTATTATCTATAAAAGTCGTAATTAAAAGCCTAAAGTGATGATATGCTATCTGTGTTCATGGCAAGCGGGCAGCTTTTGAAATTACGTATACGCCCAGTTGAACATGTCCATAAAACAGAGAAATAAAATAAATAAAATATAAGAAAGTGTACCTATTTAGTTTGAAAAAACTATTAACTTAAAAAAAAGGTTTGTAAAATTCTAAATTTTTTTACCCAGGCGCAGGGCTTCCCCCTTTAATCGCTTTATGGCTGTGTTTTCTTGGGGATCCTCCTGACTAATCTGTTGGCCTTGTCAGCAAGCCATCTTTGCCAGTTCCTGATAAACAGCTAACGGCAGTTAAATTGATAGCCGAGGAGGTAGTTTCCACCCGAACCCGAACCCTTATCAGGAAGAAGGCTTATCAGAGCCCCCAGCCGTGCTATCCTATAAAAGAGTCCAACTATTGGACAGATGGTCAGTTACTTACGATGTCGTTGCCCAAAATAGTTTGCTTTGCTCTGCTCGGTCTGGCCCTTGGCCAAATCTATCAGGTGGCCAGCACGGAGACCGTGTCCGTGTGTCCCACCAACTTCACCCGGGTGGCGGACAAGTGTCTTCTGGCGCATACCAAATGGATGAACTGGTTTGATTCGGATCGTCACTGTCGCTCTTTAAACGCCGGACTGCTGAGCATCAAGAACCAGACGGAGCTGAAGGCGATCCAGGAGTGGCTGCCCACGGTTTCACCCTACGGTACGGAGTTCTGGACAGCCGGCAACAAGTTGGGCGAAGTGAAGACCCTGATCGACTACTACTGGCAGAGCACCGGAGAGCAGGCCCTGTATTTGCCCTGGAACCAGGGTCAGCCCACTCCTGCCAGCGGCGACTGCCTTATGCTTTACGGAACCGCCAGCATGTCTACCGGGCAGACGGTGATAGAGCCGCACCGCTTGACTGTGAAGAACTGCACCCAGTGGGCGGACCACATTTGCCAGGCACCGCTGCAGCAGTTCACCACCCAACTGTGCCTCAATCCCAGTGCTGTCTACGAGGCCAAAGTACCAGTTTAGGCTAATAAAATTGATCAAAGAACATTAATTTATGGCTTTTGAACAACAACGATTAATAAAAAATAAATTGAAGAACATATCTGAGTCATGAAGCTTTACTGTACTTTACTCTGGAATATAAATAGTTTGTTATAAATATTAATCTATTTTGTAATACAAGATGACAATTGCCTGCACACGCCAAAGTTAAGAAATAGATTTGCGCCTGCAATAGGTTATGATTTCTACCGATAAGATAATGTAATAAAAATTATTGTCAAAGGAACGAACTGGATGGCATTTGTCACACAATAAACTCGTTTTTATTTTAGTAGGAGAAATGTAGTGTTTTTTAGAAAATTGATCATTCAATTATAAGCCATATTCTGTCCTAAAAATAATCCAGGAACTATAATCAATATGCGATCTGTGAAAACTTGGTGATTTTTAAAAGGTGAGCAACATTTTTCAGCACAAAATTAATCAATGCAAATTTATAAGTATACAAAAGGTAAATATATATATTTAGATAGTATATCCTATAGCTTTCTTTTTGATTTTTAGAAATCCGTTTTCGTTTGACTAGTTTTTATGGCAAGTCATAGAAAGTCTTTGAAATTACGCATACGCCTAGTTGAACACACGAAGCTAGTATCAAGAACAAGCCAAGCTATTTCTATATTTTCTAAACAAAAAAAATGTAATAATAGTCATTAAAAATGTATCAAAAAACAACATGGAAATGAGTCACTTTTACACCCACGAAAGATTCGATTTGATTTTATGATTTTTACAAGCGCCTTGGGATTCACTTTTAGCTTTTAAATGCTGAGTTTTCTTGGGGATTCTCCTGACTAATCTTCTGGGCCTTGGCAGCAACCCCTCTCCATGATAAGCTGTTAAACTGATAACGAGTGAGTTTACTCCCACCTGGCGTATACTTGATATTTGCCTGAACCCTTATCGGGAGCCCCCAGCCGAGCGATTGTATAAAAGAGTCCAGACATTGGACAGCTGGTCAGTTACTCACAATGCTGTGGCCCAAGATAGTTTGCTTCGCTCTGCTCAGCCTGGCCTTTGGCCAACTTCAGCTAGCGGTTAGCACCGAGACCGTGTCCGAGTGTCCCACCAACTTCTCCCGGGTGGCGGACAAGTGTCTCCTGGCGGACAAAAGCTGGAAGAACTGGTACGAGTCCGATCGTCATTGTCGCTCCCTGAACGCCGAGCTGTTGAGCATTAAGAACCAGACGGAGCTCAAGGCTATCCAGGAGTGGCTGCCTGTGGTGGAGCCTTACCAACTGGAGTTCTGGACAGCCGGCAACAAGCTGGGCGAAGTGAAGACCCTGATCGACTACTACTGGCAGAGCACTGGAGAGCAGGCCCTGTATTTGCCCTGGAACCAGGGTCAGCCCACTCCCGCAAGTGGTGACTGCCTAACGCTGTATGCCAACTACAGCATTGCAACCGGGGAGTTTGTGATGGATGTCCACCGACTGACCGTGAAGAACTGCACCCAGTGGGCGCCTCACATCTGCCAGACGCCGCTGCAGCAGTTCACCACCCAACTGTGCCTCAATCCCAGTGCTGTTTACGAGGCCAAAGTACCAGTTTAGTTTGATAAAATTCTTTAGAGAACAAAAACTGTTTTATGAATTATTTTCTAAATCACTGAAATTTATAAAAAACCATAGAAGTGTTTAAAAACGAACGTTTTTCCATTTTATAAATTCTTTTGTTAGTTAACTTTTTTATTTGTTCTTGATTTTTTAATAAATGTTTTACGGAAGAGCCTTGCCAAAAATGCAAAATATATAATCTTCTGCAGTTTATTCTTTATATATCAATTAGTTTGTTTATTATAAAACCACATAATTTAGTTTATTTCTTGAATAGTTTATTAAAGTCTACAAAAATATAGCCCACAGCGTACGTTGGCTGCTATATTTAGACTGTTAAAACACTCAATAACATTAATTATATGATAAATATAACTTATTTTTAGTTTATAAATTTTAATTCTGTTTGTTTAACCAACAAATTCCCATTTAAAGCTTTTTAATCAGACATAAATATTTAATGCTTTCATAGAAAAGGTCAATAGCGCCGCAAATGCCCAACTTAAGATAATGATTCCCTTTGATAAGGTCTAGTGATAAGGTAATCACCTAAACTTTGTTGTCTAAGTTCCAAATTTGAGAGCATTATACTTATCATGCAATTTATTAACTTTCAATCGGATAATTTTGAAACTTTAAAGGCTTGAAAACTTAATTAGTTTTTTATTTTGCAAATCTTATCGCTAGCAATTACTTTTAGTTGGATTTTGTGACTGTTTTGTAAAGTTTTTCCAATAAAAATAGAAAACATATGGGAACTTTATTTATTTTAAGGCATTTTTAAACATTTAAATGCCTGACTTTAGATTTCCATTGATCTTTAAGAACTTTTTTATGCTACAAGCCAATGCCAGCGAGAGAAATCAAATAACAAGCTCCTTACTCCTTACTGAGCACAGAAAAGACTTATATCGAAGCATTCTTTATTCCTTTCTTGATTTGTTTGTCCTGATAGTGCGATTCGCATTCTAACTACGTGACCCTGTTCAGGGATACCCTCCCAGTCCGTCCCATCTTTCAGCTCTCTCTCTCTCTCTTCTTCCAATCGCAACTTTTCCCCATCTCATCCTGGACTCGAGACTGTCGCTGCATATTTCGCATGGCGTCCTTATCAATTCACTTTGACCTCCTCCGCCACGCCTCCCGCTGGCTCATATAAGTACGTACAATATTTTCCATTCTCTCGTTCATATTTTCCAGCGAAGACTACGCATTTTCATTATATGGGGGTTTGGGGGCACAAGGACACCCTTGAGTGGTGGCCGTGCTCCGGAACCCTTCTCGGGGCACTTACCTGAGCAAACAAATATTTGCAGGGAGCTTCAAGGAGCCCGCCCCCGCTCGCTGGTCAAGTGAACACTGACCAGGCGGCGTGTCCCTCCCCCGGCATCTACTTGGCGTTTGATTGAATTTCAGCAATAAATATTAATTACGCTTCAAAACGGACACGCTGTCCTGCTTCGGTCGGGTATCCTTTTTGCTTTGTTTGTTTCTTTTCATCGGGAATTTACCTCCAGCTCGCTCACTCACCTGTGTCTCGATGTCGGCCACGGCGGAACGGTACTCCAGGATCTCTTGCAGGGTCACCGATGTTTGCACAATCAATGCCAATATTGGTATAAATGGTAGAATTATCATCTGGAAATGGATTCGCATGTCAATGAGAGGAAACTCTTGCTCACAGTGGGCATAAATATTAGATATTATATGTTGTTTGTGTTTATCTTAAGGATAATAATATTTTAAACATTTTAAATATATTTATTAATATAAATATATTTCCAAAGATAATACGTTTGAGTTAAGTTCTATTATTGGTAAGCTAAAGACTTAAAATTTGTCTTTAGAATAATCAAATTTTCTAGAGATAAACCTGGCTTACTAATTCCTACTTTATATGAAATATTCGAAACGAATGGCATACCAAATAATCTTAACTTTATAGAAAAAATGTCTTTAAAAAACAAAATCTAATATGTAAACTTTGTTTTGAAATTATTGTTTTACTTATATAATTATAATTAATTATTTCTCTTTCCTACAAGCCAAACCTCGACCCACTGTGCCATATATTTTCATTTGCCATCAATATGAGCCTCAATGGAGGACACCCGGGACACCCAGTCCCATCTGGGCATTATCTGGGCCTGATTGCGATGGCAAAGGAGGCGTGATTAGTCTTTATCGTGGCCCGCTAATCGCGACATTCATTAGACGCATTCTCTGTGGCTATCTGTCGGGGGCACGTGACTCTGACCGGTCGGACTAATTAAGATGCATGTCCTGCCGCTAATTTATGCTGTTCCAGATAAGTGTATGCCTTTCGCAGCACCTGTACAGTGGAAGGTGTAAAGAAGATACTCACCTGCATTAGCTGCAGGCGCCGTCCCGTTTTTATGGCCGGATTCCGGGCGGCGGCACTGCAGCATTTGCCACCGCCGGCACTGGATATATCCTCGGAACTAATCGAGCGCACGGAAATTTTATCGAGCTGCAGATTGTGATGCGTGGGCACCATCAGCAGGCTGCCCCCGCCCGATGGGTTCGCCAGGTCGTCGGAAGCCGTTCTTCCCGCGCCCGCTTGGCAAGTGCTAATGTCGATCTTAACGCAGGCGGAGGCCGTCGTCCTCCCACTTCCACTGCCGCCTCCTGGCCCGCTCAAATTCAAATTCAAACTGGAACCCCCACTGCCGCCCGCTGGGCAAGGGTCAGGGTTCTCTCCGGGCTTGTGCGCTTTTCCATTTAGCATATTGCTGATTGTTCAGGCGAGCATATAGAGTGCCAGCGCCTCATAAACACGATTGTTGCACAGAGAGAAAAATGTTACTTTTGATGCTTAATTTGAGTTCAGAACGAGGTAGTAGGAAATATCAGCCGAAGTCTACGGGATTGTGGGATTAAGGGACTTAGTTAATGATAATGTTAATGTTTTAAAAGGAAGATAGATATTTAAAGTCTTAATAATTTTATTATTTAATAAAATTAATAGCTTTTAACGTATTTATTAAATTAAATGAAAGCAATGACACAAATATTGCATCCATTTATTTATGAAATTAAGTAAAATAATTAAACTGCGAGCCTGCTTTTGCCATCTCAGATGGTTTTCTCTCAGTGCATTGGCCCTAAGTGCAAATGTCACTACGAATGAGGACTGTACATAATTGTTGCGTGTTCAATTTGTATCTGATAGTTTCACTCGGGCGACACTTGTTGAGTTTCAATGGGGTCGTAATGAGGAGGGCGCGTAGAATAATTGCAAAGAATGGCACATAAGCACATGTGTGTGTGTGTATGGACCACGCCCCCTGCCCAAACAACCCCCTCCGGCGTCGCCACTTTCACCCCATCTTTCCCATTATTTCCCCCTTTGCCCCATCGAAGCGACAGGACAACGAATTTGATGGATGAGCAACCAGGCAACGGACCGTTTGCTGACAGGACACAGGACACAGAGACTGACTGGGCGGGAATTTCGCAAAAGGGGTTGGGACTTTGAGTTTAATTGAAAGCGCATTTGATTGCTCCCCACAGCGGAGACCGCCTTTCGCGCAGTGTAACGCCAGAGTAAACAATTTACGCGATGGTTCCCTCTACTGTCTCCGTTCCATTCCCTGTGTGCGCGGACTCGGTGGACACATATCCTTCACCCTTTGTCATTCCGCTCGTCGCTTTACTTTTCACACTTATCAAGAGCACATTTATTGATTAAACTTTTAATTGGCTGGACAAATGGGAATCGTCCCGAAAAAGAGTACGTCCCAGGAAACTGGGACAATTTTTAACAAAATCCACAGCTGGGTTTATCGGCTGAATGGGATGGCAGCGCATTTCCAATCAATCGCACAGCACGCACATAAAAAGTTTCTTTAATTTTTTATTACACACGCCGCCATTCGCATTAAATTCCCACACAACAATGGCAAAAAATTCAATTATCTATTAGCGACAAGTACTCGGAATTCGCACCGTGCGTGGGCGCTTCCTGCGTATTACTTGGGGTCGTTGCCGCCGCCGCTTTCCGCGATTGAATGCCAGGACCTCACAGAGCCAACTGAGCTTAAACCTGTTGAGTTTCGTCTGTTTATAGCAGGAGTCCTGTGGGACCATCCCCCCAGCGTTCACCCGCCAATGACTCCTCCTCCACCTCCGCAGGACTGCGCATAGGAGACTCTGTTAGCCGGCTGTAAGTCCTGCTAGCGCTGTAATGTACCGATTTACACGAAGGATAAATATTTTATTATCATCCTGTGGCCTCTTTTATGGGGAAATGAGTTTTACAATTTTTATTTTGAATTTCCAAATTATTATTTATAGGAAGTAAGAAAATATCTTATACTTTTTGACATTATTTATAAATTTATGTGTACACAATGTACTTGATAAAACCAGAAAATATAAAACTAAAAGCTACCAGATATATGATATGTAATTATCATCTTTTTATTTAAATTATTTCTAAACAAAGTTTAGAAATTCATTTTTTTTAAATATATATAGAAAAAATTAATATATAAAGTATCAGCAAAACAAATGTAAACGAATGCAAAAAATCTTGCAGGGACTCATGAATCATAATTCTTGATAATCAAAACAAATGTCAAACAAAGCTGAATTTTGTTATATATTTTTATCGATGAATATTATTATATATTTGTTTTGATTTTTTTATCTCACAGTTTCTACTGAAACTGAATTTAGAGGTATCTTTTTATTTTTTTGTGCAGAATCAAAACTCACCCACTCTTACTCTAGAGTCTAAGTTTTTATAGCTGCGGCCTTGGAGGGGTTTAAATATAATGATTAATTAATTTATTAAATGTTCATATAGAGATAAAGATAAGAGCAATTGCTGCTGCTCATATGCATGACTAGAATCGGCTAGAATAGACTTTAAGCTAGGCTTTCGAGGGAAGAGTTTGCATTTAGCACAACATTGACACCCACACAGTCGCTCCACCCACATTGCTGAATTATAATCACCTAATTCAGTTTGTAATACTTGTGGGTGTTACTATTTAATATTTATACTCAAAATGCAATAAAAGAAACGCTTTTCTTTCTAAAACAAAATATGGTATATGGAGAAGTAAAACCTTTACATGCTTTTACATAGGTTGGTGTCTCGGCTAGCAAGGAATCAAGAAGTCAAGCAGTAAACTTAAAAAATAACAAACAACCCAAGATTTTTGATAAACTTAAAATAAGGCTTATTTTTAAAAAAAAATCTACTAATGAATTGATATTTTATTAATATAAAAAGTTAAGTATTAAGGAAGGAACATTTCAGATTATAGAATTTTATTGTTACAAATAAAGGACAAATGTTTGTACTTTTTGTGTTAAGGAATTTAATGAAAATAAAGGTTCATAAAATAAATAGTATTTATTAAATATTGTTTACTGTTTTTAGAAATTTAACAAAATAAAGATCCCTTTTTAATATTTTCTTGAATTTCCACCATGAACATAACCAATAAAGTTTTTCAAGAATTGTTTAGAGTTTGAATGCTTAGGTTCTTATGAAGATTTAAAAAATATATATTTATTTTAACAAGATATATAAATGTATTTAATTTTTCATTTTCAGTTCCTGTGCTTAGCCTCTGCCTACTATCTATAAGCAAGTCACCAAGGCGGGAACATTTTAACTTTATTGATAAATCTGGACACCTGCTTTTAGTCTCTATTTTCTTTGCAGTATTACAAAGTATTTAAGCGCTTTCTCAATTAATGTTTAGCCATTTTGCTTAATATCTCAAATCATTAAATTCATTTCCGCGCTAGCCCTGCAAAGTGGGCAATGATTTGTTACCAATTGAAGAGCATCCTAACCCTTATGCCAAATCTCGTATTTAACTATTTTTTGTTGACCGTGTAGGCTTGAATATTTCAGAATATTAATATAGCCAGATCGGCAAGGCTATACTTTCAGATATCGACGCGCATAAATCGCAGTTCGGCAACTCTGAACGCTCCTATTGTCCCGCCTCCTCGGCGGTGGTGGTGGTGCCCGGGCCCGGTGAACCGCCATGAGATCATCCAGCCGAATCGGCATAATGCCCGCCTCGAGCTAGCGACTTTCCAACCGAAAAAAAGAGAAGAGAAATAATAATAAAAAATTAAAAAAAAAAAAAAAACAGCCCGGCATTTGCATAACTAGCTGTAAAATTGTTGAAAATTAACAGCGCAAGCGGCGAGCGATTGGCTGGAATCGGAATCCGCCAAAAGCCGGCGATCCAACGATCCGGCAAAGAGTCGGAAACCTGTTCTAGGCGGTAGAAAATGAAAATAATAAAGACAAGACAAGAGCCCCGGCCGAAAATGAGGAGGAAGCTCTGCTGTTGGTCGCACCAATGGACCACCTTGACGATGGCGCACCTCGCCTTCCCCCTCCGATCTCCCAGAGATATATACATATGTGTAGTATCTCCTCCCGGGGAACACAATTGGATCGGGTGACTTTGAACTGGTCGGGTGTCGTCCGCGATGGTGTCCAAATTGATGTTTCAATAAAGCCTATAAATTTATGACTAACGAACCAAGTAAACATTCTCCCATTCTCCCAATGCCGATTGCCCATTTCCATTTCCAGTTGGCTCGGATTGGGCTTGGGTCCAGGGGCTCGGAGATCGAAGATGGGCGAGGTGTAACGGTGACAACGAGTAGGTGTCGCCATTGGTGCCACTATGAATTAATTTGGACAATTTATGAGCCAATCTCTGGCCGGCCGACAACTGGCCAGGAATGTGTTTAGCGGACGGGCCACCAAGGTGGTCCATTCGTAAATTGAATTATAATTTGATACCCGACTCTCCGACTCCGGAGAGTCGCCCAACTCCATCTGGGGGTTCCGATCGAGCTGGCATATATTACCCATTGATCGGGCCACATAAATCTGACACTAGCGACACAATTAGCACGGCCTTTTCAGGCCCCGCTCCGTGCTCCTCTCCTCTAAAGACTTGGTACTGAGACTGAGACTGGAACTGGGACTGTGGAAGCTGCCACCCAAAAGTGACAGCCGCCAGAGCAAAACGTACATAAATAGTTCGCATTGCAGTGCTCTTGGCCCCAGCTGCAAGATAATGCGTAGAGTAAATGGCTGAATATATATCCTGAAATACATAGTCGCAGGGGATATACTCTGGGAATAATACAATAAGTGAAAATAATGAATATAAAAAATGTATATTCTTTAGGAAACTTTACTACATCAAGTTTTATTTTAATTAGAAAACTAATCTAATTTTGCATTGAATTTTTATTGGATGAAAAAAAAATACATTTTCATAAATTAGAGTATAGCTGCAGGAAAGTCTAAATTTTAAGATGTTGCCTAATTAGTTGATAAAAAATTAACAAAAAAGGTAAAGGTTTTAAAGATTATTTTACCCATTTCTTCAAGATTTTCTGTAATAGAATCCCATTTTTAAACTTTACTACTTTTAGTTAAATTCCCAAATTTGAAATTTATTAAATTACAGTCCAAATCTAAGCTCAGAGAGCAACTACCCCACTGTAAGTGCATCAAGTGACAGCCAAAAAGCCGTGGCCAGATCCGAAGCTGTTCACATGCCGCCGCCTGGCCATGGACTCTGAAAATGTCTCATTTAAATAACTTGCATGCATTTAGTCATACTTTTTGCCCCGACTCGCTGCCGATCCTTCCGCCATTCCTTCCCCGTTCCCCTTCATGCAGGAGCCAGGCATGCGCCTCTGGGCAGGGAATCAAGCAGCGCATCGGGAAGTCGAGAAGTCGGAAAGTCGCGTCGCGACGTCAACTTAAGTGGTCTTCCGAGGTGAAACAACAATAACAACCTCGCCTGCTGCCAGAAGATCAAAGTTGCCAATTTGGCTTTTTTATAAATATATAATTTTTAGTGTCGTAGAAATAGGTTAAAAATTTGTATATTTTGAAATATAATTATTAAATAGAAGATCATTTTATTTCGCAGTCATATATTTATTGATTGAAAAAGTGTTTTTAAAGAAAAGTTTCAGCTGAAAGACAATATCAAGAATAGGTAATGTTACATTATTTACACATAATTTATTTACACATACATAATTCTATTAAAATGTAATATCTTATATTATTTCGACTTTTAAGGGACTGGGAGTCTTGACTAGAGCTTTATTCCTTGTTGCATTTTTCTAAATTAAGCTTAATTAAAAATTACACTTCCTGCAAATTAAAGAAAATATAATATTTGAGTGGCAAAAGTTGTCATCTCTTACTGAGGTGATCCTTGGCCACTTCCATGACTGAATGTCGAGTATCTAAATCACCCATTCGGCAGTTGCCAGCTTGAAGAAGCTAAATAATACAATAAAAATTAAGTCCTTTGTGTTGATAACTTTATTTTTATTTAACTTAAAAATAAATCATTTTTGAACTAAACATAACAATTGTTTTTTATTTAATTTTTAGTTTTTTTTAACATAAAACATCTCCATAAATGCTTCACAATAAATAAAAAACCATAAAAAAAGACTTAGGTAACGAACTTGAACCAATAACTAACAGCTTGACTAAATAACAAAAAATTATTTAATTAAGAAAAAAAATATAAAAGTAAATCGATTCCATCAAGTTCGTTGCCTAAGTCTTATGTCTAGCGGTCACAGTTTGAACTACAGCTTGTGGGTGAAAGGAGAGAGAGGGAACGATTGTTCTCTCCTCTCGCCCACAAGCTTTAGTTCAAACTTTGGCCGCATTATGGCGTTTTCGTTCTTAGGACCAATCAAAATATAATTTAGAAGTTATTATGGGTTCTGCAGTCAAAATCGTTTCCTTTGTTTATTATTAAGAAGTTACGTATTAAAATAAACTATGTCACTTGGCTCTCCACTAAACTTTCGATTGTTTTGGAATCGATAAAGGGTAAATGTGTAGGATATATGTATACATATATTGAATGTACGTATGGGGAGTCTGCGCCTCGTTTATTTGACAAATTCTCGTCGATCTCTCGCCGAGTCGTGTCTGCTTCGAGAGTTTTAATTAATTCAAATGCAATTCCAACTGCACGGCGAGTGATGTTGTGCTGATTGAAGCTGAAGGCCAGCACGTGAGTGGAGCCACTGTTACTTTTTACCCACCTAAAACCCCCTTCTTTGAGGCAGATGCACTGCCACACAGGTGCACGAGAAGAAAAATGGGGAACTGTGGAATATACATATAAAGCTATAGAGCAGGAATTAAAAGATTTTGTTACAATAAAAAAGAAAGAATTAATATTTTAAAAGATAGATCCTAAAATACATAGTTTAAGAAATGTTGAAATTAAGGTAATATAATCCCATCATAAATCTTAATAAAAATAATGTTTAATAGTCTTACTTAAAGGTATTTATTTATAACATTTATTCAGCTTCAAATGATAGTTTATTTTTATAAATGCAAAATAATTGTTTTTAGTGCACACAGAGTCCCAGTTGCAGACGGACGTTCATTCAGTAAACGTAAACGTTTGTGATTTGTAACGATTGTGCAGTACATAAATCAGTCATGGATTTATTGCGAGAAATGAAATTCGCCGGCTGCTCCTCAACAGCTTCGTCTTTGCAGCATCTTCTCCTGCACCGCCGGCATCTCCATCTTCGTCTGGGGGTCTTCAGTCTTAGCCAGTCTTGGGTCTCCGGTCTTCAGTGTTCAGTATTCAGTATTGGGTCTTTGGTCTTGAAGATTCAGTCTTCGGTCTTCAGTCTTCAGTCTTCGGATTGGTGAACGTTAGCAGCGCAGCAGCGATCGTGAGTGGCGCTGCGTGTGGGTCGCATAAATTTCACGCTTTGCGCAGGCGCTGCCACAAATCGATGTTCTCTTTTGTTGTGCTCCCCTTTTCCACCGCCCATGCCCCCTCTTCCCCTTCCAAACCCCCTTCGATCTTCTTAAACGCGGTTTTATGAGTCACGCGGCGAGAGCTTAGCTTAAGCCTTTTTTAGAGTTTCCTTAAGAAAAGTTGTTCAAAAGTAAAGCTAGCTTTAGGAGCTAACAGGACTTTACAAAAACTAACACTTTCTAGAAAATGCTCCCAAAAAGCAACCAGAATTTATTGAAACCAACTTAAGATAGTCAAGCTGAAGCTTATATTTCTCTGTATCCCAGATACCAAACCAGGAAGTTGACTCAACGCTTTGCTGGGAGCGGGCCCTAGCAAGCACTGCTGCTGCCCTGCAGCGACTGACCATTAGGACATGGCTTACTCACGAGTCTTGGGTTTGTAGGAGCTGTCCCAACAACACGCCGAGAGCTGGACACGCAATGCCGCTAATTGTCTACTAAATGCCAGGCCAGACTGAAACACTCAAATGCCGAGTCCCGATCCGGAGAGTCCAAGCCGAGAAACTGAAACTGAAACCGAAACCGAGGACAGTCGCAACGAATTTATGTGCACTTCGCATTCGCAATCATATCAGATTGCATGACAGTTCTCAATTACTTTTTCCTTAAACAAAAACGCTTTCAATTGCGAAATCGGCCAAATATATAAAACGCTGGCAAAGCCAGTCAATGGAATGCCATAGAGGATATTATGTAAATCAAATTAAATTGATTGCCGGAAATTGAAGTAATTTAAGTGAAGAAATGGCATATTGATTAAGGGGATTTTGTAATTTTGATAAACAAAAAGTTTATTATAAATTCGGTATAGATTTTTAATCATATATAAAAGGAATATATTAGCTTAGTGAGTATTAATTTTGAAGTTTTTGGTCTAAAAATGGCATTTAATTTAGAGAGTTGAGAGGGACATTGTAGATATAAAATGTTATAGTGTAGAAAATTCCCTATAATTATAATTCATTTGATAAGTAGTAAGGGAAGGTTAAAATATATTTTAAAAAATATTCCACAAGTAACATAAATAGAATTAAGCCTTAAACGAATGCAAATCCCTTTAAATATTCTTCACATCTCATTCAGAGCGAATAAATCAATCGAGTTAATTTACATTCAGGGCTGATTCTGTGATTAATGGCTCCTCGCTTTGTCTATATGCACAAAGGTTTCTGTTCTGTTTAGTTTTAACTTAAGTATTCAATTGCCGCTAAAGGAACTCCGCATCTGAGAACCTGCCGCTCTGCTTTAAACAAGGATTAGGCGAGGATTGGGTTCACTGCACTTTCGATTTCCCTTTTTTTAACTGCTGTCTAACAGTCCCGTTAGCTCTGGGCTACAATGTATAATTTATGGCCTGCAGACTTGGCCTAATCCCTGGCCTAATCGTCCCTGCCCCGCCCCGACTTTGCCTGCCCACACGATAGTATATACTATAGGGTCCAGTCACCTCGCCGCGTCCGACATTTTACTTTGCGGCTGTGGCTTTGCTTTCGTTTCGTTTCGTTTCATTTTCTGCCTTCATAATTTATTATCGGCTCAAAAGCATCTCAATTATGGCTCCTGGCCAGACACGAAACCGGGCACGGAGCCCCCTGATATCGGCGGGGAATACGACTCGTACCTATCTGTATTCGTTTCGTTAATCTGCCGGGGCAATTACAAAACTCTTACAAAACTTTATTCAATTAAATTCGCATGATGCTGTCGCGAGCGCCGGGCGAGCGCTACCCGCTGACCAAGTTCGAGATTTGGCAACAGTTTATCTGAGTGAAGAGCCAGGTCGAGATAAAAAACAATGCTCGTTGCACAGAGATAAAAATTATAGACATATCAGAGCTATGAAACTTTTGCTAAATATATTTTATTTACTATACATGTTAGGCCTCCTTTTGAAGATATTTTTAAACTCTTTGTAAAATAACTTAGAAATTTATTTACTGAAATTGATCAATAAAACTATCTTTAACAGCTTCGAGTTTAGTTTAAGTTTAATGAAAATATATAAACTTGGACTGCTTGGGGTAATAACTCCAAACAATTAATCGAAATCACTAACAAAATATTCCTTTAACATTATTAATATACCAGATAAACGTTTAAAAATATAATAAATATTTAAATAATATATATTCAAGTTTTATGACCCTCTTAAAACTTTTAGTGTGACAAACAGTATTCTAAATATTTATTAATATATTGATAGCTTGATGCATTATATATTATATTCTCGCATAATCCCATGATTCCAGAATCTTTTCCCGTGTAAAGAGTGTCGAGAGGCGGGGTAGGAGGAAGCTTACAAACAGAGGCGGCTTCAATTTCATCCTCGCAATCGTGACGTGCTTTTGATTGCCCCAAGCCAACCAGCCAAGATCGCCCCGCCTTCAAAACCAAAGTCAGGCCATACCCAAAGCCACCGCCGAACCCAAAAACCCCCCAAAACCCACCAAGTGCGAAGCTATTGTTGTGGCTCTTCGGTAGGGAGCCAGAAAGAGAGTGCCATTAGGCCAGATCCGGCGGGCTATCTGCCACACTCTTACTTTCCGGTTTCCCCCGATGGGAGATTTCCATTCCTCCCAACAGCCCGCGGCCGGAACTATAAATCCGGGTGGTGTGTCATTAGTGTCCCCTCACCATTGAGATTATCGCAGACAAATTGTCGTCATGTCTTATTCTGGGCATTGCGGGATGCATTTCAATTGCCGTTTTCGGCTATCACAGGTGGTAGAGAGCCTCGGGAATTGAATTTGAATGGGCATTGGGCATGGGCTTGTGCCAGGTGCCGTAGTTGCTGCTCTGCATATTCTGAATAGTTTTGCCAGCCATTGATTTATGCTTGTTTCTGTTCAAAAATTTTAAAAGTCAACAAGTCAACCTTTCATTAGCTGTCAGTGGGTTGAATGAACAACGAGTGGGAATGTTGGACAGGTGAAGTGGAATTAACTCGACTAAAGGATTACCTGGGAAAAGATATTTAAAGTTCCAGGAAAACATGAAGTGAGCATTGTTTTTAGAATAAATAGATGCTCAATTCCCATCTTAAGCTTAGATTTTATTTCCTTAGACTTTTCACAAAGAAAACTATTCTCAAAGTAAAATCAAATGATTTTCTTTAGAAGGTTTATGAAAAATTAAAGTTCTTTATTTATTTTTTACTTTAATAAGTAAATATAAATTAATCCTAATAAATAACTTATATCCCTTTCCGCCACCTGATATACCCAATAAGAGCTACATGATCTTCCAGATGAAGTCGACACATGCCCCATTAGGGCATTAGATATTCCAGGCAGAGATCCGGGCCTAGTCAGTGACACTTATGGTTGTTTTCCTGTCGCGGGGGAAGCACCCATCGGACACATGCCTGCACATAACTCATGCCCGAGTGATGCCGATGAGAAACGGCTTCCATTTCCTCATTATTGATTGATATCCCGATACTACCGACTGCCCAAAATGCGTTGCTTCTTTTTTGGATATTTTGTTTTTGTTCAAAAGAGGGAGGAGTTTTTGGAACATACAAGTATATCCAAGGCAAAGTATGCCAAAACTGCAAAAATCGTGTATTTCGTTTCATTTTCGGTAAACGGTCTGTGTCCCGGGAGCACAGGGCCCAAGAGGGGGGCTAATGGGGAAGATTTGGGGACAGAAATGCGCTAATTACACGCACTCGGCAATCGTTAATTGAAGTTGTCAACCGGGGCATGCCGCAAAATATGCGCCGCAATGCCAATGCCAATGCGGAGCGATCAGGCGATCAGATTCGCGGGAAATCAAAAGCGCAAGGGAAATGGGAACATGGTACATGCTGGACATGGACATGGATGCTCCTCGATGGACATTGCGACAATGTTGCCGCCCCAATTATCCGCGAATTGAGCTAAAACCAACGAAAATTCTGTTGGCCATCGAATGGCGCCATTAATTATCGCAAAAAATGATGCATTTCTTCATAATTAAGCGGGTGAATGACACACCGAAGGCAGCTGCTGCTCCCAGTGCCACCACCAGTGGGTATGCACTAACCATGGCCCTGCTCCTCCATTAGCCAGAGTGATGCAGCGGCTAATAGAGGGACATTACTCATGCCCAGCAGGACATCGCTGAGTGCACAGCGTGTCTAGCCGAAGTTCTCTGCCCAGCAGAAGGCGGAGGAGAGCTGACATCGGGGGGCCGGCCGGCATGCAATTGAGAAATTTATTAAAAATCATTTTCATTAATTTGGTTATTTATGCCCAGGATCAAACATTCAATTAGGCTGATGTTATAAATCTCGCATTCATTTTTCACATGCTACAGCCGCACAGGTTCTCTATAAATCACAGGGATATGCACTTCCACTTCCACTTGCACTTTGCATGGATGTTCCGCACTGTACCCAGCAGCAGCAGACTGCCCACGGCTCACGCACAGATTCAAAGGGGAAATGCAGTTGCAGTTGCAGATTTCGCACTGCCATGGGAATGAGGGAGCACATTAGTGGCTATTAATATAATTAATAATATTTTAACTATTAAGTAAGTATGTATGTAAATCTATTAATATTTGTGGAGGCTAAAAAAGTTTCAACATCAAATGAGAGATTACAGCACTGAATATTTTTCGATTCGATTTTTCTTATTTCTAAAAACTGTGTGTACATTCCTATAAATGTTTTAAACATTTAACTATGTCTTAGTTTAGCTTATTACCAAAGCTTAAAAATTGTTAAGTGAGCACTTTTGTTGCATTTAAAGTTTTCCATTTGCTTCGAAACTTTATTGTCCATTTGGAAGGCAGCTAGACTCTCAAATGTATCAATATTTTGACCACATCTTAAGTTAAGGTTTATCTTGTGAATTTGTTATATATTATACAATTAAAGACTCTCTTAAATACCTTAAATTACACAATAAATCCCCATAAGTTTCCCTCCAGTGGTGGTGTCATTGTTTTTGTTGCGGAAAAGTCAAGCGAAAGGTTAAAAGTGAAATATCTCCCGCTGACTTGTAACAATGTCAAAATGCTTTATGATTCCATTTTTTTTTTTGTGCTTCGATATTTTTTTTTATTGGTTTCGACTTTGGGTTTTTTGTCTTTTTGTTGTTTATTTTCATGGTTATTGTTTTTACTGTCATGTTGTTGGGCACGAAAAACGAGAGTAGCAAGATGCACAAAAGACGATAAATCCAATAAAAAAGGTTAAATCAAAGGCTGTAAATGATCCAAACGAAGCTTGGATGCTCTTAAAAATTATAAATGTATCTGCTACAAAGAAAAAACGGCTTAAAATAAATGTAAACTTATAAAAAGTGAAGAGATATTGCCTGGACTCTTCACATGAGATTTGTCTTTAGTAGTTTAACTTGTTCTAAACGTATTAAGATTAAAAGTTAGAAACAATCAATTAATCTTTAGGGAAATATAATTAGCTTTTCCTTTTCTTTTCCTTCCCTTATGACCACATTTCCCAAGAAACCCATGTACTTCCCCCTCTATAGTTGACGCTAACTAATCGAAGACAACATAAAATATATTGACAACGGCGGATCAGTTAACGAATTGCCAGCACAGCCTGCAAACAACGGGGCCCAAAAACAAATTTGGGACATTGGCTGAACCGTCGAGTTGACCCGGCCGCAGCCAGACCGCAAGGAGCCCGAAAAATTAAATCAGTGCCTGGGCTGCCTGGGCCTCCCGAGCAGGAAGCCGTTTTGCGAGAAGGAAAACTGACGCCCGACCAGAGCTTATCGCCGGTGGGATCGAACTCGGCTCGGGTGGGCAGACCAGATCTCGGGCATATCTCTGGGGGGGGATCGGGGGAGCGGCCCACATGGCTAGATCGCAGAATGGAAGCCGCACGAGCACAAGACCGAAATCAACTCAAGTCAACTCGGCGGGCAGCGTCATCAAAAGCTCAGCCGAAGCATGGGGCGTGGCGCAGCCTTGTCAGCGCGATCAGGCCTCCAATCTGCGAGCCTTGTGCAATGAGCTCTATATAAATGTTATTTTCCATGTAATAAATTGCATAGAAATCGTAAATTTAATCTTTAACGCCCCGCTGTATGGTTCGACGGGGTAATTAAGACGTCACCTAATATGCGCGAGTGAGAAAGACAGCTCTGACAATATGGCGTTCGATAATCGCTGCCTCTTGTGACCCCTTTCCCTTCCCTTTTCCAGCTTTTGAAACAATTAATGGCGCCGAGCAGGGGACTCTTCGCACTCTCACATTTGTCAAGTGCTGGCCAAGACGTCAAAGTCGCGCCCTTGGCCCTGTGGCTCTTATCCTGGCCACTGGGAAAATTGAGGGTATAAATTGTAAACGGAAAATTAAATATATTTATTATAAAAGATTACAATTTACAGGATTCGGTCTTTACATATATTCAAACTAGCTTAAAAATCATTATATAAGTTTATTGTTTTCAGAAAACTCCTCGTTTGAAGAAGCCTCTTTAAGATATTTTAATTTAGTTTTTCCTTTAATGTTTTATTTGTTTCTGCTGCTCTAATAATATTGATTTAATAATCTTTAGATTTCTTAAATTATTCTTTATTTTTCAGAGTGTTTTCTGGCATTGTTTTGTTTGGCTTAGCAGATCTTTCCTTAAAAAATACCCTAGCGTTCCGCGCATGCGCACACTGCGCACTCAGATCCCTTGAACTTGTGTTTGTTTTCTGTATTTGTATTTGTCCTCGGAGCACGCTTGCGCTCTCCTCTTGATTGATGGCATTCATTTGCCACTCGGACAGGGCTACATTAATATCAACAGCGGCAGCCCCGACCTCGTCCTGCCCCCAGCCACTGCATCCTCGTCATCTGCGTGCCGCCTTTTCCCACTCCTTCAACTCTTGGGGCGTTACAGTTGCCCCAAGGGGTGTATGTACATAGGTACATATGTATATAGTATGTGCTTTGGTATTTCAAGGCTTTGTGTTCTTCACTATTTGCTGGCCAAGGTGTTTGCATAGCCATCAGCCAAGATTCCACTCGAGGGAGGGAGAGGCTGCTTGCTGGCCCTCTCCATGTGATGTAGCAACCAATACGAAGTCTAATCTTTATGGACAGCATTCTAGTAAGTTAGTTCTAGGGAATTAGGGAGAAAATTAAACCCTTTTGTGAACAAACTTATTAAGAAAGAGGGAAAGATTTATCTATTAAACAAATTTATAGAGAAAGTCTGCACTACGTGACATTAGAAGCTTTCCAAGATACCTGAAAATTAACCAAAGTCTAGAAATAGTTCTCACACTCAAGAAGTTTGTAATTTTTAAACTGAACAACTTTGAAATGTTTATAAATATTTATTAAATATAAAAAGATACATTTTATTATTTTAGTACTGAGATATCTATAAAAACCTAGTTTCTTAATGCTAAAACATTTTCTAAAATTCCTTGAAAGCTACCCACATTTATTTGGAACTATAATCATCTCTTCAAGATCCACTTCTTTCTCCGGTCTTTAGTCTTTGGCCTCCGTTCGGTGGTCTCCGGTCGCCGGTCTCCATCTTCATCTCCGTCTCCGTCGCAGGCCACAATCATTACTCACTCGCGCTAATCCCGGCGACTCCATTCCATTGCGCTGCCACCAAGAAAAATCACATGAGCAGCATTTAAAGATTTGGGGCGAGTGGCTCAGTTTTGAGGCAGATGGAAAAGCTGCAACTGCAACGGCAAAAGGCAACAGCAAAAGGCAACGGCGACTGGCGATAAGCAGCTCGGAAAAGCTGAGGAGCCGCGATGGCAATTGAGTTGTTGGCCAGCCGGGCCATCTGGCTCTGAGTCCCACTCTGAGTCCGACTTTGGCTGGAAGGAGCAACTGCTGATGATGTTGCTCCTTGCTGTTCCTAAGCATGTGCTGGCCGTAATGGCGATGCATTTATTAAAGGCTTTTGTGCGTGCGGGCTGCTCAGCTCCCCCTTTGGCTCGCCGTGGTCTCACCTGCTTAATCCATAAATGGAAATTAATGGTTGGCATAAGTGTGCGCCGGTTTGTGTGAGTGTAGGAACCGCCTGAGCTCCTCAGTCTCTCAGCCCGGCTAATGGCGCTGGCTAACGGTATTGCCTGAGTGCCACTGCATTTGCATTTGGGCCTGCAAAAATATTAAGACATAAATGTCATCAACAATGATACCAACAGTGGGGCTGCGTAGGAGTTGTCGCACAGTGGGATGCCATGGCGGCCATAGAGGCGTTCTGTGTAATAAATTGCCAACAAATATGACTAAATAATTAATATAAATAATAAAAAAATAAACTTTGTTAGCTTGTACACATATATTGTTAATTGGAAATGCTAAACAAACTTGAGTATGTTTTTTTGATTTATTTAATTTGTTTTTATGGAAAGGTACAACATTTTAAAGGCTATCTTTTAATGTTTATCTCGGTTTTAATATATATTTATTTTAGATACAAGAAATAGACGCCAATTAAGTAAAGTTAATATATAATTTAAGGCATACAAACTGCATCTTACGCTGTTTAAATACTTTAAAGGTAAAGAGATACTCTTGCATAATTAATTAAAATGTAATTAGAAACCAAAGCTTAGTATTAATACTATAAAATATTCTCTAGAGCCCCGAGCAAGCTAGAAAAGTCACTAAATGCCATAGAATCTACAATGTTAGGCCATAACTGAGGGAAACCGAATAATCAAATCAAAAAAAGCTGCAAACAGATTAACGCCCACGAGGCATGCGGAACCAGGAACGAGGCAAAGGGAAGCAATCCCTTTTCTTGGGTCATTTAAATGGCCAGTCCAAAGTGCATATAAAAAATGATACCACAATTTATGGGCGACATCTAATGGCGTACAGATGCAACTTAGTTGGAGGATTTGCAGCAGCCCAAGCAGCAGCAGCAGCAGCAGCATCTGCTGCATGCAATGCAACTCGGCATCGGCACTGAGTCTCATAAAACATAATCAAGTTCACATTCAGAGAGACTCAGAGGCCGAGGCTCGGAAACCGGGCGACAATGGCGGGCCACATCCTGCCTAGACACCATCTCTCTCGGTCTCTCTCCTTCTCTCTGGCTTGGACTTTGTGGCTCTGGCTCTATGCAAGATTAATTTCCAGCCATATTGTCATATTCCACGATGCTGCAGTTGCAGTTGCAGCTGCAGCTGCTGCGGGCCGGCAGGGCATATAAGTTTTATAAGCGTTTTGACTCCATTAGCTCTCGGCGGCAAACTAATTTCCATAACTTCTGCCTCCCTATCGATGCGTTCCGCTGCGAGGGCAATTTATCAGGCCGGGAGAAGTGCACCGAGGTGTGTATTAATTGTCATCCATTTGGCATTTGGCAATCGCAATCGATGGCTGCACTCTCAATAAAGGTCGGGGGCGTTGGTCTGTTGCTGTTGGGCGTGGGAAGTACTCAGTGCGGAGTGCTCCATTTGGAATGCGATCTTAATGGTGGGGAATCTAATTGAAAACTCTCTCGGCTGGCATCATTAATTGATACTTCAGTGCCGGAATGGAGGTTAAGAGAATTGCTCATAAAAAAAAGCATAGCAAACCGGTCCCTCTGCTCTCTCCCTCTTTCTCTTTGCTAACTAAATTGATTTGAGGGCAATTTATGTAAATTTTTGTGTTGTTTTGTTGCCTTGTAACATTTCCATAAGTATTTCGTTTGTTTGCTCGAAACACTTTTCTTTGAGCCAAGTTCGTTGCCTAAGTCTTTTGTTTGGCCCCCAGAAAAAGAGACCACACACATGCAGGCACACTCGTCATTGGAAGGCATTGATTTCATGGCCCGAAAACTGAAACAAGCCCGTTAACAATTTGCACAAAAAAAGAAAAAAACATTCACGGATCCAAAAGGGGGGGAGGAACGGGGAAAAGGGCGGAAAGGTAAGGGGAGTGGAAATGGGAAACGGCTTCGCGCGCTGCCTGTTCGCATTCAATAAATAAAATGTCAAAACAATAATGAAATGAGTTATGAGCGCGCATCAGTGGTCGCCAGAATCCCAAGCCGGAGCTGGACTCTGAAGCTGGAGCTGCATCTGGACTCCAGATTGAGGCAGGGCGGCGTGGGCCTCCACAAGGTTCGGGCAATTTCTGGCCGCTTTTATTTATTGATTTCGTGCGTATGCACAATCAGCGCACACACACAGCACACTCATCGGTCCCTGCATTACCTGGATTACAACAGTCGTCAGGAGGCTCGTTTGGCCCGGCCCTCGGGCACTCCGCCCTGCTCCACTCTGTGCCATTCCGATCTCGTAATGAAATGAAGTGGATTATTCCCGGCCAGCTAACGCCGGCGGAACGCAATCAAAACTTTCGCTGCCAATGCCAAAAAAAAAGGAAGAAAAAAAGCAATTATTTCGATAAAAATGACCGTTTACTGTCGTTTTGTGGATATTGAGAGCCAATTTATGTGCCCCTCCGCTCAGGTGGGAGGGAAGTTCAGGGCAGTTGAAGGCAAACATGAAGCATAATTTTTTGGAATATATATCCGAATCTTTCTTTATTATTTGGGTCAAGGAAGCGAAGCAACTCCCAAAATGAATATTTATGTGTAAATATTTGGAAGTATTTTGTAAGAAGTAACGAGCTAAGACTTTAATAAATAAGTGGCAAAGAAAGTTACAAGTATTTTATTGTTTATTTTAGGAAATTAAGTTGGGATTGTAATAAGAAATAAATATTAAAAGGAAATATATGTATTAGTGGTAGGGAAATAATAAAACAAAGGATTGCTTTTGATTCCCTTTTTTAATGTTGAAATTATTAAAGTCTAAATTTGTAATACTAGACTTACAATCTTGACTCGTAGCTTTAATAATTCCTTCAAACTTTTATGATTTTCAAAACAGCTGTGGATCATCGGGCTTTCCGAATTTTTATTTATATTTTTATTGATAGTTATCGCATAATCAATGGAGCGCCTGGAACAATATTAAGGCCCAAATTGATATTCTCGAAAGTTAACGACGGACAATAAAACACTCCGGCTTCATAACTATGGCCATAAAAAGTTGATTTGATTTTTGTGTCAATTTAAAGCCGCGTCAGAGACAACGGAGTCATAGTTTTGTTATCGCCGACTAGTGTTTCGGACATCCATTTAACCGATTATTATGTGGATTTTGGGGATGATTTATGCGTTTCGAATTTTATGGTGCACTTAAGTGCCGGCCACTTAGCCATTTTCAGCATTTCGGTCTTTTTTTATATGTATTTTTTTTTGTGGGCGACTGGGCGGTAACTCAGCGACAAATAAGGCATAACATTTGAAACGCCCAAACGGTATAAGTATTTTCTTTTTTTTTGGGAAATACGCTCATAATTTTGATATGGTCAAGACTCATTTGTAGCAAAGGTTTCGCTGGCCAGTATAAATATATATCGCCTCTGACCACGCATGTATATATTAACGATGTCGATGTGTGGATGCTGGGGCCGATGTTGGTACAGTGTTGCTCTGGCTGGTTTCTGGTTTTCACGGCCCTAGGGGACCCAGATGGAGAGCTGCGTTCTGATCGTGTAAGGCTTATTTGGATCAAGATAAAAATTATGTACGATCAGAAATCAGTTTGACAACAAAATGCTTTATGTGCGCAATTCTTAACGCTGCAATTTAACAAAACGGCACATTAAGCCAGAGGGGCAGGCGCAGGGTAACCCACTTTTCTCCGCCGCAACGTCCGCGGCATGCTAATAAGGGCGGCGCATACTTTTCACCCGGGCGAAAGTATAAGGAGTTGAATGGCCACCGCCTTCGCCCCTGCTGCCGCCGCCGTCACCTTCACCGCCCCCACGTCCGAGATCGTTCATCATAAGGCAGCAGCAGCAGCAGAAGCAGCATCTCCACATCTTTACATCTCGACATCCCGGCGATGTCTCGTCTGTCCTGGTGCACAGGCAAAAATTTTGGGATATTTTCTTAAACTTGAATTGTATAAAAATCATTAAGAAACAATTAAAAAGTGACTAGAAATTATGAAAGTTAATAGTAAGAGCTTGAATGGTAAAGAATTCATAGCATTTATAATATTTAAAATATGTATTCTTGAAATTTAATGTAATTTAAAGTAAAATTTAAGAAAATTAAGAGCTCTTTTAATTTTAGAAACAGTTGAGAATATAAAAGTATTCTTTAATCATTTTATAAAAGGAAATGTGTAACTTTTTTAAAATATAAATCCCTGTAACTTTGTCTTTATAAACATTTCCTTTGTTTAAATTGCTTAGTTTTTTGTTTAAAGCAAATGCTAAGAATTAATTTGTATAGTCATCCACTGGATAATGTGATTAAAAGGTTTTTTTAAAGTTTTTTTTTTAAGTTTTTTTTCTTAAGGAAGGAGCCCTGAGAATCTGCGAGTCCAGTTCTCTGAATGTTATTTTCATAGAGAACAAATATTACATAAATCCTAAAGTATATAATCAAGTTAATTTATTTATTTATCTTCAAGCTTAGTATTGCAGAATATTAAATGCATATTCTGCAGATCTTAATGACTTGAGTAAGTACAAGTAGAAAGAACGTAAGTACAAGCACTTATCTAAATATAATCAAGTAGTCGCCTGATGGGAGTTTATATTATTTAATTGGTGGCTTGAACATTTGATGGACATTCCGCAACTCGCCTCGATTTATATCTATTTGATCCAGTTAACAAATTAGCTGTCAACGCAATCTATCGTTACACGGAATGCCAAGACAAATACGGTGCTGACTTAGCCAAGGCAAGCGAGTTGCCCGAGAACTACTTTCTCCCGGGATAAGCCGCCCAGCGCCTTTTCTCGTATTTATTTATTTCTCTCAGTGAAAGACCTTGTGCTTGGCCTCTGCCTGTCCATATCTGCAACGTCGATCAATGCAAATTTCTGAGCTCTGATCAAACTGGCCAAGAGCAGAAGCAGCGGCAGCAACCTACGCAGCAACAGCAACAGCAACAGCAACAGCAACAGCGCGGCAGCGGCTCAAGAATTATTATTAAATTCGATATAAATAATATTCGCAACCGCAGCTCGGGGGACCCGGGACTCGACAGTCTGCTGATTAATAAAAGACGGCTGCCGTGGCAGAAGTTCCGAGATGGCCTGCGGTGCTTAAAAATTCTGAGGCATCTGTCAAACTGAGCGAAGGTGAGGCGAAGGTGAGCGAAGGCTTCGGCGCAGGCGCAGCAGGATCCAGGCAGGGATTGGAGTTGAGAGTCCGCGGCCGGAGTTCGGGGCGCACATTTTGCATATGTGCGTGTATGTGACAGTCGCATAATAACGCTTCAATTAAGCCCAAGCGATTCCCTGACACGATTTTCCTTTGTGGCCCGGCCAAAAGTTCGCTGCACTGCATCCAGATGCATATCAATAAGATCTGACGTCAATTTTGATAAGCGAACGCATATTATTATTGTTATTATTAGCCATCTATATGTCCCGGCCCCCTCTTATAATAATCAGCAGCCAGCGGGGATCGGGCCAGAGCGGATCGCAGAGCAGTGCCTGGGCCAGCGATGGAGCTGAAAATCCCTTGGAGCATTTTGTCGGGTAGCGACGGATATCTGGCCGCAATCGACATATGCCAGCGAAAGATGAAATTCCTGGGAGCCTTCACATATACACACATACATGGACACGGCAAAAATAAAATAAGAATTATGCTTAAATTATGCAAGGGCCCAACAATTTACAAAGTGATCGACCCCCAACCCCCAACAGTCCTTCGAGGTCTTTACATGGTGAATGGAGCAGCGGAGCATAGCGACCAGGGATGGTGGATAATGTGTGGGAACATTGGAGGCCAGGAAGGAAGGGTTCTCCTTGCCATGTTTACATAATCTTGATAAGATTTTATTACCTAGATTTAGTATGAATTTTTACCACAATATATTTTTGTAATTCATGTAATAAAAGGAGTCTATCATCAGATGTGTGTTTTGAGAGTTAATGCTTTGATAAATTATTATTATTATAAAATTAAAATTATAAAAGGGACCTTTAATTATGCATTTAAACTTAATTTATAAAGCATTTTTTAATCCCTTAAGTGAAGCGTTATTTTTGAAGAAATGTTTTAGAAAACATTCATATTTGTATCTTATTCAGCTTTAGGAAATAAGCCTTTTAAATATATTTTTTAATTAGTTAACATGGCAGTTTTATGCATATAATTATGCTAAATAATTAAGAAAATACTTAAACTAAATCTCAAAATTATGAATCAATGCAGCAAATACTATAAAAAGATTTGAAAATATTTCTTCAAAATGCCTCTAACTTTTTAAAGGAAGTATAAATTATACAACAAATATTCTTAAGCTATTAAACACTATATAAAACGATCCATTAAAAATCGAATTAATATCTTTATAATCTTTATATAATTTATATATAATTTTATTCCATCCCTAGACCCTTCAGGTCGCTTAACTTAATTTCCGCAGTGTACAATCGATTTGTGGAATAGATAAAACGTTGACGTTTTGATCGATATTTATGATTCCTTCGCATGAATAGCCACTCGATGGACTAGGGACTAGGTATCCTGTGTCCTGGAGGCCCAGTGAATGATGGACAGAAGCTTGGCGGGAGTGGGAGCAGCGGGAGAGAGTGTGTTGTGATTTAGGATTTCATTTGTTAGTTTCTTGCCTGTTGCCAGGCTGCCCATCTCTTCCTGTCTTCCCGTAAGGGCCCCGGTGCATCCTGATCCGCTGCACTCTCCGAATACATTTGTAGTAATCACGTGTTATCGCCGCATTTGGACATTTTAAAAGGTCATAACTTAAAACCTTATCGGACGGACGCGGGGAGACACACAGCGAGTCGGAGTCGGCGTCGGAGTTGGAGTTTTGGTTTGGGTTTTGAGTTCGAGTGCGACATGCGACATGCAATGCAATCCACTCACTGCACACACACAAACTCACTCGCTGGGGGACATCCAAAAGTAGCCGAAATTGAGCTGAAGGATAACACGAAATGCCAGCGGAGACAGCGGCGCTCCAGCACGCAAGCTGCGGCCCAGGTGATCAGAGGATGCGGGCTGCGGGCTAAGAATGGGGGGAATGATGGCGGAGATGAGCGAGCGATCCAGGTGAGGGCCAAGTCAAGTGGCGGCTTCAAGGGAGGCGGGGCTGGAGCCGGGGCCACCATTACATTCCATTGAGCGCACTCCGATAATGAGCCTCCAAACCAGACACTCGGAAAATGAGAGAGGGAAAATGTGTATAAAATTTGTATTTATTTTTAAATTTCTTTATAATTTCTAACTACAAATATTTTAAATAAAATAAAAAATAAATAAATATTTGTTTATAATATCTAATTTTGAATATTATGTGTAACTTTGAATGTTCCCCGGTCAACTAAGGTGAATCCTTAACTAATTCACCTCTAATTTTATTAAAATTATTTATTTTTACTTGTAGAAATTGTATACCTTTAATTTTTCAAAGTGCATTCACACACACACCGCCTTACAGTCACAGGACACACTTTCCGCCGAGGTTGGTGTGCGCTAAAAGCGAAATGATAAGCTGACAGCTCTGGAGTAAGTAGGCGACCGACCTTAGTCCTCCTCCGCTTCCGCAAGCCCCGTCCGACTTCGCCTTCGACTTCAACTTTGCCTGGGAGCCGCTTCCTTTCGGCGACGTCGGCATTTTATGATAGCTCCGGGGGGGCAGCCAGCCGAATGGCCAATGAATCTCTCTGACTCCGAATCCGACTCTGGAATTGCCACCACAAATGACTCACAAACACACAGGCTAGCGATTGGATTCGCATTAGAGAGTAATTCCCGAAAGGCTTCCAAGGAGCCGCCTTGAGAAAGGTCTCCTTCATTCATGCCGGATTTTGTGGTTGGATTTTATGTTTAATTCTAAATTGATTTGGATTTTTCGTTTGGTAATTTGATATTCTCATGAACATAAATATTTATATGATTATGAGAAAGGAATTATACAGGTAATAAACATGGCTTTAATAATTAAGTTTTGTGCAGAAAATAATTAGAAGTGAAATGATATTAGTTGCCTCGAAAGAAGTTCAAGTTTTGATAAAACACTTAAATGAAAAGAGTCCTAAATGGATGTTATATTAAAATATTTGTTGAATTTATAATTAATATTTAAACTCATATAAATTGAAGAATTCCAAAGATAAAACTTATATTTATTTTTCGGAAAATGTTTCGTTTCGAATGGCTTATTTTAATGTTCAATAAAATAAGTTCGACGGCATTTCCTTTTCAAAATGCCACTCAAAATGATATCCCGAAGATCCTTTTTGGCGTCAGGCTATCCTGCCAGACATCTGCTCCAGTCCCTGATACCGATATATATCCGACTTTCACCGGCGGCAACACAAGTCCTTTCCCTTGGATCGATGAACCGTGTAAATGGGTTTCTTCGCTTCGAGACGATAGTTCGGGAATGCCTCCTGGCTCGGATATCAAAGTAATTACGTTCCCAACAACCGAGCAGCGCCAGGGGAGAGGTTAGAGAAATGGCTCTTCATTGTTACCAATTTTTATGGTGAAATGAGATCTCCAAGGGTACGACCCACGATCCGATTATCATCTAGTTCTCCCCCCAACCCCCCAACCCGACAACCTTTGTGTGTGTTGACATTCCCCGCTTTTCCCATTTTCCCTTTTTACCATTTTTAACATTTTACCATTTCTTGCGACAATTTCTACGAAAACTCAATGCAAACACAAACATATCGTCCCTAGATGATGCCTAAACACTCCCATTCAATGACAAACCCTAAATTTACGACAATGCCCAATCGAACAGGTAGGGACACAGCTCAGGTGAATGGGCCATGGAAGGGGTGCCCGGGGCAGATGGCTATCGGACCGCAGTCGGAGTCGGCACAGATGACTCATCAAATTAGCGTCCAGGGCGCGGGCGATAAGAGTCCATGCCAAGGATTAGAAGAAGGCAACGGATGAGCAGAGAGTTCGATTGTGTCAGGAAAATGTGCTCATATCACTTTACAAACAGACGAAGCCACTCGAGACTTGCCTTAGACTGCTGGGAAAGCGGAAAATTTCCGAGTTCAGACCACCCTCGCTAGCAGGGAAACATTGTCAAGCGATTATTAATTGCCGAAGATTTGTGCTTACTTAATTGGGTTCCCTTCGTGCCTTGGGTTAGGTATTTGTTATGGGTTTCTCTGATTTTTACTGGGGTTTTTAATAGACTTTAATTCAAGGATAACATGATTAATATTGTTTTATTGTTGTTTATGGGAAACTGAGGTATTATTTGTTTGCAAATAAAGATGTTTGGATGGATTTCATAGGAAAGAGAAGTCAATTAATGGTTTTGCCTTTGAAATTACTAGAGAAATTTTTGAAAGAAAAAATTATATTCTATATTTTAAGATAAACTTGATTTGTAAATAGAAATTTAGTAGAAATATTTTAAATATATTCAAATTAATCTATAATTTTCTTCTCCCACAGGAAGCCTTCTTTAGCAGTTATCCATAGATTACCCTAAAAAAACAAACTCAATTCAGCTCAAATTAAAACCAAAGTCAAGTATGCTTTAGACTATTAAATTGGGCTCTGATTTCAGCCAACTTTGTGCCGCTCTTAGCCGGGATTCTTGTGTGTGTGTTTACAGTTACGGCTCGCAATTATCCGTTCAATTTGCACAGGAAGCTTTTGTCGCGCAGTCGCGCAGTCGCGATAATCCGACAGCAAAATATGCGAACGTTAATTACGCTTTTGGCGAGGCTCTTACGCACTGGCGATGCCGATGCCGATGCAGATGCAGATGCCCATGCAGATGCAGATGCATCCCATCCCGAGAGCCACTTGCTCGGGAGTCAGGAGTCGGACGCCGGGCGTCGGGAGTAGGTAGCTGACAACGATGCCTGACGGCAGATAATGCTGATCGCATGAATGATGGAATCGAAGCCGGAGAGCCCCCATGGCAGCGGATGGCGGGGAATACGAGTTCTGTGATCGATTAGGGAGCCAATCCAGAATGCAGAACCCCGAGCCGAGCTTGATTGAAAGCTTGCAAATTGTCAGAGGCATCTGAGATCTCTCCGGATCGAAATGGTTGCACTTACGATCCGGTGCTGGTGTCATTGGCCTGGCCTGGCTTGGCCAGAGCCACAGCTAGCTAGCCACCCAGGTGGATGGTATAGTTCAGCTCAGAGCAGATCGGATGCCACAGTTGCCCCCTCACTGCGCAGGCGTCCATTTGTCTTGACCCCGAAGCGCTGCATGCGGCGTTACTTTCGTTTCTGATTAATTTGAGCTAATTTGTTAAGTAATAACCAGGCACCGCGAAGGGACAGGGACCGACTGCACTTATCCACCAACCGAAGTTGTAAAAATAATAAAAAAACAGTTTGAAACAAATTCCCGTGCTCCGCATTGGGTCCCCGGCGATTTATTAACACTTTGCCGACGCGATCCGATCATGCCCTTTGCGTAGGAGCCAAGGGTCTAAAGTAGGGCGCCAAATTGTGCACGTCCCAGGCTGCGGGTTACTTACCCCCCCCCCCCCCCCCCCCCCCATTGCCTGAGTGCCCAGTTGAGAGCTCCCCCACACCCTAAACCGATTCCATCTCGAACCTTTGGCTGGACTGCAGTTAAGCGGGTTTAGTATTTCGATTATTGACTGCCAAGAGCAGCGGGTGGCGGACCATGTTGGTCGTCTTTAGGTGGAAATAAAGATGGAAATGGACTCGGTCCCAGGGACTCTCCCTGCTTAATTGACAGAGCAACCAAGCAGGTCACAGCCAACAGAGATGTGAGAGGCAATTGATGGGCTCCAAAAAGCAGATGGAGTTGGAGTTGGATATGGAAATGGAGTTGGGGGGCTGGAGAAATCTCTCCTTTGTGGATTATCCCCTCTGTGGAAGCATGTTTTACGACGATTAAGTTTAGCATCTAAGCGGTATTTTCTTTAGATTTATAGTGGGTAAGAAATAGTTTCTACACTTTAAAATATGTAATTTGCTTTTTAAGAGCTTCGTTTTTATATGTTTACCAAGTTTTTCATTATTTTAAATATAATAAATTACTGGAAATCAGTTTGTAATTCATTATTCTATACATTTCACTCTAAACTCACTCACTTTTGATATCTAGCGCCATATTAGTGTCAATTAATTAATGGAAAACAAGATAAGTGGTGAAGAAGGATGGGAAAAAAGGGAACCGTTTCCCGGAGTACTTCGTGTTCCATGTCCGATTCCTAATTCACATGTCACGTTCGTGTTCGTTCACATTGGGAGCTGCAGTTTTTCGGTTGCGGCGGCTGGAGATTTGCGATAAACCGCGAGAACATGGTTACAAGACTCTCGGACTGGGACTAAGGCCGGGCAAAGATGGAGCTGCAAGATGGTAAACAAAGACGAGTAGCACTGACTGATCGGAGAGGTTTACACTCATAAAATTAAATCAACAACAATTTTATAATTTGGCGCATTAAATCAACTGTGGGCCGAGCCCAATAACCATCGCCATCTCCATCTCCATCTAGGAGTCACAGCCAGTAGTTGGAACCGACCACGTAGCACATAATCGGGCGCGTGCAATCTTAATGGATAAATTATTGGGAGACGAGGCGGCCAGGCCAGAGTCCTCCTTGGTCTGGGTTGCGGTTTCGGTTTCGGTTTCGGTTTCCAGCCTCTCCTAACGACAATTGGCGGTGTGTGCCCTCGTTATGTCATAATCGCATCTTAAGTTAACGGGCTGCGTAATATAATAATCATTTATTAATTTGCCAAGTAGCAGGTGCCAAGTCGCAGCGTACGTGCCACAAGTCGGGGCAAGACTATAAATTGTATGTTTGCTTAGGCTTCTAAAGGGAAAGCGATTAAACTTTAAGGACATGGCCAATATAGGTTTGGCTTAGAATTGGATAATTGATGCCTTTAAATGGGCTAAAGGGAAGTAGTAATTCAAAACACATCAGAAAAATGATGAGGAGTGCCTTTAACATTAAAGATTAACTTCTAAAAAGAATATAATAATGAAATTAATTTAAGAACCAACTTAAAGACAAGTCATATAAATATTTAAACATTAAATTAAGTACTAATAACAATTCTAAAGCTTTATCAAGTCAACTCAAAGCACTCTAGCTAATGGCTAGATAAAGGTAAACCTCTTATTCGCTACAAGATCACTGTGTAGCTACCCTGAAGTAATACCCCCCAATTAAGGCAAATTAACCAATCCTAGATATGTTTCCTCCTGCCCCCATAACTGCATCCCACTCGCGACACGAAGATGCAGCTACTCCTGGTTGGCTGCTGTCAATTGATTGCGGGAATCGCCAGCTTCTGGCAGAACCAAGTCGTTGCGCCCCGGCAATTAACACCCGCGAATCTGTGCAGCTTCCAGCACGCCCTCGACTTTTATTTGCCCAAATGGATAACCTCTAATTTGGCGAGGCCTTTTATTGCCATATCCCCCGAGTCCCCCAAGCCAGGTGCCTCGTCCTCGCCTGCGGAGCCCATCGCATGTTCCACTTAATGACACAGAGAACTCAGCATTTCGATTTCGTTTGTTGGGTTTGCTCTGTTATTTCGTTTGCCGTCGTTTTGCCGGCTTTTTGCGGATCTCGGCCTCGGTTGTTGGGGCATTTAACGCCTTTAACGCGCTGTTCAGTCCGAAAATTGCCATTTCCATTTCATCTAAATGAGGTGTTTCAAATGATTCGTTTGCATTGCCGGTTGCTGCCCCTCTTCAATTAGCCGCACGCAATCCCGGAGTCAGGTGTCGGAGTCAGATGACCGCCCCCCCTTAAATGGCAGCAAAAAAAATTGCCTTTTCATTCCACGATTTTCATTGAGGAATTGCGATGAACTCGCAGATTAATTTTAAGTAGAAAAAGCAAAGGGAAAGTAGTGGGTTTTGGGAGGGAAAGAAATTGCTTGAACTGATGTAATGTTGATTTATTTACCAAGAAAAAGTTAGCTTTTTGAACATGAGAGATTATCTGTTGGGGAATTAATAAAGATTTGAGATAATGTGGTTACAGTTTTTGGTATTATTAAAACAAAACAAAACAAAACCGATTTACTTTTATATATTTTTTTAAACTAGTTTTTGGCTCTGCAGTCAGGTTCGTTGCCTAAGTCTTTTGTTTGTCATTTTTTTATATTTGTTGTGAACAATTTATTAAACTGTTTTGTGTTTAAATAAACTAAAATTAAATAAAAAACAAATTTGGTAATATATTTTATTTAGTTTGAGAGGCTCATAAATTATTAAATATACACGAACCCATTTCATATTCTCATATTTTTCTTAAAGGAAACATCCAACAATTTTATAATATTTAATCAATGCACAAAATTCCAGTAGCAAATGGCTCATATCCCCAACTATATATACCAGTTATAGATATCATTTTCAATAAGTTCCCAATAGATTAAGGCAGCACCAAAGCCTCCTCTTGTCCCAGCAGCATCCTTAAAGCTATGGCCATGCGGCCGTCTTTGGAGCTTAATTAATTACCTCAACTTATTTGACAGCCTTGAGCCGAAGTAACTATAAATAATAAAAGATTTTTAATAAATCATTCGGCGCACTGCAAGCGAGGACATAGACATGGTCTTCGACATGGACAATCGAGTGCACTCTGCCCGAGTGGTGTCCTCCTGCTACTCCTCGCTGTCCAACATCAAGTCCGGGGCTTTGCATGCGTTTGATAAGCGGACATGAGCTGCAAGGAAAATAGCTTAATACGCGCGTCCACCAGATACATCTATGTGTCGCTACATCGAGGCAGCTGAAGGGGGCGAAGCTGCTGGTTTGGTATTTATAGTCGAAAAAATGGCCCAAAGGCCGAAATACTCGTACGCAAAAATAAATATCGAAGGAAGTACGGGGCTTCTCCTTCGATCACCTTTCTTGGCTCGACCAATCGAGGCTTCATCTACACCGGAGCACGCACAATTTGTACACTGAGGGAAATGGGATTTATATTATAATTAAAGATAATTTCACATTATTTGTATTGGTTTTATTTGTAAAACTTCCAGTGGAAGCAATACAATTCACAAGTTTTTTCAATAAAGGAAACATTAAATATAATTCTCCCCTCGAATATAATTTTTCTAGATTTATTTCCCTCAGTGTAGAGCTCTCACAGGGACTAGACGCAGCTCGTAATTACGAACCTGGAACGCCGCAATATTGGAAAATTCGCTTAACAAGCCAATAGACTGAGTTATGACGGAGCTGCCCGTCTCCTGCTCGGCGGCATCTCTACGCTGGCCTTGCTCCTGTGTCCGTTCTCCTTCGAGATGTCGTTGCACAGAGAGCTTTCCCCACCGATTTTCCTCCCCCCTTTCGGCTTTCCACGGGTTGCCAGCTGGGGCAGCTGTGGCAGCCTCCAACGGCAGCAATTTGTTCTCGTTGTCGACTTTGCATGTCGCGGCCCTGGTTGGCTGTCTGTCAGTTTGCTTGTTTTGCATGCCATCCCCAGTGGATGTGGCCCTCCTGCCACCCTGTTTAGCTGCTGCTGGTGCTCCTCCTCCTTCTGCTCCCGCAGAGTTCCCGGAAACCCATTCCGGCGGCGGCTTAGCCCTCTCGCGATTCGGTTCTATGTAAGTCTGCTGACAAAAACAATGTCAAGAGACCAGACAACGCCGCCGCCCTCTTGCCACTTCCGCCCGGGTTAGCTCCTCCTCCTGTCCGCTGGTCAAGATCGCCGGCTCGCACTGGTGGCTAACCAGATAGATTATCTCGCTGTTGCCGCTGTTCCATCGACTAATTACACATTTCCCTAATTGAGCTGAAATTACCGCGGGAACTCGACGGCTGCCAGACAGAAGTTCGTTACTTAAAAGGGACAGTAAGCGTTAAAACTTGGCCAAGATCAAGCTAGCTAGAGGAACTTCTTTATATAAAAATGAATATATAAAATACCATTTATTAAAGGGTTATTTTTATAAGCATTTAGAAACCCAACAAAGATAATATTTATTTAATTTTCAACTTATTTCCCGCTGCAAATATATCCAATAAATGCAGCCTTCGTAGATCGTTCCCATAGACACACCATTGAATATTTTCCCAATTAACCCCTGGACAATTCGTGAGTTTTGTTAACTATTCGCCATTGTTGGAATCTCGAACCGGAGGTCTATGGAGCTGGACGAGGGTGTTGCGCCAAGGCAAACATTTGCAAATGTCATAATTACATGAGATTTGATTAAATTTTTGTCGCGCCAGCAAAAAAAAAGTGAATGTCATTTTCTTGATTTTATTTTCGGTTTTTATTTTTCGTGCCTGGCATTTTTGGCGACACCAAATCACATTTACATTCACCTGACAACGACGACGACGACGAGAATCGACACAAATGAGTCGCTGCCTGCTGCCACCTGTTGCCGTGGGTCTCAGTGTTTGTGTGCAACATGCGGCGCATGATTAATGTGCCAAATTGCAAATTGTAGTGCGGCGTTTAACTGTCAATCAAGGCAGCTCCAAAATCCGCATTGGAAGTCGTGGCAAGACCTCCACAAACGTGCGACAGTTCACCATGTTGCTACATGCGATATATATAGTTGGGTTGTATCAAAATCGGGTGGAGGTTTGAGTATATATCAGATCTTGAGTATGGAATTGGCCTCCAAACAAAAGCTGTTGTTCTGCCACAGGCCTTGCTATATGCCAGTTAATATTTGAAACAAGATAATTGAATAATTAAATAATTCCAGCAATTAAAAATATGAAACTGCAAAGGTGGTGTTAACACCTGATATAGACTTTTGTTATGGTAATAATAAAGCTAAGAAAATTCTTAAAAAGTAGGTTTTTAATACTTGATTTCAAATCAAAAAGAAAAATAAGTCTAAAGCAACTCTCTTCTATAAATTTAAGAAAGCTTTGTTTTACAGCCTCAGAAAGAGGCTTGCTCCTTGCTTTCATTTTGTTGGCTTTACATCTCCTGATCTCTCAGATAGACCTTCATCCTGTGGCCGCAACCACAACCCACAACGGTGGCACACCTTGGCTGCTGGCAGCAGCGGCAATCAAAGAAAATGAATTTCTGAATTTCATTAGCGAAAGGCAAAGGTGGAAAGATGGCGACAAAATGCAAGCGACCGCATTCGGCATTATCTTTGCGGTTGTCTGGGATCTCAGAGGATGGGATCAGTTCAGAGGTAGAAGCATTTACTTCAATTTGTGGCTTAGACTCGCCGAGTGGGCTCTCGGAGCTTTATGAAACCCCGGCTGACAGCTGCGCTGACAGTTGCATTTGAATTTAACGGGCGGCAGCTACTGGAAATTACAATTCACAATTAATTGAGCTACATTATCAATCAGCTTAAGCCGATTCCTAGCCCAGGTCGAAGACCAAACCCAAAAACAATCAAAAGCGCAGCTGTCACACCTCCATCAAAGCGGGGGCGGGGTGTGGGTTCTTGGGGGATCATGATGATCGGCTTTCCGCTGGATGGATGTGACTCATCAGGGCCTCGGTTCCTGTGGGATTGTCAACCGAATGGTTCATTAATTTGCTTCAATGATTCCGCATCGGATAAATCATATTTCAAGTGAGATTTCCAAAGAAGTTCCTCTCGAATCAATTAACTCCCTCGGCTCTGGCCTAGGCCCGAAACTGGTTCGAGGCTTTCGGGGATTTCGGGAGAGCAGGCTGGGCGCGGGGGAGGGGCAGGGGCAGGGGCAGGGGCAGGGGACCCAGGGGAAGATGCACTCGGTGGACACACCCCGACATGCTCCAAAAAAGTTCCTTAACCTGTAAAAAAACACATTGGGGGCCGGCGATCGGCGATCACTAGATCGCTTAATAAGCAGCCTAGCTGTCTGCTCTTTGGAATGGAACCCAAGTCCCCGCTCCATCTTCTGCGCCATCCTGTTGTTGTGTTTTGAAGCGCGAGCTCTCCTTTGTGGCAGCTCCGACGGTGCAGGCAGAGAAAAATGGGCATGGTAAGTCAGAAAAATCATAAATACTCAAATTTTGTTACCTTCTATAAGGTTCTTTATTGAGAAATAAGCTTAATTATTAATCAAAATGAATAATATTTTGTTAAGATTGCTATTTTCCATTTCTCTCAGTGTCTGCAGCACTGGAATCTGCACCGTTTTAAGCATAAATCGCCACAGGGCATGCGCCCGATATGCGTTCAACTCACTGAACTTGCCACGACTCCTGTCCCAGCCCCAGCGCCCCCTCCATCATCCCCGGCTGCTTCCGATGCTCCTGCTGGAGCTGGAGCTGGAACTGAAGCTGCTCCACCTACTTCAACTCCGACATCTCGACTGTTACAGTTTCGCGCTGCGAATTGCGAGCTGCGAGTTGCCCGCCGACTGGCAAACATATATATTATTTAAATTTTTAAACGATTGATCGTCCTCCGCCCTGAGTGTGTGCCTGGATCGTCCGCCTCCTTCTTCCTTTTTCCTTCTGCTGCTGCTGCTGCCGCTCCTCCTCCTGCTCTTGCTCCTTGTCCCGGGTTCTCTCGCTCCTCCTGCTCGTGATAGTTTGAGTTATTTAGAGTTGGCTGCTTTATTGCTTGGCCTGCATCCCCTCTCCGGACTGAGGGCGTGTTCGTGGTCCACAGTCCACAGTCCAGTGCTCCGTTCTCCAGTGCGTTCTTTGTGGCTTATAACAAAATGATTATGTTTTGCATATTGAGTGAAATTTGCATAAATGAGGAGCCCAGGCCGGGCTGCAGCCAGGCTAAAACCAACTCGTTGGGAACCCAGGCAACAGCATCCAAATTATATCCTCTCTCTCTCTGTGTGTGCGCAAAAGAAATCTGAATATTTGAGTTAACTGCACTCAAATTATGGCCGATATCGAAGGCAGGGGGAGTGGGAGTACCGATTGAATAAGTAATCCCTGATGGGAAAAGGAAAGTGAGGCCATAAAGTGGAAGGCAATGGTTTAATCGAGCAATCAAAGGGGCTCGAAATAAGAGGCAAATTTTGTACTTGGAATGAGAAATTATATTTCAGAAATTTTGGGATACGAAATTGGTATTTAAATTCCTTTTTTTCCAAGTTGAAAATTCAGTGTTAAATTATGCTAAACATTTTGCTATCTTCTGACACATTTTCCCCCCTTACAAACTCTGTTTCTTTTTCAAAAGTTAATGGAAAAATTTGTTGCATGTGTCAATTCCAAAAGAAGGGTTCCTAAGTCTGCAGTCTCAGGGGGGATCTGCCTTTTTTTTTTATTTACCCACGCTCATTTATCGCTTAGAATAACAATCATTAACATAAGAACAGAGTCACTTCCTTGGAACGTTAGCAACTTCTCTTTTTCTCTCTCCTCACGGCCTTTCACGTGTGAGCGCTAAAGAAATTAAAATTGAAAATTCCTTTATTTCAATATTTTGACAGTGACTTGGCAGCGCCTCGTTAAGAAAAAACAAAATAAACTCCAGTTCGAGATCGGGGGCCCCCGAGAAATGGTCAGTCGACCACGAAACGAAACACTTTTCAGTTGTCTTTGCAACGACCTCCCGCCCTCCACACGCAGGGGTCTCCCTTCGATCTCTCCAGTCCAGTCCGTGGTGCTGGCCTGGTCATAAAATGTGCCAAGTGCCAAGTGACCGCGTTGAGTGCCTGAACTTGTTACAGTTTCATTCTTTCACTCTAGACTTTCTTTGCTTCGGTATGTGCTTTCCTTCGGAATCGAAATCGGGGTCTGTAGACTGAAACCATTATTGGCCAATGGCTCTGGCTAAGAGGAAGGCGACAATTGCCATGCGCCAATGCAAATTGTGCGATAAGTGCACTTGACTCTCATATAAATTAATATTAATTATGCCACTGATTAGCCAAGCTCACATTCCAGGCAGACAAATAAGCCCACTAACGCGATATATATATGCATATATGCCCGGCTACTGAATCCAGTCCGATCGGGCCTGCCTGGCGAATATATTTCGGTGTAAATCATTTGAATGCATCGAAGGCGCCGATTGAGTTAACGTGTTTGAATAAAAGCTAATGGAGTTGGTGGGGGGATTCAGTGACTATTAAATACACTATAATTTAAGGGGTTAATTTTATTATAAATATTAGTATTCTTTATAAGCAATTATATAATTAAAAATATTATAAAAATTTATATAAAATATTTTAAGTGCAATCAAGCTTCGTGTTGCCCTGCCCAACACTTCGTCTTAGCTCTCCCCTCGGCCTCTACGATTTGGCTTGTAAGTTTGCTTGTCCGACTAAATACCTTTGAGTCTGTATCCAAATCGAAATCCGAATTCAAATCTAAATCCCCATTCGCAGTCGAGGCCAAGCTGTCCGTCTTTGGATGCAGTTCGCATTCATTCAATTGCATTTGACAGGCGTTTGGCCATAAAAATTATGCCACTACAGCTCGCAGCTCCGACTGCGAATTAGCATTTGCATTTGCTGAACGAACACATTGGACATTGGCTCAAATTTATGACAACTTATCGGCCGGCATTCGACCAGATCCAGATGCAAATACAGACTACAGATGCTGGGATCCGAGAGAGGCAGACGCTCGTGGGCGACGCTGGCGACATTTCGCTTTCGTTTGCCATTAGAATATGGAAATGGAAAAGTGCTCTTAGCGTAAAAATAGATCGGGCTGGAAATGTGGCGCCGTTAGCGAGATCTATGTCTGACCCGTCGTCTCCACGACTGCACGAGTTCGGTTTCGCTTACAGAAGAAGAAAAAATCAAACTAACAGAAACAAAGGGAAGAGCTGAAGAGCTTCCCTTGGGCCCCAGACAGCCAGAAATTTGTCAAAGTCGCTTTCAAAGAAGTTTGTCAAAAGCGGATGCAAGTGAAATCGATACCAGCGCGTCTTTGTCAGGCCACAAAAATAATAAAAATGAATTATTACAATGGGTAGAGGACGTCGGACAGATGGGAAGGTGTGAAAAGGTCGTCGTGCCATTTGGAGAATGGCTTTGGCATCATTTTTGGTATGCAAACTGAAGCTTAGGGAAAGGCAGGAGGACAGGCTGCATTTCGGACAATTGCCCGACTTTTTTTTGGATATCCGTTGGCAATGGAGATGCCGATGCCGATGCCGGCTTAGTTTTAACAGCTCGTTAACCTGAGCGGGTTGCTAGAAGGCAAAGCTTCGATTGCAAATCTGCGGGAACATAAAATCTGGCACTATAAGTGTACTAATCACTTTTATTGAACATATTCTCGCCTTTATGTGGCTGTTAAACCTGGTTATTGCTCATGTTTCTTTGTTACTAAATGTGTTTTTTTGAATTTAATGAGAAATAATTGTCTATAATTAAAAAGAATTATCAAGTTTTTAGTGGGTGTTAAAAACCTACAAATTTATTATTTTATAAATCAATGGAAAATCTAAAAAGGAATAACATTTGTCAAGGGAAATTAAAACCTACAGTTTTCTCTTGAAAATATATGTTTTTTATACTTTAAAATAATTTAATTTTTACCTTTTTTGCAACCCTTAAACTTTATGGCTTTATGAACTCCATTTCCCCTTTATTCCCTTTCTAGAAAGTGAACTCCTTTCCATTGGCTTCTCCTGCTGCATTCCCAGACAATCTCCTGCCGTGGAACTGTCGCCACTCTCTGGTCTCCTTTGCCCGCTGGCCAATCCCGATCCTCCACCCTGAACGTTCATCTAATCTGTTTGGTGTTAAGTCCAGGGGAGCATGTGTAATTCGATTGTTTACAAGCGACTGGCCGCAAAATGCAAAATGCAGAATGCCCAGCAAGGGAGCCCAGCGAATTGAATTCATTAAATGGAAGCCAAAGTGGCATGTGCTCGGGTGAAATTTCCACAACTGGGGGGGAGTGGGAGGGGATCTGTCAATCTATCAGTTTATTAAATAGCGACCCCGCCCGCAATGCCCTCGTCTGCATGGTCGTCTCCTGGGAATTGTGTCGCTTCCCCCGGACGATGACGATGATGGAGGCGTCGTCTGGGTTGTCCTGGAAGATGCGTTTCACTCATATCCGGTTAAGAATTCACACCTCAGACCCAGAAGGGTTCCTCCTAAAAAGGGGCTCATCCGAAGGGGGGAGCTGCACCCTCTCTCTCTCTCTCTCTCTCTGTTAGCCGCCTTGTCCTTATCCAGTTGCTGGTTTGCTGTTGGCGTATTAAATTTCAAGTCCAAGAAATGAAGAGAAGAACGAGCGAGAGAGAGCGGCAACGCGGGGTGGGGCTTCAGTAAATGCCAGAAATCTTGCAGATTCGTGGCGTAAAATTATGAAAATTATGTCTGACACATCCTGCTGTCTGCTTAAGGTCTTTGTTTATCCTGGCTGAGCGGCAAAAAAGGAAGCGCCTCCAACACTCCAAACATGCCACAGACAGGTAATAGCGACAGCAACAGGAATAACAACAACAACAACAGCAGCAACAACAACAACACCAATGGAACCGGTGTTATTTGCATAAGTTGATCGTGTCTCCGATTCCTTTATGCGACAAAGTTCGTTGCTTAAGTCTTTCGTTTTTGTTGATTTTGCAGCGGCAACGAAGGAAGTCTTGCTTGCTGTTTTGTTGTTGGACCATTGAAAGTGAGATGAAGTGAGAACTTGACAGGGCTATATATAAAATATAAACGATTTAGATTTTTTGGAGTTATGCAATTATTATAAAATTATAAAAATAGATATCACCATATCGCAAAATAAAGCTAAACTTATGGGTAGTAAACATGGAAAGTATTAAAAATATATAGTTATGAATATTTCATTATTAGTTCAAAGTTTAACATAACTTTTCTGCTTAAAATTATTTAAAAAATCAATACCCATTGTCTTTATTTATGCAAGCTCTTCAAATTCGCTTGAAGTTACGTTTGGAATACCAAATTCCAAATTCGATCAATTATTTGGTGTGCAATTAATCTTCTTCAACTCAATTCAAATTTGCCATCATGGCAACAAAGATTTTGGGTATTTCTCTATATGCCAAGACCGCACATTTCAGGGTCGCATTTAATCCATCAGATGACCGATCCCCGGCGATTGTCGATTCGTTTACTGCGCCCAGTTTGCTGTCTTGGCCTTGCTTGGGTCACCGCAGCTAATTGAGTCATAGTCCCAGACTCCAAAAGGCAGCGGGAGGAACACAAACACAAATTAAGCCCAATAAAAGATTCGCGTTAGCCTGGGACAGCGAGTCCACTCGGAGCAGGACGGACGAAATTAAAAATCAGTAAGAGAGAGCGGCCACAAATAAAAATCCATTAGGTGGCAGGTACCACAAACCATGTCGTGCGAGGACGGGATAGCATGCCCCATCATGGTCTGGGAATCTGGCCTGCTGGCTCTCCGCTCTCAGATTTGTCATTGTTAGGGACGGGTTTCGGATATTCAAAGCTCCGGCTGGGTTGGGCAGCTGTGTCTGTCTGAGTGTGGGTGCTTTATGGCCAAAGTGTCGCTAATTCCTGGAATCCCGACTCAAGGTTAAGCCCATTCATAAGGCACTCGGCAAAACTGGCTCTCGTGGGAGCCCCAGGAGCGGGGCTCGGGGAGCTGGCTTTGGCTGGGGATGTGGATCACACATTTATGGCCATCAAACGGGCCGCCCAGCCAAGGACCACCCACTGGCCAGGCCTGGCCTGATCCGGAGCTAAAGTTGCGGTTGCAATCGGCATCAAAAGTGTTGCAATGAGGCATTTACAATAGCAAACGAGTTAATTACCACTGCAGCGGCCCCGACACATGCCTCGACCTTATAGAGGAGCCCAGCCAGCGCCTGTCCAGCCATCATCCCAACACGGGGGCCACATGGAGTACATGTGCATGTAGATGGAGATGGAGAAGGCGACGCAGCTCTGCCAATCTGCCGCATTGATCGAGCAACCGATCTGCGATTGCGTTCGAGCCTCTCCTCCCAGGCAACTCTTCCCAGCTTTATTTTTGTTTTTCGCTTTATTTCGCTTTATTTTCACTTTGTTGCTGTTGTTTTCTTGCGCCTGCGCGTGTTCAAATTGTCCAAAGCGTAACAATTTAATATCGTTGTGCCAAAGCCAAAGCCAAAGCCAGAGTCAGAGTCACTGCGAGTGCCAAGTGAGCCGGCAAGAAAACAGCGGCGGAAGGCATCTGCATCTGCATAGTCAGCGCCGAACTGCCAGGCAAAAGAGTCACTGGGAAAAATGGTTAAGAAACTGCTAAATGCTCACATTTATTGGAAAAGGTTTCGATTAAGGGAAAGTTTTGTATAAATTTATGAAATATTGATTAATTTTGTCAAAAATGTATTGGAACTAATAACAAATTACTATTATGTTAGCAAGACTATTGATACTATTTGAGACATTTAAAGAAAGCAAGAAATTAAAGCTCTTTCTGATATTATAAAATATAAGAAATCTTGTTTAAGATTACCCCAAATTATTGCAAATGTTTTTAATTTTATTTAGTTTCCTATTAAAGAACGTTCTTTGAAAATCTTTATAGGAAAATTTAGCAATAAAGTCAGCTTCTAAGTTCATCTAAAAAAGGAGGAGATCATTGATATTTTCAAACATATTTTAGAATAAAATCTGAGACACTTAAAGAAAGCAAGAAATTAAAGCTCTTTCTGATATTATAAAATATAAGAAATCTTGTTTAAGATTACCCCAAATTATGGTAAATTTTTTAAATTTTATTCAGTTTCTTATTCAAGAACGTTCTTTAAAAATCTTTAAAGAAAAGTTAAGCCATAAAATCTGCTTCTAACTTCTCTAATACCATTGATATTTTTAAACACATTTCAGAATATATTTACCTATAAATCAGACCAATTTTCACAATAAAACCCCTCTAATAGTATCATACTTTTCCCCCCTGTGTAGATGCACATTAACTGGCGGCTGCATCTTGTTGCTGCCACCGCTCTGCCACTTGCTCGGTTCGCTGCGGTTCCGCGGCAGCTTGTTTAACGTATCCGTATACGTATTTCGTATTTTATTTAATTGATTTTTCTGCACCGCACATGCATTGGCCATTAATTCATTTATTTATTTAGCGCTCGCCTTCGACACCGGGGCACTTGCAAGGCGAGAGGTTGGAGGAGGAAGCCAGCGGATGGAGGACGACTCTCGGTGGATTGTCGATGAATTAATCGTGCTTAACACCATTCCTGGCATTTTGTGGCAGTGCCACAGCTCCTAGAACAGATAGCAGATAGACTCTGGGACTGAGAGAGGTGCTCATCCCCGAGAGCCGGATCGGAAGCACTTAGCATTTGTGTATTTTGGTCGCCAGTATGCATGCGTCATTATCGCGCCTTGCATCATTAATAAGGCCAAAAAGCTGGCGAGACAAAAAGCCAGGCCAAATCGAAACCGCAGAAAATAAATGTTCGATTCGAGCTGCGCAAAATGTTTTTTTGTGTGAGCCAGATACCCGGGCTCTCCGCTTCGATTTTGGTTTCGGGATCGTCGCAAAATCTGCCGTCAAGGTCAAGGCTGCCCGCTATAGCGATACCGATACCCCGGCCGAGCCTCAAAGCGAACCCGATGCCGCTCCAGCGAAGGTGATAAATGAAGTGTCTCCGCGCGAAATGCCCACAAATCACACGAGAGTCCGAGTCGGACTTGGAGTCGGAGTCCCTGCCAAGTTCAAGTTCGCCTTGAATGCAGAAACGCAGACAAAATATTGAATATCAGCTCTAAAAGCATTTCACAATTCCCAGCGCCGGCAGGAATTTGCATGGACTTCCCGAAATAAATAATGAAATAAAAATTAATGCCTTTGATGGTAGAGTGACTGGCCATGGCAATTTGTAAACAAATTCATTTAAGAGTTACTTTTATGATTTAAAAATGTGTTCATTATTTTACCATAATTTTTATTGAAAGTTTTTATATTTTTATTATGTGTTAAGTTGTCTTTATAAATATTCTTTGGCATATCTTAAAGGCATTGCTTACTATTTACTAATTAGCCATTCTCTGAGCTCTATGTTTAGCTCTGCTTAAGTATATATACCAAGTATATAATATATATATAAACCAAATTATATAAATTTAAGTGGGAGCAGGCAACAAAAAAAAAGAGCAGCCGAGCGAAAGAGAGACGAAAAAATTCCTACTTAAGTGCTTTTAATTATCCCAAAGAATTCCTTGGTATTCTGAGTTTGGTATCCTTGTTTGTCATCATCGTCATACTTGGCTGAGGTCTCCTCCGGTCTCCTGTCTCCGATCTCCGGTGCCTTTCGTCTCCATTCTCCGATTCTCCTTCAAATTACAGGCGCGCTTGTATGTCGGCTATTCGGGGTTTTTGCCGTCTGGGTTCGGGTTCGAGTCTCCAGCCATAAAAGGTGAATAGCAAAGCGATATCTGGTCAGGCGGAGAGCATATAGAGGATCCCATATGCAAGCCACCAATATCATATATTCCAGGGAAAGAAAGGGAAAGTCGCGAGGCGACTCCCACATCCCAAGGAGGAAACCAAGCCAAGCCAAGAAGTCTGATTCATCAGCTGTGGCGGCGATGCGTTTGGGGAATTTAACGATTCGAAGGCGACATCAGCGGGCGGCATCAGTGGCGGCGACGGGCGGCACACACATAGTGCGTACTTCCTGGAAACCTATCGCAGTTTGTGGCTCTGGACAATTATGAGCCGCCGTTAGAGCCGGGTGCCAGTCCTTACCCATTCCCAGGCAGATGTCAATGGAGCATGCAACTGCCACCGTCGCTTATCGGTGGTTTCTGATTCTGAGCTTTCTCAGGAGAAATGCCAGCAGTCCCAGTGCCAGAAGGGGCTGCGAAGATCAAGTTGATTGAAGTGCCTTTCGAAGCCAAAAGACAAACACGCGGCTCTCCTGGAGGAAGTGCAAACATGCTGCATGAAGGGATGCTGAGAAAATATTGTCTTTGGTCTCTCCAAAAGTCCTTGCATCTTGCCCTTAAACCAAGAACCGAAAATCAAAAACTGATAACTGAAAAGTACAGAAAAACTGAGCTACGTGGCCAGCGCACTTCATTGGCCAGAAACACAGGCCAGGGCCAAAAATACACACAGTGCCAAGTGCCTGGTGCTCGACACGAGGATGCTGCATGGATCTGGAGGACGCCAGATGGAGGACCGAGGACCGAGGACCAAGTACCGGCGACTGAAGATCGAGGATCAAGAACCGAGTATGGCGAATGGCGGATGGATGGGCCCCCAGCCAAGATCTGCCAAGTCAGCGTGATCTGCGCAAAGTGACGAGTTTTTAATGAATTTGTTTAACTCAGGTCAGGCCCTGGCACCTAATACGAGTGCATTTGAGTTATCCCAGCTCTGGCTCTAGCTACGATTCTGTTTCTGACCCGAAACAGTGGTTTTTAACTCTTGAAAACTAATGGGAAAATATTTAAAATATTGAATTATTTATTTATTTATTAAATTTGATGATACCTCTGCTCAGAAATCTTGTTTAATAAATAATCTTCTATAAACTGATATTTTCCGGAACTCTTTTTAATCTTTTCAGAGTCTGTAATATTTACTTATTAAATATTTAATCTTGATAAATTCATAGTTAAACACTACAAAAATGTATCCTTTTTTATTATATATTTATTTCAGAGGAACCACTGTTCCTTGCCGTCTGTGGAGCCGCTTGAGCAGACCCCATCAAAGTTGATGGTGCGACAGTCGAGGTCGCTGCTGCGGTCCGTGGCAAGTGGCGATGATGGCGATGTGGATGTGGATATGGATGTGACTGCGACTGTGTCCATGACGGGGGATGATGCGGTTGATGCCGAGATGCTCAAGTGCGCCTGCGACTAGTCCTAGGATCTGTGTGGAGATGTGGATGAGGATGGAGGCGCTGACGGCCCGTGACGATATCTGAGTGCGAGGTGCAAGGAAAGCAGATACACTTGGTGGTGGATGGTGGATGCTGGCTGGTGGATACTGGGTGCAGTGAGTGAGTTCCTGCCTCTTGAGGTCGTCCAAGTCGTCATCGTCAGCGACGACGCCAGCGTCTGGGTCTAGGATGAGTGGTCTGGAATCTAGCAGAGCAAACAAAGGGCAGCTAGCACTCGAGTTCCATCCAGTTTCCGACTGTCCGAAGCGAAGGAGGAGCAGGAGGAGGCAAAGACGAAGGCGAGGGCGCATCTCATGTCCTTCACAGTTCACTTTCGTTGACCACGAGGCGATGTCCGCTGATACATTTGGCGAGGCCTTTTTACTTCATTTTTCCTGTGGCTGCCCTCTGTGTTTGCTCCTCTTGTGTTCAACAAAATGTTCCAAATTGTTGCGCACTGCAAGCATCCCTGGAATTTGCGCTTAACAAACTTCGGCAAATGTTTTCCGTTTCAGTTTTTACACTGGAGCAAAATGAAGCAAGGATTTGGCAGTAAAAGGCATTGAAATGGTGTAAAAGAAGTCACAGAAAAAGGTAAATAAATCAAGGAAGATGATATAATTAATAATAACATTATAAATTATTTTAAAACATATTATTTTCTTTAGCAGAAATTATTTTCTTTTAAATTTTTACTCGAATAAAAAAGTATTAATTATTTCCTTGACTTTTCTCTGACTTTCAGTGTGTTTCTTTGCTTTGTTTTTACTTTATTTTGAGGTTCTTTCCCTGTTCTTTTTGCCTGAAATTTATACGCAGCCTGCAAATAATTAAAACGAGAGCTGAGCCGCCGCCAAGTGTCTCTTTTGGTGCGTGTGCGTGCGTCTGTGTTTCGTTTCCCACAACGAAAGACTTAGGCAACGAACTCGCCGGCAATCAGCAGCAGTCAACGGGCCATCAACAGAGAAGACAGGGCACAGTTACACGGCCGTCCCCTAATAGATCATTATTCATAGAGTCAAGCTGTCAGGTATTTGTTTAATTCGATTAACCCCTGGGCCCGACTATAACTATAACTATAACACGGCGGTCGAGTCGCTGCTGCGACCACCTCGACGGGTTCCCACCATATTGGCAAGAGCCGGAGTCAGTCAGAAATGAAATCTATAAAACAAAGCTCCAACTCCAACGAGTTCCAATTTATCATCGCGGCAGACATTAATTTTACACACACTCAAACGGAGCTCAGCCACCCGGTTGATTTCATGCCTCGAAACGAGCCACAAAAATTAATGTTAATTAATTTGACTTAAACTGACGATTTCAACAGACACATTACTGCGGGGCATATGGCAAATAAAAGGCCACAGCAAAATAGCGACAAATCAGAAATGGGGACCAGTGTTCGACCATTGATGGGGCCCGTTTGATAATGCTCGTCGATCCCCAAAACGAAATCCCACTTAAGAGCTTCTCACTCTCTCAAAAAGACATCAAATTCGAATGGCGCATAATTAACTTGTGCATTGTGGGGCTGAGAGTGGGGATTCCAAGCTGGAAACCGCTTGATTTTAATATGTTTGTTTGCTGCCGCCGCGAAAACGTTGCAAATTCAATTAGGCCCGAACATGCTCTCACTTTATTAAATTAAACTGCACCCGAAAAAATCGTGAGCCCAATTCTGAGTCAAGTTTTGGAGACTCGTTCCCGTTCTCGCTCTCGTCTGCTCTTGGCCACTCTTTCACTCAGACACCGAAGAATGCAGCGGCCCCAAGTTGTTGTTATCTTCGTTTCTGGTCTTCGCAATTCTTCTGAGACGCGGCTCCGGAGACGAAGACTCGCGTTCGGCGACTCTGTCCTCGGGCCCGAGTAGAAATTCTCTAAACACGCTGTCAAGTTATGTCTACATTCCTTGATCATATTTTTTCCAACTGTTTTCGTACCCCCTGCTCCTGGCCATTATAGGGTATATCGATTCGATATATGCCCATTTGGAATTAACTCTGAATGGATTTCCGTGTTTATTTAGCATATCAATGCAGGGCGTTTCTAAAGCTTTTAAAAACAATATTGATATTCGTGCCTGGCCCTAGCGTTATTATAATTTTCGAATCACTCTAAAAACGGTTTCATATCAATTTTATGCCTAGGTCTTCCATATAATGGGCTTTTAAGTCTCAAATTATGGGTTCCAGACCGTAAAAGATAAAGTGTCCATTTAATCAGAGGAAGTGTATGGTCATAAAGGGAAAAGGTGGGATTTTTAAAGCAAGATTTATTTGCGAAACTTGATATTCGAACATAAGAAACTATAAAATAAAGGATGTGGCAAGTTCGATCCTTTTAAAAATCCAAATTTAACTTATTTTGGTCTCTGCTTTCGGCCTGCGTTCGTTGCCTGGTTATTTCGTTAGTTCCTGAAATGCTCTCCCTTTTGGTTTTGTCCCCTGAACATCATGATAATCCTTGTGAGTCAGGGATCCTTCTTACTCACTCTTTTATATTTATATTTTCTCACACTTTATGCGGAAGTTCTATTATTATTTATTTATAATATTTTAAGATATTTCTTACCATTTAGTCATCTATAAAAATAAAGTTTTCCCTAAGCAACTTTCTAGTTTAAGCTAATTTAATTCAACAAATATGTGAAACCTGATATTCCATAATTCTTTTTATGTATATTTCAACAATTTGTCATCAATTTAAATTTTTTTTTAAATTGATTTATGTTTCAGTCATTGATTAATTTAATTCAAGTTGCTTTCCTCAAACGTTGGTAACTTAATACTTCAACTGTTGTGACAACTCTTTTTATTTTGTATATTTTTCAACTTTAGTGATTTGATAACAACCCCAAGGCAAGTAATAATAAATTAAATAATTACTAAAAAAAGCATATCAGATTTTCGAGTGTAAAAATCAAAAGTTAACTCAATTTTATGATGTTTTCCTTCAGAAGGAAGTCCCTTGAAAAAATCGTGGCTTCTTAATGTGGCGCAGCAAATGCGCCTTTGGTGGACATACAAAATCTACAAGAACAACTGAAAATTGAGCTGCTCAAAGCCTGCCACAGAAAGAGATCTCGCTCTCTATCGATTTGAGTGAAATAATTAAACTGACTCAAAAGATATTTCGCTCTCTACATTTCCCCAACAACTCAAAGCATTTTATACATGAGCCTCTACTTTGAGAGGTAAAATTCCAAGCACGTGTATTCTTAATTGGTTATAGATCGATTCACCTGAATAGGCCTTCAAAATGGAGCGTACTTATCTGATCTGTCGTTGGAAATGACCCATTAAAGTGTTCCAGAACAAATACTTGATGGATTAATAGACCTGTCCGCGGCTATAGTTTGCAAAATGTATCGAAACAGCGAACTCTTTGGGGCCCTGGCGCTCTTTTTGTGGATTTTATTCGCCGACGGGGAAGCAACAAAGGTTTAATCAGAATACTTATATTTACTAAACTAATAAATAATCATTAAAAATCGAACTTAATCCTTGTTCCGAACCTAGAATCTTGCTTACAATACCATAGAATGCTCCTTAAGGGGCAAGGTCTTCTCAAAGGTCGAATGTCAGCGGATTTCCAGGCAATTGGTGAACATCGACGTTACCATTGGCAATCAGCCGGCGGACAATATTTTCGGACTCTGCCAACTGACGGTGAGCTCCAAGGGTCAGCGAAATATAAAGCCCTTGAAGGATTTCAAATTGGACTTTTGCCACCTGGAAAGGAACTCAAAGGCACTCTCCCTGTTGGGAAGCTACTACAGGGCATTGAGCAGAGCGGCAGTAAATCTTCCTGCCAGGTGCCCCTTTAGCAGAGTGATTACCTAATTTTCTTTTAAATCTTTTCTCCGATTTTGGTTAATTTAAATACTTATCCGCCAGGACACTAACATCCTTATTAGAGGCCTTTCTGTAGACCACAAAATCCCACAATATTTGCCAGAGGCTAATTACACCTTCAAGGCAAAGTTTTATGCCAACAAAGAGCTTGGCTTGGAGGTAAAGATCACAGGGGGATTTTATGGAAATGACAGTGATTCCAACATATAAAGTGTAGGATTTTCTGGAATATAAACAGTTTTAAGAACTTGTATGTATAAATAATTCGAATATTTGTAATAAATAAAAAACGAATTAACTATAAATCCAATTTATAAATCTTATAAAATGCATTTTGATTATAAACTAATTTTTAATGAAACTTTAAGGGATTTGTAAGCTATAAAATCAATCTCAGAGCAAAAACAGATAAATTGAGAATATAAATAATATAGAACTAATGTGTAAAAGTTATTTTTCAGAGGTAGAATATTAAGTTTAAATATCAACACGTATTTTGTTAGTTTTCAATAATAATAAATAATAAAAAATAGTAATAATAATAAATAATTAGGCCCATTTAATTATTTCAAGGTGTAGCAATAATTGTAATCAAATGTTAAACTTAAAATATTCAATTTATATTTTTATTACAATTATTTTCCTATATATATTTTTGTGAGCCTTTTTATTAAACAAAAAAAAAAACCTTTTTAAGAAGCATTATTAATTTAATCTTAGCTATTCTTAATAAGAAATATTAACAGTTTACTTATACATAAATAAATGCACTTTAAATCTATTGATACTCCTTTCCTAGTAAAGATATTTTTCAGTTTCTACTGTCTCTCGGTAGGTAAAGTCAACAAAAGATACCCACTCAAAGAGCTTACTTCTCACTCTTTAATTTTCACTCAAAACCGGCAACCAGGTAAGGACAGGTAGTGAGAGAGCCACCCGAGCTCAGCTCCGCCGCGTATCTTTAACTAAGCCCGGCGAGAGCTCGGTGGCAGTCAGTCTGTCAGCATAACTCCAACCGAACGGTACGCAGGCGCGCAGTCGCACATCCGTACAGCCGTGCACCCGTGCATCCGTCAGATACAAAAACCGAATCGAAGCGCTCAAAGCCCTCGAGCCAAGCGAACTAACGCAGTGCGGCATCTAAACAACTCGCGGCCAGAACCAAAACCCAGTGCGAGCCCCGGCGAGGGACAGAAAGAGTGAAACATATCGAGGCAGAAAATACATAAAGCGGTGGCATAAAAATTCCTCACATCGCTCGGTGTGCGGACAAAAAGCCTAAAATAAAACACAGCCAGTCGGCTGGCGGAGGTGCGAGACAAGAAATTAAATTGATAAAGCCTAAAAAGCCACGTTCCTAGGACCAGGCCCAGCAGAGACCCCAAGCGACAGCGAGGACAGGGCCCGAGACCGAGAACATTGAAAACCCCAAAGCCTCCGCTTGCTCCTCAGAAACTTGTCGCGCTGTTTGCTCTTCGCGGGCAATTATCGGTCGGATCGGGATCCGGGAATCTGGGAATTCGAGTGCGAATCCAAGTGTGCCAGTGAGTGTGCGGTGTGTGTGCGAGTGTGCGGCGGGCTGGTGTGGCAAATAGCTCAAAGCCACGAAATTGCTTTTATCGCAGAACCGAAATCGCCAAACTGCTCGCTCAGAAATTAAAAACAAAAAGAGAAACTGTTGCGCTGAAGGGCCAGCAAAAAAAAATTATTAACCCGCCGGGCCTGGCCAGCAACAAACAAAACAAACAAACCAATGGCCAGCAAAAATGTATAATAAAAAATTACAGCAAGTGATCGTGCAGAAAATAGATCGATAAACCCAAACCGAAAGCCCCAACCCAGGCCCAAACTCGAGCCCCGAAAAGCTAAGCCAAAACTAAGCAAAAGACAGGCAGAAAAAAAAAACAGGCAGAAAAACGCGGAGTATAAAAATAAATAAACGAGCGACGATCAGCGAGCGATCAAGGAGCTATAGCAACTATATGTAGCATCTATAGCAGGAAGAGCACGTTTCTGTGTTTTTGTTTCAATTTCAATTGTGGAAATCGTAGAGGAAAAATTCGAACCGGTCGCCATCCGGAGTAGGAGTTGGAGTTGCAGTTGGAGTCGCCACAAGAGGATCGAGAACCAAGAACGAGCAACCAAGCACCACACCGAGAACCGAGATATTTATTAAACAAAGACAGAAATTAATTTCACGACTTTGTGCGGCACTGCATCAGTGCCCCCGCCAGTTTGCCCTGCATCCCGCCCTCCATGCCCCACTTGAACTTTGAGCCTGAGGTCTGGGCTTGAGCAGCGGCAACTAGGGATCGGGATCTTCGGCTCGCCGGCAAAATGTACGACATCAAGCGCCTGGAAGCGGGACAACAGAAACTACAGCAACAGCATCAACAGCATCACCATCAGGGCCTGGGCCTACGCCAGGAGCAGCAGCTCACCTGCAGCGTGATCACAGCGCCCGAGCACCGGACCCATCCCATCACCATACCCAGTCCCAATCCCAGCGAGGCCACCCACATGACGCTGCTAACGTTACGCCGGCGCCGGTCGCTGCAGCGGCGCGCCTGCCTGCTCAGCATCCTGGCCGCCTTCGTCTTCGGCATGGCACTGGGCGTGGTTGTGCCCATGTTCGGCCTGCCCCATCATCCGGAATCCCCGTCAGAGACAGCGACAGACTTGCCAGCGGAGCCAGCGCTGAGTAGCTACCGCGTGGCGTTCATCAAGGAGGCGGATGCCGCCGCCACAGAGCTGAGTGCCGAGCAAGTTTTCCGCAATGCCTTCCACCTGGAGCAGGACAAGGATGCCCCCGATTCGATGGTGGTTAAAAAACTGGACACCGACGACGGCAGCATCAAGGAGTTCCATGTGCAGCGCACGGCCAGCGGCAGGTACCGCAAGGGACCGGAGAGGAGGCTCTCCAAGAAGCGGCCAGAGCGGCCGCCTCAGCCGGAGACGCTTCGCTCGCCCGCGGTAGCTGCCTCCCCGGATCCCCTGCAGGCGGGCCTCATCGAGGAGGACGTCTTCTGGGGCCCCACAGTGGAGCGGGCCCTGCCCCGGGGATTCGCCTCCCAGGACCAGGTCAGCTGGGAGCGCTTCGTGGGCGAGCAGGGGCGCGTGGTGCGGCTGGAGCAGGGCTGCGGACGCATGCAGAACCGCCTGGTGATCTTCGCCGACGGAACCCGCGCCTGTGCCCGCTACCGCCAGAATACGGATCAGATTCAGGGCGAAATCTTCAGCTATTACCTGGGCCAGCTGCTCAACATTAGCAACCTGGCCCCGAGTGCCGCCACCGTGGTGGACACCAGCACGCCCAGCTGGGCGGCTGCCCTGGGAGACATCACCCAGGCTCAGTGGAAGGAGCGCCGCCCGGTGGTGCTCACCCGCTGGCTGTCCGATCTGGAGCCGGCCGGCATTCCACAGCCCTTCCAGCCGCTGGAGCGGCACCTCAACAAGCACGACGTCTGGAACCTGACGCGGCATCTGCGCCAAGAGGCAGAGCAGCCAGCCCGAGAACCGGAACAGGGACTGCTCCAGCGACTGGGAGCAGGGACAGGGACAGGGACGGGACCAGCTGCCAGCTCGCCGGGCTCCGCTCATCAATCAAGCACGATTGAGGAGACAGGAACGCTGGTGCAGCGGCTAATTGAATTGGCACAATGGTCCGATTTAATCGTCTTCGATTACCTGATTGCGAACCTCGATCGCGTGGTGAACAACCTCTACAACTTCCAGTGGAACGCCGACATCATGGCCGCGCCGGCGCACAATCTCGCCCGCCAGTCCGCCTCCCAGCTGCTCGTCTTCCTGGACAACGAGAGCGGCCTGCTCCATGGCTACCGGCTGTTGAAGAAGTACGAGGCATATCACAGTCTCCTCCTGGACAACCTGTGCGTCTTTCGGCGGCCCACAATCGAGGCTCTGCGGCGTCTGAGGGCGGCGGGGGCTGGTCGCCGGCTAAGGGATCTCTTCGAGCGGACCACCAGCGCCGGGGTGCGGGATGTGCTGCCTTCGCTGCCGGACAAGTCGGTGAAGATTCTGGTGGAGCGCATTGACCGGGTGCTGGGTCAGGTGCAGAAGTGCCAAGGCAGCTAGTAGACGCCCCCCATCCCCTCACCAACAACCCTCAACTCGACTGATAAGCTGTAAATACTGGAGCAGCAGTGGATGCCCCCATCTGGATCGGAGTCGTGAGATTGGAAGTAGTCAAGGGTCAGCAGGGGAGTAAGCAGGCTGAAGTTCAAGGGAATTGTTATTAAAATTATTTGAGGACTAAAAATCGAATCTTTCTCTAAATTAAATCCTTTTTTTTTGTTTTGCCCCCTGCCCCAGAGAAGATCCAAGTATTAAAGGGCGATCCACTGAAGGAGAAGCTTAACTAACTTGTAAATGCCAGACTCTGTCCTTGAGTATTAAGCTTAAATCTAGCCCTAAATGTATCTGTATAAAAGTAAGGCCCCCAATAGCATTAACAATTTGTGTGATATTTGTGTAAGGAACCAGAGCTTAAGTAGATTTCATTTTACCTTTACAACCAATAAACAACAAATATACCGAATACCGAAACGAATGTCACTTTAAAATATGGAAAACCATCCAACAGATGCAGATGCAGATGCAGATACACGAGTATCTGAGCACGCCTGCGCCTTGTGAGAACTTACATAGTCATGACAATAAATTGTCATTGATCTTTTTTTTGCAGGTGAGATGGAGCAGGAGATGGAGATGGAGCTGGAGCTCAGGCTGGAGTTCCAGTCCCCCCGTGTGGCTCTCTCTTCCTCCCAGCATTTGTCAACTTGCCGCTGCCCCGATGGAACTTGCCACATAATGCAGGCTCCACTTCTAGATACTCACACCAAGCCACAAGTTGGAGACGGAGTTGGAGTTGGAGTCTTTTGCTGCTTTTCATAATATCTTCATAAGCATTTGAGAGCTGATGCTGCTGCTGCCTCTCTCTCTTGCTCTCAAGTGCAGCAGGAGAAAGATGAGATGCCAGAGCCAGTTCCAGATACTTTCCACAAACACACACACATGCTGGGACCAAGCCAGATACACGCTCTTGTGGATTCACAGACAACGTCTCCATCTCTCAGCCCCTCCACTCACCGCTCCTGCGACCGTGTGTCTGACTTTAAGATTTAAGATCGCTGCTCATTAAGTGCGTCCGCGTGTCTCAGCGACAAGATGCTGAGAATCTCTTACTTGCAGCAGCCCCCCGCTCGCTCCCCAGTCGCACGTTTTGCATCTGATTTTGCTGCGTATATTTTATTGGACACCAGAGTAGTTCACGTAAATAAAAATGAAATGCAGCAAGGCAAGTGAAGCTGGGGCATGCACGCAGAGAAATGAGTAGAAAATGGGGATATCTTGTGGTTTGTTAAAGATATAAAGCTAAAGATTAATTAAATATAAAATATTAGGAAGGTAAACCATTTAGAAAGATATTTAGTTCTTGTTTTCAGCAAGAAATATTATACTTTATGAATAAAGCCTTTGTATTTCAGAAATATTATCCTTTTAGGAATAAATCCTTTCTATTTGAGAAACTCTTTAAATTATTTCTGAATTATAAAGCTAATAAATCTCTAGTAATTATTACACAACCTATATAAACTTTTCCTAAGGGAAATGTAAAAAAAAACTGCTTGCTTTGAATAATTATTTCTCAAATTCTACAGCTCCAAGATAGTTTCTTTATTATCTAACCTTTAGATTGACCAACTTTCTTGCCCTGTAAATAAAAATCCCCCCGGTGAGGAGGATCTGAATCTAGAAACTGGGGACCTGGGGAGGTTAGCTATCCCCTTGTGCTAACTACCAAAAAATGCAGCTCGCCGGAGAGTTAATCAACTCACGCCTGAGCAGAGCACAGATATTTTGATAACCCGTTTCGGACGCGCCAGATAAAGTATCTCCATCTCTCCGCCGAAGCAGGGAAAGAGTAAGAGTAAGCAGCTGAGGAGAGCTGCATAAAAAATCGTTCGGCTAGTTTAATAAATATATCAAATAACCCAAAGACGTGTTAGGGAACTTGTGACTTTAACACGTTCACAGAGCCCGGCCGCAAAACTCATTTTCGAATATCGTCTTACCTTTTCGGTTTCGCTCCGGGCCGTACAATGTTGTGTCTTGCAGCGACTCGGGGCTCTCTCATCTCGGAATGAAACCATAATAAAACAATATAATTGAGATGGACGGCAGAACGTACGAGTTGTAGAGCAACCTGAGATCGCGGTAGGAGATGGAGGAGGGATCTGGTCGCCCACCAACCGAGTCTTTGTTTACAGTTTACAGTTTACACGGTTTATGGCCAGAAAGTGCAAACGCCAAAACCCAATGTGCCAACATCGACGGCGCAGCTTTATGAACTTATTAATGCTGGCGAATGAAACCGAAACGCTTGATGGTTCTAGCCCCCATAAAACGGCCCGAGGGCCCCATAAAACGTAATGCCACTAATGCTAATCCCCCAAACATCCAATTGCCTATCGTAGAGAAGCTGGAAGTCTATGGAAGTCTCGCTCTGATCCAAATCTTGGCTTATATGAGCACTTAAATGGGCTGGTGGGGAACTTGAGATGAAAGACTTCCATTGATTCGCGAGGTCCATGCAAACAGATCCTAAAATTTAATGGGGTTCTGGAACTAATTCAGGGTGATAAATATTCTATTGTTCAGTTGTTTATACTACGAAGAATGGAAGATGTTTTATTATAAGTCCTGTGGGAAATGAATGTCTTTATTCTTAAGTAAATATATTCTTTATACTTGGGATTCATGCCCTTAATGGTTAATGTATAACTATAGAAATTAGATAATGGGTAGGGGAAATGTTAAGACTGATTCTTTGAGATTAAGAAGTAAACCTAATGGCAAGCCAATGAAATAAACTTAAAAACCCCAAAACAAGCTCTTAGGTAACTGCTTGTAAATGTGCCTTTCTATCCAATATTTATGCTAGTTTTACTAGTTTTAAAATAGTTTTATCTTTATTAAACTTTATGCCCCATCACAGATTAAAAGTCGCTTTAAACCACCTTTTAGTAACTGCACAAATAATGACACTACAAGATCCTAAACTGTGAAAGCAAAGATAGCACTGCGGCCAAGTCACACAACATTTGTTTGGTCAGACCACATGATTAGCATATGTGGGATATCCTGGAAATTCCTGCACACTCGCTCCTCTCGCTCGAACTAATTTCCTACCATAAAAGTTTCAAGTTCGAGCCCATATATCTTGGTATGTTGACTTGGGCCTGGTCAATACATCCTGGCTAGTTGCGCGGCAATCAAGTCGTTGCTTCAGTTTTCCTGACTGCCTGGCAGGGCAAACAAATCTGCCAGTTACCTGTTGTTGTTGTTGTTATTGTTGTTGGTGTCTGAAGTCTGGAGTCTGTTGGCGTGGCCGCTGTGTGCACAATAATTTGCATATTTGTATGCTCACCAGCACCAGGACAAGCGCCCAGAGTCCGCCATGGCATGGAGGGCAGGGCAGGGCATTGCTTGGCATGGCTGCTATATAGTATATGAAGTCGGGCCGCGTTGTTGCATGCAATATTTTCTCGTGTTGTGTGTTTACTCTTTTCGCTTTTATTTAATGTCCGCACTGCCTCTCAGCAACTTGTAGCAGTTGCCGTTGCCGTTGCGTTGGCCATTGCTGCGTTTACAGCAAAAATTCTAAACAAATTGCTTCCGCACCTGCAGCTACGTAAGAGGCAAATGTATATATATAAAAAAATCAATGCACCAGCGACCTGGAATCACACAGAGGCAGAGAATCAGAGGCACAGTCAACTCCTTTGTGATCCACATAAAGGGAGACATTGTGCCGCAGCAACACCTTGCTTCGCGCCATCAAAATAAAACATTTTCCACTCGTGAAGAGAAAGCCCCCAGAGCGGGCAAATCGAATCGTAATCATAATCCTGACAAAAGGTCCCTGGAACAATGCCCAAGGAAAGGGAGAGTTCTGAATCAAATCGCCTCGCTTTTCTTCCCGGCTAAGTGCAAGGCATGGGGGGGAAAATTATATGGAAAAAGGGTTTCCAACTGAAATTTATGGTCGGCACTTTTGGGATCTGATGAAAAACCTTCTTTCATTTTACGCCTGAAAAGCAGAATAATATTGGTAGAAGAGCGAGATGCTTAACTGCCTTTTCTCGGGAGTCTCCTCTTGTTAACATTGCCTCGGAAAAGAAGAAAGAGATGAGGGGGATCGATAGGCCCTGCGATAGGCAAATGCTGTGATAGTCGGAGTCTCCGTCTTCCAGCTAAAACATAACTTTTGATTTTAGTCACTGGGTTGGGTTGGGATTTTGGAGTCATTTAACGATTTCGCTGATTAATTTAACAAAGCCGGTCAATGATTCTGTCGTTTTGACATTGACGAAGTGCCGAAATTTGTCTGGTTCTGTTCTGATCTATCTGACATGGCATCATTGGCATTGGCTATGCTCGGACTCGCTCGCTCTATCTATCTGCATCTCGAAGGGGTAACCTGTTTTCGTAAGCCAAGCTCCCAGCTCGGGATTCTTTTTGTGTTGCTGCTGCTGCTGCTGCTCTCTCGCTTTTCGGCCGAATCAGGTGAAGTGAGTTGATTGATTGCGCTAATTTATAACGACAATGGGTCAGATCGCACATGGGACCTTTGAGCTTCATCCCAGCAGCCAGCGAGGAGACCCACAAAGAGCAAGAGAAGCGGCCCGCTGGAAACCATTAAACATGGCCCGGGCCCAGCTTCTGCCTGCCTGCCTGCCTGACTGCCTGGCTTGATGATGATGATGCGAGCGGCTGGCTGATGAATGAATCTTTTCAATTTGGAAATTTTCAAACAAATTTGTCAAAAACGCACAAGAAAGAGAGGTTGAGAGAGAGCGAACGTTATGCAAACTAATGAAATCTCAAGTTCGTTGCCCAAGTCTTTTGTTCTTCAACATGAATTTTCCTAGTTAATTGCTCGTGATTGAATTATAAATGCACGCAACCCTCCTCCTAGCTAATGTGCAACATAATAATATGATTCCGCTGCTCATCTAACCGAATCAGACATGCCTTGCCCCAAATCTGAGGCAAACTCTCGGCTCATTTCATAGAAACCATTCGAATATCATAAATTATAAAGCCTACGAGCCGAACTAGTCTAAGAAGGAAAGCGGCTTCAGTTCTCGTAAACCCGAAAAAAAAAATCAAAAAATGGAAACTCAAAACTGAAAACGCGCTGCGGCCGGAGACAAGCTTTAACACCTCGGCTCAAGTCAAGCATTTGTTGTTAAACAAAGACGAAGAGGGTCAACTACGGACGCAGACGAGTTTAAGGCAGTCCCAACGGGGAGCGGGGCAACCCGGCGGAGCGGGGGGTAGAAACAAATTAACAGACACCTGAAAATGGGCTCGAGACACCATCACAACACAACGGAACGTTTAAGATATGCGGGCTCTCAGCTCACAGCTCTCAGCCTGAACCTGGTCTGTTTTTGGAAAACCATTTCTCGAATAATTAAAACCCGAAGCCATCAAATGAAGACAAAGAGTCGATTAGTAATCTGTGCAAATGCATATGACGGAGCAGAGGCGTGGCCGGTGTTAGGGAAAAATTCCCAGTTGCTTTCCCGCTTTCCCGCGGGATGCCAGCCAAGCGAACCGAAATACCACAACTCTGGCTCTTGCTCTTGGTCTCCCTTGACCCCCCATCGATCTGGAGCTGCTGGCTGCTCTTTCAATTACAATCAACGATCATGGATCTGTTTAATTAGTTGTTTGGGTCGCACCCCAATCCATGTAATTGACTGCCGCCGAGTGGCTGACCTTCAGCGCAACAATTGCCTCTGCGATCAGCGATCTGCATAATGAAAAGTTATAGATTGTTTATGATAGATTTTGAGGCACAGATAGATACGTTCTTGGGTAATTACCAGCACTCCCCCTCTGTGGCCGCAGTGGCAGCGGCGACAAAAGCCCCGTAATTGCATTGGCCAATGAACGATGTTAGCCTTAATGTTCGCTTTAACGTCTTTTATTGCATGTTAGCTGACTTTGGTTGGGTCACTAAAATAATTCACACAGCAGGTACAGTGGGGGCTGGCCACTGAGTAACGAGTTTTCTGTGTTTGCGTGCTGCAAGTTACTTAATTACTAAAAATAAAGTTGTTGCCTGTAGGCCACAATGCCCAAATTCAGTTTATATACAAAAAAAAAAGAGTGTAAAGTGGGGTATGATTAAAGGGTACATTTAGCAAATACCATATTCCTTATTTTGTATGGTAATAAAGTCATTTAAATTAATTTAAATTAAATAAAATAGTGCTTATATTGCTCAGAATTTTTATTTGTTGCGGAAGAAGGTTTTAAGGTTCAATAAAACTTACTTAAATAGTTTTTTAAATAGATATTTCTTCTCATAAAAAATTATACAGCTATTATTCTTCACGCAATAATGCAATATATGATTATGATTATGATTAAAGCTTACATACGGCAAGTTTTCTTTATTTTTTATGGTAATAAAACCTTTTAAATGAATTTAAATAGAGGAAATAGTTTTTTAGTTGCTCATTAAGTAAGAGCTATTTAAAGTTTAATAAACCTTACTTAAATAGTAAACAAATAGCTCTTTCTTAACACGCAGTTTATTATTATTATTCATTTTAATAAATAGTTCAAATACATGAATATTACATAGCTTTTCCTTGCTGATATTTGTTTTTAAAACATAAAAAGATACCTAATTAATAACAAACAACTTCCTTAATAATAATAATTAATGAATTTATGCTTTCTGTAGGTGATTTATGACTTTAAATAATTATAATTCCTATTGCTAGAATTTCCCATTCGCAGGTCTATCCACTGTAATGTAAAATATATCTTAACAATTTTAGCTTGGATTTTCTCACACAGACACATCTGTGGCACTGGCGCCATTCGGTCGATGCCGAGTTCCAGTTGCAGTTCCAGTTTCGCATGGCTCCAAGATTCGCGTGGGCGATCCTACCACCGTGTGCAGCCAGTGGCCCGACCCCTGGACCCCCCTCCATAACCCCTAACCCTGGTCCCCCAGCCCAAGAAGTTCTAATTGAGTCGCACAGCTCAAATGCAAAATGCAAATTTTAGCGGGCAAAGTGGCTGAGAGTAACCTTCAAATAAAACCGAGATCCCAGATTTCAGATCCCAGAGAGGTCGCCGATCCAATAATGAGAAACCGTATCTACATCTTGTATCTCTGTGCATCTCGCGGCGAGTGTGGATATATAAATATTTCTTTGTGTGGATATTTCTTTGTTATTTTGTATCTGTGGCTAACTTTCATTAGCTTTCTAATGTTTGTCACTGCCTCAGCTCCACTTCACCTCCCCGCGCTCATTTTATTTTACTGTCACTCAAATCTTTATAAGATTTTCCTCTTTCTTCGAGTTCTGCTTAGCGGTTCTTTCGGCTCGGCCTATTGTAAATATATTTTTCCATTATTTTCCATTAGTTTTCACTCGTTTGTTACATTCCCTCGCCGTCTGCCGGCCCTGCCCCTACCCCCACTCTTCATATGCGTATATATGGTATATATCTCCTTCTTTTCGTTTGTGCCGGAGCCTGTTTTTGTTGGATTTGGGCTGTGTTTGTTGTCCGTTGTTTGGTGTTTGGTGTTGGCGTGGTCGTTACACAGGTTGTTGGTGTTGTTCTCCTGTGGTTGTTGCTGTTGCATATTGGTTATTATCTTCGAAGCGCATCGCTGCGGTGCGTTTACCGATGCCGTCTGCCAGCCCCCTTGTGCGTATGGACCGAAAGTGCACTGAGAGAAATGTACAGGAATTGGAGAGGAGGAGTGAGTTGGTTAGATGAAGGTAACTAGAAAAAAGAGTTTGTTACGCTTTGAAATAATTTTATTTTTAAGTTTCTCGATCAATAAAATTATGTTAATTATATAATTAGTTATAAATTTAGTTGGTAACTTTTAGAAATATTTCTTGAGTAAAAGTAAATAAATAAATAAAATAACAAGGAATATATCCACTTGCTAAACAAAAAATCACTGCAAAATCAAAGCATATTATTATCAAGTTCGTTGCTTAAGTCTTTTGTATCTCGTGCTAGCTTTTTCCTTTTCCAACCTCATTTTTACTTGGTAAATCAATAAATAAATACTAAAAATAGTTTCTGACATAATCTAAAAGAAATTGTGTGTTCCTTTATTTCAGATATATCTTTATAAAGGTATAAAGATTGCATAAATCTTGAACTTTCCACTATTTTTAGAAGTTATTAACATTCTCCCATTTCCTCAACTATTTAATAAGATATTTCTATATGTTTACTTTGTAATATTTTACCCATTTCACTATTTTTTCCTGTGCAGTCTCCAAGTCCCTGGCTGAGTGACGGAATGATGTTAACACAAAACCAGTTTCATTGACAATACATGGATGATGCGGCTGCAGCCAGACTCTGTCTTATTCTTTGCCTCTTTTTTTGGACTTTTCGCTGCCTTTTTTGATGGATGGTTGACAAAAGGCAGAGCGCAGATCGCCGCTTTATTTGTCTTGTTTGATTTGAGCACACACACACATACACACACTGCACACACAGCCACAGATGCAGGCAACTGTCATTGTCGCTGTCAAATCGCGTTAATATCACTGAGCTGTCAAATTACAGAGACCGCCGGGTCCAAATGTTTGACCAGGCTTGGTAACTCAATTAAAATGTTATTCATGAGCCGAAGGAAGGGCGCCAGAAGCAAGCTATTCCATCAGAATAATTTTGACAATATAAATATTTATTAATAAATAAGCCAATAATAATAATAATCTCTTCTGCTTCCATTAAAACCTATTTGAAAACCCACATTTACCATATTTCTCGACTTGGTCTGATTGGTCTATTTGGCCAGCGAAAGGGTGGCCGAAATAGCCATCCGGTTTTGTTAATTATTCCCCGCTTTTTGCCATCTTGGCCAGCCCTCGGATTGGCGAAATGTGGAACTGTTCTAGACTTAATTACTTCATTATGGCCGAGGTCGGGACTTGGCCTGGCTGTGGCCAATGCATTTGGGCCAACTGGAAAGCCGTTAATATTGGTAACTCTATACCTTCTCTCGGATGCTCGAAAAGTCAGCCGGTTCGTGTTGGCAATTAAAATCGAGTGGAAATAAATAAAGGCAAAACCAATTTAGAACACACACAAAGCTCACATTTCCTTGCAGCCTTGCAGCCTCGGAAAGGTGTCGAAAGTTCAAGCTGTTTTTGTGTTGCCGAGTTTTTTATAGGCCGAGGCCTGAAAGCCTGGCCAAAAGGGGAAGAGCAGGAATGCCGAGTGCAATAAATCTTTTAACGACAGTTGATCATCTGCCGCTCTAGCACTTGACTTTAACTCTCGGCTCATTGGATTCCAAAGAGTCGAAGTAGAAGTAGGACTCTGACTTGGACTTAGACTCAGAGTCACAGTTGTTGTCTCTGAAATGGATGTCGCAGAGGTCAGGGAAATACCTAGGTAATAGAGCAGGGCAGGGGGCTTGGCTAATCTTGGGCAGTGAAATCTCAACCCCGAACTCCCCTCCAATGTTTGCCCCAGTTACCCCGACCCCCCCATTTGTTTGTTTGTTCATAAAATTATGTAAATCAGCCCGGGATCATTTGGTTGCCTGTGATTAATTGCAGGTCGAAAGAGACCCTCTGTTCCCGTAGCCAACTAAGGTTAAGGCAAGGCGTCAGTCCACAGCCAGATAACGATTCGTTTTATTTACGATATTTATTTATTTATTTTCCCTTCGTCTTGTTAGCATTTTGTTTCCAAAAGGGGTCCCCAGGTAGGGCGCATTAGAACGAGGTGTGAGCGGCGGGCGATAAGCTAATTCTGATTCTAATTCCCCGCCCATCCTAATGCGTTTATAATTAACGCACTGCCCCGCGCCCACCCAACGGAGCACCCTAACCACCGACCACTGGCCATAGGAGACTAGCCACTCTAGCCACTAGTCAGTGTGGGGCGTGCCAAGGCATCAGGCACACACGCCCGCCAGTTGTTGCTACTTGCAGCAGCAGCAGCAGAAATTGCAGCAACTTCAAACAGTAGCTCTCTGTGCTTGCTGCTCGGTGTTTGATTACCAAGAGTTGGCGAAAAAAAAGCGTAGAAGCCGCGGAGGAGTTATGTCTATGGAGGTAATACCCTAGAATTTTAAAATCCTCAATTTTAAAATAATTTAATTGATTTAATTTAGCTTTGGCCATGACCAAGTCCTTCAAGAATAGAAAATTAGAAAACTTTAACAGGGACAAGGCAATATTTTAAACCATTTTTAACTTTATAAAGGAATTATTTGAAGAAATTTCTGGATACAATTATAATACCTGTAAGGATATACAAATTATATACTTCCTGGAAAGGCTCATATTTTTTTACCAAAGGATTTAAAAAAGCCTTAAGATACTTTAACATACTTTAAGATACTTTCTTGTTTCCTTGGCATCTCAGTCATTGCCATTGTATTCCCATAAACGTATTCCATAAAGTTATCTTTAAATTTAAATATTTTCCATGACCAATTGTACCCTTTCCTAGAGTATTCCAAATTTGCCAACTATTTTGTTTTGGCAACTTTGCTGGCCAAAGCTTTTTCGCTTTGAAATCGGTGGCAGGAGTTTGGGCCTGAGCTTGCGTTTGAGTTTGAGTTTGGGTTTGAGAGATATGCCTGCTGCTGTTCGTGGTTCTTATGGTCACGTCGTCTTGTCTTACTTGCGTGAACATGCCCCCAACACCGACACCGAGCTCCGCCCGTGAACCCTGCTCCACTCCTGGACGGCGATTGGAGCGCGTGTAAACGCAGTAGCCGCCGATCGGCGTGCTGGGTGTTCGATAAACAATATTTGCGACGTGAACGCGTGTATCGCGGCATCTCTAGCTCTGAATATTTCGGGGATGGTCTCCAATCTTGATCTGAATCCAAGTCTGGGATGGCTGATTTGCATATTTTTTGGGGCCAATATTAATTTCAATTTAGCACACAGACACAGCAGATCGAACTCTGGCCTTAAGCTTAATGATCAATTAAATTAAATATAAATATCATTTGGCGTCTCTTTCTCCTTACCAAAAAAAAAAAGCAAAACTTGTTACTGTCCCCCATAAATATGAAAAGTCACGAGTTGCCGGCAGTCGAAGGAAAACAAAAGTTAAAAAAGAAGGAGAAATACTTGAACAATATATATAAAGATTTGACCCGCCGGTCCAAACCAGTTGCCACCCCACTCACAGGGGAGCGGGGACCAAGAGGGGCCTCTGATCGGGCGGGGGCTGCCGAGATTGCTGGGGCTTATTAAGCAATGAAATATAATGCATGGCACAAAGATTTATCATACACATCCAACTGATGCCAGCTGCTGCAAAATGTAAAATGCAACTGCAACTGCGGCTGCGACTGCGACTGAAACTGCCTTTTGTTTCTCCGCTGCCCACGCAGTCGGAGATTGCAAATATTCGATTTGGCGAACCGAAATGGTAATGGGGAAATCGATGGAGTTGTAAGCCTTTCCAGGCTCCTTTTTTATTATTTTTCCTACAGCAGCGAAGAAAGCTTCCCCACAACGGTTGACATTTGTGGCAGCCGGTCGCCGTAATTGAGCGAAGGTGAAACTGCGACTCCAACTGCGAATGGCTATGATCCCGATCCCCTGAGGTTCCAATCATAGATTTCCCTCCATTAACACCCAATCGCCTTTGCCAAGAGTAACTTATTTGACTGTGTCGCACCCCAGGATGGGAGGATTGGAGGATTGAGGTCTAAGGTTTTCCTAAAACACTTCATGTGGGGAAAATATTTAAAATATTTATTAAACAAGTAATAGCAAAGGTGGTTACATAAAAGAAAATATTTAAATTCATCTTTTTTTTATTTATTTGAGATTTAAACTTAAAGGTAACAATGCTGATTACTTAATCAAGTTGTATTTAGCCATGAGTTATGGTTGGTTTCAGTAAGTTGAAGTGAATCTCTAAAGAAGGAAGGAAGCCTGAAACGAGTGCCTCAGCCATAAGATTCTTAGTTCTCAGAAGCCTGAGCTATATTTTATATAACTTCCAGCAATATATTTATAATTTTGTATACTTTTATACTAGGTAAGCATCTAAATATCTCTAAAATCAAAAACAAGTAAAAAATCTGCTGCCTAAAGAGAGCAAAAGTTATAATAATAAAATTAAAAGAATTATTAAATATATTTAACAATATATATAAAACATTTCAATTTTCTACACAAATATCTTTTAAAACAAGCTGCAGATCTCTGAGATTTTTAGTTAAAGCAACATAATAAATAAATCAATAACTCTCCATTATTTTCTTCAATTTATTTCCCCATTTCTCCAAGTGTTTGCATTTCCCAATCTTCACCCCACTTCCTCTTGCAACTGATGGCATGATCTAAGCTGGAATTATGAGCTTCGCCCAGACACAGCCGCAATTGCCGCTGCGATTGTTAACAAATGCGTAATGCATGTCCTCAGCAGCTTGATTTGCATATGCAAGAGGCAGCCCCTCGAGCCGCCACAGCCGCAGTTGTAGCCACTCCACCGGCAGTGACTCACTCACTTCAGTCCGCCTTCGCCTCCTCCATTTGTATTCCTCCCGGGCCTTAGCTCTCGGCCTGTCTGTGTGTCACTGTGACAGATCTTGCTCCTCCCTCCGTGCTGCCAGCTCTGCGCCCTTCCCCCGAGAGCGAGGCTTACGCACTTCATAATTCAATCAAGCTCAAATGTTTCGCAATCCCACACAGAAGGAATTTATTGTACAACTCACAATTTTTCAATTGCATTTCGGGAGACAAGCGGAGAACCAGGCCCAGGGAGGCACCGGGAAAAAATAAGAGGGAATATTGAATAATAATTATAGGAATAGTAATTGAAACTTTATTGGATAATAATTGGAACCTAGACAAAATATATAATATTATTTAAACACCTTTGTCCCTTGAGATTATAAATTTTAAAGGGAATCGTTTACAATGAAAATCCTTTGTAAAATCGCGTAGATTGATAACAGACTTTAATATCCTTAACTTAATAATTTTTTATAATATTTCAACTATACAATTTATCTTTAATACATTATTTCTTAAAGAAAAATTATATTTGTTAGTTAATATTAAATCTTTAGCTCTATATTATGATATATCTTTAATTTATTGATATTTTAAGTTGTTGTTTATTATTCTTAAAGATTTTCAGATAGTTTTCGATAATACAAATTGTTTAGCTATGTTTTTTTATATTTAAAAACTGAATAAATATAAATTAAAAATATTTTTGATAATGATATCAAACTTTACCTTTCATTATTGAAGTTTCTTTTCATTTCTTAAAAAAATTTTGGCCTTATTAATTTAATTTAGACCGTAAATAAAATGTAGTCAACAGTTTCATTACTTGTCCTTAGTTTTCTGTAAGTTTTTCTGAGTTTCTTTAGAGTCAATTGATCCCAATTTCTCGCAGTGCCATCCCAGGCCCAGTTGCACGTCGATTCGGACTGACTGTCAGTGTGTCTGGGCCAGGTTATCTGTCTCGGCCTTTTGTGCATTTCCTCACTGACGCAGCTGCACTGGATCGTGTGGACTGTGGACTGTGCCAGGGCTTGAAGGAGCTCTCGGAGATCTTGGCTCGCAGCTTGCCAATGTTTCTATTTCATGCACATTGACAGTTGTTCGAATTGTTGTTGCTGTCGTTGTCGTTGCTGTGTTTGCTGTTTGTGTTGCCTGTTGCCAGCATGAAATTGTTAACAACATTTGTTAGCTGCCCCGGCCAGCCCGACCGACCACACTGCGTGCTTTTGGCCAAGTCGCCTGCTGCCTGACTTCACTTCATATTGACAATGAAAGCTTCGGCTACCTCAAATGCCGCATTTTGTTGCCCCGGTTGATAGTTGATAGTTGACCACACTGACAGGTTAGCAACAAAACGTACTCGTACTCATACTCATACTCATACTCGATCTCGTATTCGTACTCCGACTCCGACTCCGACTCGAAATCGATCGAAAAATGCCGAGATTTGATTTGAAAATTCCAGCGCCCGGCCAGCCAAGGCAATAAACATTTTTCGCTTACTTTTCCTCTGTTCGCCATTTGCGACATTTCTGTAATTGATTTTTGCCTCAAAATTTTGTTATTCGATTTTCAGTTTCTGTTGGTTTTCTATCGCTTTTATGACTTTTTATGGGTCTTAGTTATGGCATTGATTTATTTATGTGCATTTAAAGCGCGCTCAGTTCCGCAAACTGGAGCAGGCGCTCAGCCAGCCTGTACAAATTTTCATTTCAACTCGAGTGATTTCTGTTTTGGCATTCCCTTGAGCCAAGTGAACCGAGCCTCTCGTCCACTTGTAGTTTGACTTGTCATCGCGGTACCTGCTTCTGTGGGAATCACATCCACTTGGAGGACAACAGCTCCATCTCCAACTCCATCTGCATCCTCGATTGCCTCGGCTAGGCGCAAACATTTGCCGAGCAATTTGTTACTCTGAATTGAGACTGCGTTGCGGTGGCCACCAAAACCAATTGCAGTTGCACCAACTACGGATTTGCATGCGCATTTTATGGGTATTTTTTTTCGGGGATTGTTGACTTTTCAACGGCCGAGGCCTGCAAACTGCGGCAATCAATCAAAGAAAGTGGCTGCCGCCAGTCGTGGGTCAGAGCGGCATGATCATATATCAATAAATAAATTGAAAAATTTAGTTACAAATATATAGTTTTAGCGGCCAGTTAAAGCTAGAGCCAGCCAAGGAATGCTATAAACTTTAAAATGTTGTTTGTATTATATAAATTCTCTAATACCCCCCATAAAACCAATCATTAAGTATTTGTTTACAAAATATCATTAAACTCTTGTTTATTTCAAAGTTCCAACTTTAAACTTTCCTATCCTTTCTCTAGTTTATATATTTTCTCACAACTTCCAATGCCTTATTGATCCATTGCTTTCGGTTATTTGACACCAAAGTCCAAGCTGAAATTGGAAAGGTTCTTCTACTTTCAGCTGCCACTCTTCAAAGTTGCCTCGAATCTCTGCCGAATTTACACTCTTATTGATCGCCTTAAGTGCCCCCATTTTATTCAGGATCCTTTCATTTGAATGTTTCAGCTACGATCTGACCATTTGCATTGAGAAATAAGAAAAGAAAAACCAAATTCCCGTTTATTGATGGAGTCTGCGCCTTCATTTGGGCTGCCATTGCTCATCGGTTGAGTGTCCCCGGGCGCTGACAATTTCCTCGGCCTCTGCCTGAGCAAGTGGGTCGACCATGTGACTGGCTACGAGTATTCATTACCATGGAAATTACGAAAATGAAGAGGGAAAATCGCTGGCAAAGTGAAATATTTTGGCCAAAGCTCGGCGCGCATGCGTGCACTGGTTGGGGTCTGGGAAAGTGGGTTAACCTGTCACTCGGTTGACGGCCCACCACCACCACATGCCTCCCTCCCGCCCCTCTTGGCCACTCCAACTACGCACGAAAATTTGGCCAAAAGGCCTTGACTTAGTTGCAATTCCAAAACGCCTCGGGGCGGCGGCTGGCCAAATTAAACCGAAAATGTCAGACGATTAGATAAGCCCAGCGAGAGCAGCTGCAGGCAGTGGACTGAAGTGAGGAAAAGCCATGGGAAATGGGGGGAAAATTCGGAAAGAGCGAATAGGAGGCGCTACGGCTACTCTGCATGGAAGATATCGCCGACAGATGCATGACGGGGCCGGTTCCCTCGGCGCGATTTTTATTGCATTTTCCAGGTAACTCGCCCATTCACTTGGCCATTCATTCACTTCCTCTGCGCTCCCGCTGGATGCACTTGGAGAAAAGTGTCTTAGATTGAAAAGAACTTGGTTGAATTTAAGACAAGTTTATGGAGAATATAAAACAGTTTTTAATCTTAACTTTTTTTAACTTTTAAAAATTGTTTTGAGACTTATTTAATGGGAGTTTCTTCTGAGTGCAGCCTGTGGAAGTCTTGGCACCTTGTGATTAGTGGCCAACAACAAAAACGTCAATGCCTTGCCACACAAATTAGGTTAAGCCAATATTTTGCTAGACACATAAATGGTTTCTGTTCTTTGTCTTCCTGTCTGCTACGAGCCACCTGCCACCTACAACCACTCACCTGGCAGCGCCCTTTCAAAGAGGAGACACGCCCACTCAGCCGGCTGGCAATGGGAGTTCGTCTGGCCGAGTTCCAGTCCATCAGAGGGAGAATCACGAACTGGGCTCTAGCCAAAGCCTCAAAGTTTGGGAAAAAAAACCAAAGTCTGCCTAAAATATGCAACGCAAAATGAAGAGCTAGGTACCCTATATCTACAGCGAGAATGGAGATCATTTTAATCTAAAAACGTGTTTATATAAATGGACATAAAATTCCTTAAAAGATTAAATAATTATAAAACTTCCTAAACAAATTTCAAAAATCTAAAACCAACTAACCCGCATGCCTGCCTCTCTCAGGGACCAGAACGAGGTAGCGCCTCCAACTGGCTGAGAGTTCAAAATCATAAATTTCAAACGATATTAGGCCGCAGCCGCAGTGGCGCGTTGATGATGGCAGCTCCAACTCGGTGCGGCGGGGCCATAGCTTTGCCGAGTGGTGCTGAGATGCTGCAGAATGTGGTGCTGTGTGTGTGTGTGGTGCGTAGAGCTGCCCCTTTGCCCCGCCTTTGCAGCCCTGGCTAGCTGCACATTTTCTTTTGTTGTGCGAATACCGAGTGGATTTATTGATTTTGGTCAAAAGCCATGCTTAAGCGTAAATTATGTGCTGGCTTAAATGCTGCGCTCGGACTTTTGGCTCTCTCTCTTTGGTGATCGGTCGTCGGTCGTCGGTCGTCGTGGCAAGTGTCCGGACTTTGGCGGACTTTGTTGGCGGCGATGAAAGCCACTGATTTGTGTGCCAGTCTAGGGTACAGCCATAAATCCGTTCAATTTCATAACCAAACAGCAATTTATCAGAGTTCCCCCCCCCCCCCCCCCAAGCAGCCGCCAAGTCACGTACCCCTCCTGGCCCCTCCCTTGAGCCTTCGAGCTAATTAAACGCAGAGACAAATTTACAGAGCAAAGTGCGAAAACCAAAATTAAAAATATAAAGGAATTTGGGAGTTAAAGGTTAAGACTATGGGATACCTGTTAGGGATATAGAAAATATTTTATAGATTTTATATAGCTATTTTATGCTTATAAATCTGTGATCCTGATAGTTCTATTTCATAAATAGAATTAATTTTTCCAGTATTAGCTACTTACCGCCCATAAAGGTAATTAAATTGCATCTGCAGCTTCTCGATCTCTTATTAAGATCCTAAAATATATCTACAATATACCCTTATCTCAATATAAGTACCCTCTATAATGAAAACGAAAACTGTAGCGCAAAAAAAATGCCCGGGAACTGTGTCAGAAAGCTGGCCAAGCGACAAGTAGCTGATATCGCATAAAGCAACGATTTAATTAGGCGCTGATAATTATTGTACAACTAGTTCTGGCCAGGTCCGTCGTCGTCCCAGCCAGTGCCGAGTGTCCAAGCCGGGCTCTGGCCACGATTCGGGCCGAGTTCGAAGCCCAGCTTGGTGTTGAGGTAGGCGCAACCGACGATAGTCGCGGCCGGCTATCGCACATGTTAGATTTGGCTAATTTACGAAATTGGTAGTACCCGATATCGGTGCGGCCCGGCTAATTCAATCATTCGCTGCCGGCGTCTGGCATTAACGGATGATTTATGGTAACATTTCGGAGGCAAAAGGCAAAAGCGGACTCCAGCTCCAACCGCCTGTGGCTTGGTTCTTAACTTTAGCTTGATGCTGGGTTTTAAATCACAAAACTCCTAAGAAATCGCTTAAATAATATTATAAAAATCACAAAATTAAGCTTGGTATTTTAAGAATACTTAAATTAAGAGGTTTGAATAAGTAAATCAATTAACAATCACATTCATTAGATATTTTATGATAAGCAATTCCATTAAATGGAATCTTTGGAGTTGAATGAACTGTTGAACACAAGATGGGTGCTTCTGATAATCGCTTTCTCCAAATAAAAAATTATCTTACAAATATTAGATAAATAAATTGTTTATTTAAATAGATTTCAAGCACACAAAGCTCTGGAAAATCAACTAAAATCAGTTGTATTTATCATTAAACAGTTGGGGAATAAACCCTGACATCAAGATAAACCTCTCTTGGGATTAATAGATTATTAAACATGTTTAGAAACTTATAAAAAAATTTCTCAGCAGAATCTCTTTTAAAATCCCATAAAAACACCCATTAATCAAGCACAATTTATATTTTCCTATGCATGTCTTTACCAACAGCCATCGTTTTCCATTTGTGCAAAGAGCCCCGAGCCCCGGCTTTCAGTGAATAAAGTTCGAACAAATTTGAACTGCTACCGCCAATCCATCGATTCTCGATCGAAGCTTAACCCAATTGATCTTACAACGCGAATGGCATGTTAAACACCCTACACTCTTGTAATTTGTGTCCGAAATGAAATAAATTTATGAACATCGATTGCAAAGTTGATTAGACGAAAGTCGCCGCCAACTCGGACATGGACATGGTCATGGAGCTGGGGACATGAACCGGGATTTGGATATGGTTATATTGGTATATCGCTTGGGTTTGGCTATGGACTTGGGCCGGGGCCCCCGAAAAACCAGTTTCCCCCTGCTTAGCGGACACTTGTAATATTTTTTGTGTGTTGAACTTCTCTTAATTGCAATTTGATGTTTCAGTTTTTGCCTTTTGATTTTTTTTGTTGTGTGGAAATGAAGCTGTATAGAAAATTTTCTCATGGGGAAGGGGTAAAGTTAGGTGATTTTTCGACGCACTTAGCGACTGCCTGTGAAAAGATGGCCAGATTTTCTCACTCTTGGATTTTCTCTTCTTAGCGCCACAGGAATGTTTTCAGGTTCAGTTGTGAAAAGCTAAAGCACTGCAAGAAATACTTATAAGCCTATGAGCTAATTTAATGTTGAATTTATCTATCAGGAAATATTATATAAAACATTAAAGAGTTTTGAAGTAAGCTGTAAGCAATATAAACCTTCTCCTTTGAATTATTATAAAATATTATATACATTTTCCCCAATTTATCTTTACATTTCGCTGAGTGTATAGGAAAACCTCCGCTTAAAAGTGCGTCCGCCATGTGCGTGTTCGTTAGAGGCCCTGCTAATTGATTGGTGTTAAAGCTGTATAAAAATTGGAACAGACCCGGAGATCCGAGATCCCCTTGATTGCGATCGGGAATCGTTTAAATTAGTTTGTTGTATTTGCGCATTCATTAGCATGCGGAACCGCTTTGTTGTTTGATCTCCGCCCGCTCCTCCTGCAGACCGCATACCACAAAAAAAAATATAAAAAAAACGCCAGCGTATGTAATAAAGTGAAAATATTTAAGTTGGCAGTCAGTCTTGCAGGCAGCCATCCATCGGCCATCGGGATGGTTTTCTTTCGTGCCCCCAAAGTCACGATATCCCGGCGAGCGCAAAAAGAAAGAAACAGAGCCCACAAAATAAAGGCAGCCAAAAAAAGTGATTGATGGAAATTGCTCAAACTGTCATGTTTATGAACGTCCGCAGGATATGAACGCCGGTCGGCCGGTACCCAAAGCCGAGCGAAACCATACCAAAGCATCCCAGCCAGGCCAAGATCGGAGCCAAGAACGCTGTGGGTAGAATGCCAGGCACGCAATGCGACGGGCCAATACGGAGCAGGGGATCGGGCCGTGGCAGCGGCGGAGAAAGTGGCTCCGCATTTGGTGAATGAAATACAGATACACCCTAAAACAGGTGGAAGATGAGTGGGTCTTCAATTTTATAATCCGCTGGGAAAATCAAAAGGTGGAGTAGAAAAGTTGTAAGGTATTTAAAAATTATGGGTAGGAAAATTATAGAAAACTAAATCTAAATAAAAACTAAAACCATTTTCTAAGTGATAACAATGGAAGCCTATGTTTTCTATTTAAAGAATTATGTACGATAAAATACCATTAACTTATAAAGCTAACAATAAAGCATTTAAATAACTTAAAATAAAGAAGCATTATAGCAATACCCTGATTTTATTATAAACAAAAAGATTATAATCCTGAATTTCAGTAGAATATTTTACCTTTAAATGTAATTAAGCAATTAATAAATATTTATCGTAATAAATTAGAAATTATTGTTTGGAAAATTAAGGGGAATAATATTTATTACGCCAATTTTATAATGAAGTCCGGGAACAACAATTTTCCCTTTATTTTTGTTCCCTTCAAATAGCAATTTTTCTAGTAAATTCACCTTTAACAAAATGTCTTTAGATTTAGATTTAATATAAATTAATCTCTCCTTGTTCACTATTTCACGAATATCCCATCCAAATCCAATTACAGGGTATTTCCCCGAAGAGAATGTTGAAAAATCTCATTCACCGCTTTATATGGCTGGCAGCTTTTAGAGGTTTTCACTAATTTTCACTCACTTTGCTTACAAGTTGTCAAGCGGCGTTGCTCTGGTTGTTGTTGTTGTTGTTGTTGTCCTGGCCATTGAAGGTTGTTGTTGTTTTTGATTGTTAGTTGTTGTTGCTTTGAGCCACACACAGCGACTCGGGCGACAGGGTTTTGCGAAGATTCGGAGATTGCGTGTCCGTGTCAAGGTGTTGCAACAGTTATCGAAATTGGCAATTGTGATCCTGATGCTGCTGGCGGCTTTTCTGTCTTTTCTTTTATTTCCTTGTTACCAAATTTTGTTAACTGCAAAATTTGCGAAAAGTCATTGAACAATGCAAACGCCTGACATATGCCAAAAAAAGAGAAGGAAGCAGGAAAACTTTGAGTGGGAAAAAGCTGCAGTGATAAATAATGCGTAAGATTATCCTTATATTTATTTAAATTTATACAAAATATTACTATTTAAGTAAATTCATTCTATACTTGTATAAGTCTCATGATCCTTGGGTTCTTAAAAAGTTTCCTTAACTTTAAATCAGTAATTCCTGATTAATTTCGATATGTAAACTGAATAGTTTTTAAATATTTAAACTTTCGATACAGGATACTTTCCATTTGCTACACTTTTATATGAAAATCCTATCGGATTTTTCCCCTCGATATATGTACATCCCAAGGCTGGAATGCGGCCGAGCAAGTGCAATGATCTATGAGCTTGACCGCCACCGCCAGTGGCTACCAACTTGCCATGATGTTGCCAGCTCTCAAGTTGGTGGCCACAACAACAACAACTCGTGGCTCCAACTTTGGCCAATCACGGCAGCCAATCGGCTTTCAAGTGTGCAAAATCGCGGCCATGCAAAACACGCTGGCGGAAGGCTTAATTATGCACTTGCAACTGCCAGCGTTTTTCCCCCTCAGAACTTTTTAGCCAAGCAGCCAGCCAGAGAGTCAGCCATCCAAAGCAGCCAACCAACCGACTTTAATCCATCGCGCGGCCATTTTCTTCGCATTTTTCCCAAGTGCAACACATCCACAGGCACGTATGTACGTCCATGTTGCCTCCCATAATTTTATGCTTCATCAATGACAGTGCGGCAAAAAAAAACATAGCAGACATCTGCCAGCTAGACAACGACAACAACGACAACGCCTCTGCAACCGCAACAGAAGCTGCTGCAACATCTCTCTCCTTCTCCTTCTCTCTGTTGGTGGTGTCTCTGTCTCTGGCTGTGTCGCATCATCATGATCATGATCCGCTGCCTCAATCCTTTCTGACGCATGCTTTCAACAGACATACTTTATCCTGGCAATCTCCCGCCAATGCCGCCAATGTTGCTGCTGCCATTTTCCAGTTGCAAGTTCCAAGTTGCACCAACAGCAGCAACATCACCATCAGGAGGAACAGCAACAGAAATTGTTTTCGTGGTAATTTGCACCCGGGGCTCTTGAAATTCCCAGCCGCCCGTCTCTAGTCGATCATTGAAATCATTGTTGCTGCAGGTACAGCAGAGTTACAGGTACCCCCCAGTGAAGTATTTATCACGGCCCTTTTTTAAGCACTTAAAAAAATATATGGAACACTTTAAAGTTTGTCAAAATATTGTAAAATATTATTTTAAGATAGTTGCTATTTATACATAATTTAAATTATTATATATCTACTGAAGATTCTTTAAAAGGTTTCAAAATAGCCTTAAACTTCTCTGAAGTATATTACGTATACGTATATTAAGTATACGACCATTAGTCTGAGGCATGTTCTTAAAAATCTGTATTTATTTTCGTAAAATTTTCCTAATTTATAAACAAATATTTTTATATAACTTTTACAAGGTTTATGACAAAAGAAAATTGATATTTATTATATAAATTTTAATATATATCAACAACAATTCAAAGTCCACAGTTTCTACCTATTTTCCCTTGAAAAAATTACAATAAATTATAACTTTTTTACGCCAAGTGCAACAATGGTTCATCATCGTCATCGGGCTCATCTTTGGGCCTTTGACAGCTGTTGTTATGGCCGTCATCCGGATGTATGTCCCCGTTCAGAACCCCCATTCGCATGCCCACTCCCGCCATCGTCCCGCTCACAAGGAGCAGCGACATGTACTTGGCTTGTACTCGCCATGCCTGATTATTGTTATTAACCAGTATAGATACTCCAGATATATCCGAACACGGGACTAAGCCCGGCCTGGGATGTTTAGCTCGCAGCGCTTTGCTAATCTCCCATCAGAATCGATATTCCCTTCGCCGGGGAAGGTGGATCCTCTGGAGCAACTCTGTCCATCTCACCTGCTCGTCTCAGCTTGGCTTGCATATCCAATCGATCTTTGCTTCTGATGGCTGCAATAACTTTCGGCACCCCGAAAGCATATCGAAATTGAGGCAAATTGCTCCGACGGCTATGCAAATGGTTACCTGTATTAATCTGAAGAGCTAACTGATTGAAAGTGGCTAAATTTATGCCATAAACGTTGACTATTACAGGAATATTGTTTAAAATAATTCGCAAAAGCTAACAGAGAAAATAACAAAGAGAGTGGAAGTTGAACTTTCTTTTATCAAAACATTGAATTTGGAATCTAAACTAACTTTAATCTTAACAAAGAATTTGGAATATAAACAATCCTTAATTGAATTTTGATCTCTGGAAAAATTATAATCATTATAAGTTACATTTAAAAATCTTAAATGATAATGATTATTTCTTTATTTTTTTTTTCATCAAAAATAATCATAAGACTCTAGTGAATATTTTATTTTTAATAGCTCTTTCCCTTTATTTCGATTTATATAATTATTTAGAAGATGTAAAGCCTTTGAAGTAAAGTAGAGAATGAAATATATCAAATATATATTAATTACAAATAAATAAATAAATATAAATAAATTAAGAGTGTTTATAAATAAAATTAACATAATTTCTGCTGCCAGTTTAATGATCATTTTCTCCTTAAAAGTCAATAAATAAAAGCTTTATTACTTAAGAAACTCTTTCTTCAATTTTAAACATTCTTTAACTTTATTAATCTACCTAAAACATCGATAATATTAATAATTTAAGCATCCAATTGGCCAAGATAAAGTCAAATTTATTTGCAAATGAATAACAAAATTCACAAACGAGTTGCACTTAATTTTTGTATATTTTTTACTTTTTTGTAAATGCTTTGGGGCAGGCCGAAAATTACGGAATTCCATTGGAGAACTTTTTGGGGCTTTCTCATCGAGTTAATCGGGGAGAACAACGGCGCAAATGACCGAAGATTGATCTCTGGAGCTGCGACAGCTGCCCCTTGCACTTGATTGGTTGCCAGCATCTGCGTTCGTGCCTCTCGGGGATCGGTTGCGATGCGATGTGAAGTGAAGTGAAGTGATGGGCTGGGTGGGGTTGAGTTGAGTTGAGACCTCCGATTCTCCTCGCCCCCAAGAGGTACAAGTATATATGGCACTATATATGTGTTCAGGGAGCCTCGGAAGTGCCGCCCCTTTCATGCACCGCTCAGAGTGCAATTTCGCTCATCATCTTAATTTTATTATCGACATAAATATCAAACGAAAATTGTGGCATATAAAATGCGATACAAATCTGTTACAAGCTCTGGCATAGCTGCACCTGAGAGCGGCTGCATCCCAGACTGTGGCCAGAGCCCAAGCTGGGAATGGAGATGAAGCTGGTGCCCTGTGAAGGACATTATGGAAATGATGTCCCCGGGCGCTTGACGGCCATTACTCAGCTGCCGCTGCCGCTGCCGCTGAGGAGTCCGCTGCCCCTGCAACGCCCAATTGATCAACGCCGGAAGATAGCTGAGAGGAAGATGAGACCCAGAGCATTCCAGCTGTCCAACTATCCGCGGATTGGGGTATATTTCATGTATGACACGGGGCGAAGAATTCAATTGCGTGGAGCCAAGAATCGGACTCCGCCGCGTCTCACATGTGCCACGCCTATTTCTTACACTATCAGTCATAAAAATGCGAAATTTATGCAATTGTTGCAAATGCCAATTGGCCCCGCACGCCCCACCGCATGGCGTGCAGCGAACCGAGACTGAGACTGAGATGGAGTTGGAGTTGGACCTGGAGTTGGAGCTGGAGAGTGGCGACTAAACCACGGACCCCAGAGAATCTAACCGCACACCCACCGAGCGAGGTGATCTGCTAGGCACACACCTTCTCCACTTGCAGAGGGAGAAACTTCCATGGAGTTTGAATACTTTGGCATCTATTTAGAGCGAAAAGAAAAACTTATTTGGATTCAGCAAAGTTTATTTATTTAATTTCTTTATTATTTATTTATTTTACTATATATTTGTAATCAAGATTATTAAAAGAAATAATAATAAAAGCAATAATAATGAAGGAAAGCCGAAGATTGTATCTCCTTGATGTTTTAATTAACCGAAAGAAGCAGTAAATAATTCTTTAAAAAAAAATGCATTCATTAATTTGAATTAAATATATTAAATTACTAATGGGCTTTAGTTTTGAAAGTGAAATAACCTGCTACGTTTTTCTTTTAACAAATTCCGAAATAATCTATTTATAAGTATTTATAGTTAAGTATATGTTTATGTGTATTAAATTAAGAAACTTTATTAATAAACTCAGATTCTTCTTTGCAATTTAATTTATATTTTTATTGGGATTTCTTATGTAAATGTAGGTTCCGAATTTTGATGATAAGATCTAGTTTGTTTATAAATTAATTCGCTTTTCTTACTTAAGACTTAGAACGATGATAAAAAAGAGAATCTAAGCTGCAATTTTAGTAACTTTTAGTGGATCAATATCCTTTTATTTAAATTATTATAAACGTAAATCCTTTAGAGCACTTTTTTCGAGGTGTATTTTGAAAAGGCTCTCCTTGACTCCCGCCCGTTGAGATTGGGCTTTGATATTGACGTCTGTGCGCATGCATTTGCCGTGTAAATTGGTCCACGCCCCCCTGCCTATCCCAAAACCCCTTCCCCTTCCCCTTGCCAGTCTTGGCGGGCAATAAACATCCATTTAACAGCGAGTTTCGGGTTTAGTTCGTCCGAAAAATGTCGGCGAACAAATTGATTTGGTTGTGTCGCCACCGCCGCCGCCCCGTATGCTGTGTGTGTGTCGTGTGTGGCAATCGTAGATTTGATTCCCGATCTCCACCAGCCGCCTGGTAAACGGTTATTTATGCGATAGTAATTGTTAGACCCGGCCAGCTTATCGGATGACACGAGTGTGCATTGGAAATGCGTCGGGCGACGAATAAATAAAACTGTTGCCAGTCAGTCCACCGACACGCAAATGGAGGAGCCTGTGTCCCCCCTAGGAGAGCGAGTGGAGAGATCCCAGCCGGGGAGGAGCAGGCGGAGGTGGAGGCAAAAACAAACAGCAAATTGACATAACCAGATTGACAAGTTAAAGCTCGTCACTGGCATACCTCACCTGGTCCTGCCCGAAGCTCCCAACTCCCAACTCCCAGCTCCATTGCCAATGCACAGCAGATCCTCAGCTCCACCTCTTCGTCGCTGCATCGCGTCGTCGTCATCATCAGTCAACCAATTTGTTTCGATGAATGACTGAATGAATTTGTTCACCCCTTGGTCATCTTGATAGTTAGGACCCGGCCCAGCCCAGCCGGCAACAGGTTCTTCTTTGGCATGAGCGGAAGATGAGCTGGCGGAGATGGAGATCAGGGGGGGGGCAGCAGGAGAAGCTGGAGAAGGTGGACGAGGAAGAGGCGGAATCGCAGGCACTTTGCATAGAAGCGTTTGGCAGACTTGGCGATTGTGATCAGCGTTCAATCGAAACTTATGTGCAGTGAGCAAAAAAAAGGGGAGCAACAATGAGAATTAAATTAATTATTAATAGTTAAATTATGGCATAACTTAACTTTTGACTAGTTTTTTTTTTTGTGGTTAAGAAATCAAAGAAGAAATAGAGGAATCTTTTAAATTGTTTGTACCATTTTGGTGACTTAAAAATACATCTTATAAAAGTCTAAATATAATCACAAAATTTCTATTTCAAGGCTATCGTTTGCTGCTTATATTTTATGTGGATAAGTCACAGCTTTAAACTAAGTATACATATGTACATATAGCAAGTATTTAAATTATTTTAAACATTTTTAACATTTAGTTAGGGTTTAGAATTTATTACAGATTAATTACAGAAAGAAGAGACTCCTTTTACTGGCCTTTTAAAAAATGTTTTACATTTGAAAATGCTTCTTAAGAGTCTTAACAGAAATACAGAATCAATGTTTATATACAACTTGTATATTAGCCTTTAGTCTTCATTTGGCCATAACTTTATTTTGTCCAGAAAGGCTTGTTAAAAGTTTACAACAAATTATTCAGAAAGTTCTGAAGGCAAGACTTCAAAACTCTTTAAAAAAAATATTAATAAAAAGGCCTTCGAGAATAGTAAAGAATAAAGAGTCTCCTATAGATATATATTAAATCTATTCAGTTTTTAATATAGTATAAATATATTTTCCACTCTAATGCCAATTTTCCGGCAGTGTGTTCGCTCCCAACCGCTGAAGGCAACGCAGCGCACAAACACAAAGGAGGCTGGCCAAAGATGCAGCTGGAGATGGCCATGTCGATGGCGAAGACGAAGGCGATGGTGAGCGCGATGGAGCTGCAGTTGGGGTTTGGCTTTGGAGCGGCTGCGATAAGAACCGTGGCGACATTGTCCCCGGCATCGATTTGCTCGTTAGCTGATGAGCAGCACACATGAGTTCCACTACCCCCGAACGCTCCTGGTGCGCCTGCTCCTCGCAGCAATCCGTCAGGCAAGAGAGCTGTGCGTCACTCGCTGGTGGATGGGTTATACCGACGGCAAAACGAGAAGCCCCGAGAAGTAGGAGAGAAGGCAGAACTTGGCCTGGCCAGAACCGCCATTTTGACGGAGCCCCGCCTTGCAACACATATGAGCAGGGGGACACATACAGGCGCACACCTCCGGCACCGTTGGCATGTAATTGAAGTCGTTTATGAAGGGGAAACAGCTGCAGTAGCCACTGCTGCCGGTCGGCCATCATCATCAGCGCTGCAGCAGCACCAATAAAAAGCATGTGGCAACATCATTAACCACCACTGCCGCTGCTCTTCTTCGTTTTCTTCGGCGGACTTCTTCCTCCGAAATTGCCACAGTGAAAGTAATTGCCACTTGCTGTGGCCAACAAAAAAAAAAAAACAAAAAACAGCAAACAGAAAATGGCGCCAGGCAACCATTTTGAAGGCTAAGATGCCACGGCTAAGAGAGAGCCAGGCCAGCGGAGTCCGGTGCCATTATGACACATGACACTTTGTTTTAAATATGAATGCAATCCCCAGACCCGATATTCCCAACCCGAACCCGACTATAACCCAAAACAGATCTCTCGAGGCGACAGCGCGTTCGATTCTTTTCGCATAAATTCACAGCAGGAGGCCAAAACCGAATTGAATTCCGTTGCTCACCGCCGCCGCCGCCGCTGCCGCCTCTTTGGGAATTCAGTCATTTGTTGTGATGGGTGAAAAATTTCATACCTGAAACAGAATTCTATACGAGCAGCAGGTCGCCCTGATGTCTTAATCTGCTGCCATTAATATACGCACTCCCTTCCCTCTCCGACTAACTGAATGACTGACTGACTGATAAATAAACTGTATTAATTTATGCACCGCATTTTCGGGAAAGTTTTCCCTCATGATTATGGTTTCCTATAGACAAATGCAAATGAGTCCCGGCTCTAGCTTCCAGCTCCCAGCTCCCAGCTCTCAGCTTGCAGCTCCTCGAAACTGAAACCCGATGAGCGCAGGTGAAACCCAACACCGGGCAGAGCGAGGAAGCCAAGCCAGAGGCCCAGCCGAAAATGTGAAATACCAGGAATCCAAGTCCTCGCTCCGATCCTGGCCAGCACGGCATGTGGTTGTAGTTGTTTGTGGTTTCTCCTGGCGGGGCTTGGAGAGGTGAAGCGACGAGGTGTTGCCCCCGAAAAAGGGGGCTTGGGGCAAGCGAATGAGAATGCATTTGTCGCAACGCATCAGGTCGTGAATCAAGTGAGACTTAAACGCTTCTGACGCTTCACAATTGGACGCACTGCCACTGGCGGAAGATCAACAAAAATCGCATTTAAGGGATAACAACATCAGTGTAAATGGAAGAAAAATAATATTATTAAAATAAACAAACAAAGGAGGACAAGTTTGGTATTTAAGAAGATGCACAAATAATTTCTTTAAATAAAAAATGAGGAAAAGTTGAAGGCTGGTTAGGAAAAGGTGTGAATTTACAAGGGAAATTGTGAAACTTTTAAGTTACTTTGTATTTATATAAAATTCATATTAAACAAGGAAGTAAATAAAGTTTTTTAAGCATACTTTTTATTACTCTTTTATGACCATTGGCTATAATTTTCTTTACTCCCAAAAAATACTTAAAATATATGCTTTCCAGCGTCTTTAAATCTTAAATATTCTTCTTTTTATTACAAAATATTCTCAAAGATATTTCTAAACTAATGTTATTCATCTTGTTATTATTTTTTAAGAAAAATATTTTCCTAAAAGGCTTTCCGACCCTGTCACTGGCCACAATGGGGTTTAATTAAAGCGGTCCAAAAAATATTTTCCCAAATTCGCCGCATCATATTTCAAGTTAATTCAAAAATCGGGCATTTGTGGGGCCACTTGAGCTGCCACACACCTTGATTTCTTGTGGGCCTTGTCTATTTGTTCCACTTGTGGCAACAACGATCCCTGCCACTTGACAAATGCCGCAACTTGAAAAGCGTTAAATTTGAAATTTCCAATCTGAAATTTCCAATCCAATTTGGATTTTCTCAAGTGCTGGCGTGGAAAGTGATTTCTCCTCCGCCCTGCCCCTCACCCCGACTCACCTCCCCCCCTCTAAGATTGTCAACGGTAGCCAGCAGCGACTGATAAGTCGTGAAATTTATATGGCTCCGGAGATGGCACCTCCATGGAACCCCAATCAGGCCATAAAACGGGGCCAAAGCTATGCGATCTGATCAACAGTTTATGACATTTATGGACGCAGCATTTAATGGGCGAAAGAACCTTTTATGTGCACCGACCACAAACATATATCCATGGCTTACTACGAGGGTATAGTATGGGCATATATGTATATGGTCAGGTTACACGATTTTTCGACAACTTTTTTATGGGCTTTTTATGACTTAATCCATGCCCAAAGGTCCCCGATCCGTGAGCAAGACAAACATTGACTCTGGCCAGAAAAGCGTCATAAACAATCATATTCGTAGAGTCATTCATATTTCTCATATTTTTCTCGTTCGGCTCCCCCCAGCAGCATTTTTTACATAACAAAAACCTGGACCGAGGGCATCGGGCACCAAATGTGGATAAAAATCGTTTAAAATAAATAAACAATTTACATTTTTAATCAATTGTGGATTGTTGCCTGGTTACCACCGCCAGCACCAATAACCAGCAAACCAAAAAGTCAAGATTTACAGGCCCGATAAATGAGAAGAAAGACAGCTGCCTGAGGATTTGGAGTTGCGGGGGAACAAAGGCCGCCTGGGAGTGTCCGGCAAATCAATAAAATCTCAAAGAAAAAAAAAATCAAATAAAAATTAAATTATAAAGTAATTTTGCATAAGAATTTCACATTCATATTTGGTCAACTCATTGTTTGTCTTGGGCATTAGCGATCGCGTCAAACCGCGATCAAATGATTCAGCAGGGGCACCTGGCATGGATATAGGAAAGGGTATATACTTTATTTTTATAAACTTTTTATATCTAAGTTCAAAATGAAATATAAATTTAATTTGTTTAATTTTTTTATGCATAAGAAAACCAATTTTCTGGCTAGAAACTTTTTCTATGCTTGAAAGAAATTACATTTTACTAAAATTGTTATGAATCTATAAAGATTTTCTTCAAGTCTTTGTTTATAAATAGAAAACCTATTTTTAAAATGTATTAAGCAGACTTGCCACAATTTCTTAACCACCATAGATAGAGCTTTATTTAGCCTTATTATATTTTTAAGAATTATTCCTTAAAAAGTGCCAAATAATATCATCCATCTCCATAAACTATAATCCCCCTCTGTGGCTTCATTAGAAAAGAACATTCCTTATAGGGTATCAAATAAACCCTTACCTTTGGGATGCTTCAATCGTGGGTGGAGCAACAGGTTGCCTGGGATTCCAGCATAAATCAAGCTCGGTTTCTTCTCGATCCCATGCCCTTTGTTAACGTCTCTTCTCGCCTTAATTGACAGCCTTGTTGTGCGTACGCAGGGCTCTTGACACTTTTGTCTTATCGTAACAAATTGCCAAGTGCCGGGGATCCGGCATCCCAGGGGGCCGCCTATGTCCGATCTTTGGTGAATAGCATTCCCCTGATCATTGTTTTGCATATTGTGGATGGGCATCCGTCGAGCTGGAGACCGGAGTGTAGCGACTTCCGCCGTGATCCCAGATTTAAGCTCCCAGCTCACTCGCCTGCTGTATGGGGCATTAATCCAATAAATAATTCAATTGTGTCACAAAAATCAAATCAATTGCGTGGGCCAGGCCGCAAACAACAATGCACAAGGCTGGAATTGGAAGTGGAAATGGTAGTGGAACTGGCAGCGGGACGAGGGGAGCTTAGATGAGGGGGTTTTTACATAATCCCACAGATGCCGGCGAAAGATACAGATACAAATGTGGTCTATATATGCGGAGGTCGGGTTATCGAACCCCACGGAGAAACAGGAACAGTTATGTGTATTTACACTATGAGAAATATAATTTAAATAAATTAAATGAAACCCTTTTATATCTAAAAATGTTTAAAAAATTACCAGAAATTAAATTTAAAAATCTAGAAAAATAATTTACCATTTTTGCTTTACCAGATAATAATATTCCTTCCACTATAAACCTCTTTTTTCCCTTCAATTTTGTCCCCATCCAGTGCGTCATCTTAGAGTCCATTCTGCATTGTGATTGAGTCGCCAGATACAATCTGGCCATGGCGTGAACAATCGCCAATTGCAATGGCAATCCAGATCGAGGGCCTCAGTGAACACCAAACAAATGTTTGCCGTGGCTAAAGCAAATGGCTGGCCATTAAACAGAGCCTGGCCACAGTCAAGACTAAACGGCACGGCGCGATTGACAGACAATTTATTGGGCCACAATGCTAATCAAAGGCAAATCACGTTGAACCTGCGGCCCCGCCGCCAAATGACTTCATTAGCCCGGCCAAATAAATTGCTGGGAGACTGGCCACAAGCCTCGAGCTTCTCGAGGTTCTCGAGGTTCTTGAGCTGGGGGAATTGAATATGGATTCATGTTTTCAATTGCAACGAGCCCTGGCCGCATGGAACGTCTAGGACGTAATTAGCCCGACGACGAGTTGTGAGAACCCGGGAATCGTTCATCGCCATCGGTTGACATTAGCCATCAATCTGGGTCTCAGCTCTCGCACAACATTTACAGTTTGCAAGTGTCCCCCGGACCAAGTTTGGTCAGCAATTGTAGTGGCCGTCTTGGTTCTAGTTCTCTTTGGTCTTGTCTCAGATGTTGTGACACCATTTTGGTCCATCCTTTGAGTGGCTAAAGATCAGTGATCATTGAGGTAGCTCCCCTGCTTGGTTGGGGCTCACAAGTACCCTAAGCGGAGATGGTTCAGTGATGACTTGATAATAGGTTTGGATTGATCATTATAAAACCAGTTTGAATATATAATTTGAGAAAAAAAAGAATATTCTTTAAAGAGAATTACTTCCTTTTGATTTATCTGAAAAGCTTATAGACCTACCTAACTATGACTAAGGGGAATCACTTGTTCAAGGCCACTCACTCAATACTGACACCTAATCTCTGCAGAATCTCTTCGAGATCCCCCTCTCCAAGAAGAACCCTCAACCAAGGCTAGATCGCTGTGACTATTGACAGGCTGCGATCATGATCAGTGCGTAATGAGTGTGCTTCGGTTTATCAGCCGTGTCAGTCCCCCGACACTTGGCCAACGTTTTGGCCATTTCAAGTGCCAAAAAGCTGGCAGACGGCTGTCACAACAGGCGCTAAAACAAACAGGAAAGGCAAAAACGCTAACCAGAACCCAGCCAGCATCGGGCTTCGAGCATTGGGAACTGGGGAAACTGGCAAACCAGGAGACGGAGTCGGAGGCTCGGCCCTTTCTCATTTCTCCGGTGACTGGCAGGCGGCTGACAGGCGTGCATCATCGGAGAGCCCAGTTCCTGGGCCCGAACTCGGACGCTGGACCATGTCATGATGCCAAATTGCCGACTTTCAGGCAAACGTACATAAATAATGCATTTCTGGCCCCGACCACATAGGGAGTGGATGTGGTCGTGGTCGTTCTCGTGGCTGTTACTGTAGATGTGGGTATGGATGGATGGATGGATGGATGGTTGAGTGAGCTGGACGTGGGGAGTCCACATGGATTTGGGTCAGTGGTGTGGCCTGTCTTGTCCCGGCTAACAAGTGGATGAACTGCCAGTCGTCCCGATCTTTTATCTCCTCACCCAGCGAGCTCTGACTCTTTAATTGCCTTCGTCCCGGGGGCAGTTCATTAAGGAGCCTGTCCAGCACTGGCACTTCCTTTCACCTCGCGATAAGATTGTGACATTATTAAATAATAATATTCAATAAATTGCATTAGCTTTCATTAACGAGCCCAGGCAATCGGCAATCGACAATGTCTTCATCTGGCTCAGCATCTTCATCTGCTGCTCCTTCTCCTCCATCTGCAAGTATCTGCATCATCTTCTCCTTCCAGCATTCAAAGCGCTTTGCTGGAAATTTATGTTAATCGCTTGTTTTACTTTTAATTTCGCACTTAAAATTGTCGCCATGCCGGGCCCTGACTCTGGGGAGCTGGAGTAGGAACCTGGGAACCTGTTCCCGCCTGGAGTTCTCAGTCGCTGGTCTCTCCTAGACCAGCATCGATAATTTTTATCGATCCTCCGCCTCGCTGGCTCCGGGATTTTAAAGCACATCAAAAGACAATAAAATATATCCACAAAATACGCTGGCAGAACCTGTTCTCTGTTTCCTGAATCTCGATGCTTGGTTCTTAGTTTCCCCCCCGTCCCCCTCAAGTTTAACTGCATTGAAATCGGGACTCGGATTTCTTTGTCGCCTGCATTAGCATTACCGTTGCTGTTGCCAGTTTCTGATTCTGTTGCAGGCGGCTGTTGTAATTTTAGCATTTTATGTGGCAACAACGCTCGTTGTACTGGCGATCAGAAATGTTTCAGCTAATTGGATAAGGCGATCCCCTACTCGCACCAATCTCCTCCTCGGTCTGTCTAATCCAGTACTCGAGCCGAGGGGATGCCGACTTTAATGGCCAAGCCCTCAAAAATTAAGGCACAATTGAAGGTATTCGACACTGGCGAGGGTGGCTGCAAGAGTTTTTTTTACCTTGAGAGGAGGAAAATCATCTCTAAAAAAATGTATTTTAATTCTTAAAGAAATTGTTTATTTGCTGAGCAATAATTTTTATTATAATTATATTTATTAATACTTAAAACTATTTAAAAATGATTTTACTACAAATTGCACAAGCAAATGTTGCTAAGAAAATGTGGCTAGCCTTGCAAGCGCGGCTAGGAACATGTTGCTGAAGACAATAAAACAATCAATTTTGCTTCTAGCATTAAAGTTTGAGCTTTTTAATTTAATATTTATGAACTAATATTTATTAATTGATAATTAAATAATTTAAACTAAAAACCCTTTGTTCTAGCTATAAAATATCATGAATTCTTCCTTAATTTCCCTCTTAAATCCTCTATAAATAAACAAACTAATTTCATAAAAGATATAGAAACCCTTGAAACCACCCTAGCTGCCTCCGATCTGCATCAATGGGTCCGGAAAGCCCGGCCAAATAAATGTCAAGAGCGAAACAAACTTTACACATAAGCCGCATGACAATTTGGAGCTTAAATATCTATTCACAGTGGATTCAGAGCGGGGGGACAGTGTCAGTCATGGGCTTAGGCGTTGCCAAGTGTGTGTGTGTGTGTGTGTGTGTTAATCCGCCCACACATTCAGACATTCAGACAGACGGACACATAACCCCAACTCATTTTAATTGAAAATTGTCAACGGCTTCGGCTTGAGACTCAGCGTTCCAAGCTCCAAGCCAACCACAAACACTTCTAATCAAGATCGGGTCCAAGCTGAGTCGTTGTTGTAGTTGTCCAGTATATCTGCACTTTGGTGGGCGGTACGCCCAAAAAAATAAAAGAAATACATTTGTTGCAGCTGCAGAAATGCGGAAATGTGTGTTGCAATCGGCACAACCTTGGAACAGTTCTAGGCTTCCTCCTGCTGCTCCTTTGGCCTGCGCACACGTAAATTAGCATAAATAGATTTCAATCACCTTGGCAATAATTTCATTATGAGAAAGGCCGGATCGGCGGGGCTTAGCTCGGGTTCTGCTGGATGGAAATAACACGCATGTGCCATCGCAGCTTGCGATCTTTTTATTGATTTTTTCCCAACTCAAATATGGCTTTGAACTTGGACTTTTGCGGCACTGCTCGGAATACACTCCACGCGGGGGGGGGGGCAGCAGCAGCAGCAGGCTCTGGAGCTGGGAGGAGCAGGTCGGTTGGTCACACGACGGAGGCACTCGGGTAACAAACAAACGAAATATGCAAAAAAGTGCATCCAGGCAAGGAGACGACGGGCCACTTGCTAACAAGATGCCAAACTGGCAACGGCTTCGCATTCGGATTCGACTTGGCTCCAACTCCTGAACTGGCAAAATATTAATCAGCCATGGGAGCTGGCTCTTTGGGAGAGGTGTAGCGGGGAGCGGGGAGCGGGGAGCCAAGAGCAGAGCAGCCAAAGAGCCGGACAGCAAGTGAGTGGCCGCAGTCAGCATCGAAAACGATTAATTCGCAGCAGGAGACACCTCGCCAATGACCTGCGCACGGTCCAGATGGAGAGATGGCGAAGGCGATGGAGATGGAGATGAAGATCGGTATGGAGGAGCGGCTGGATCAGTGATGGCCAAAACAGAGCAATGATCAAGCGAAGATTGGCTGAGTTCTTAGTGATCTCGTTGAGGCATTTAAATTGTTTTTAGGTTTTATTGTAATAAAACTTGGTAATAATTAAGCAATAAAATTAATTAAAAAGCTTAAAAAGTATTTAAATTTATTCGAATATTTAAATAATATTTATAAGCCTTAGTAACTCTTTACTCATCTCTAAATGCTGACTTCACTTGGCGGCCGGTTACATCTTTTGGGTCTGAGAATTGAATTCTTCGTTCAACTAATTGCCATCGAAAATGCTGATTGACTCAAATCCCTGCGGACGTTTTTACAATTTACGCAAATCCCTCAAAATTAGAGTTGCCGTATGCAAACATTCGCAGCGACTGTATGGTTTAAGCTTTTTCCTACATTTCTCCCTGCGACGCCAACTGCCAGTGACTGCTGGCTGCTGGCTGGCTGGCTGGGCTGCTCATCATGGCAAATGGTAAAGTCATTTCTCATGTTGCCGAGATTTATGGCTTCCACCTTCTGGAGTCGCATGTGGAAGCCACTGCTGCTGCTGCCGCCGCCGCCTCAGAATGTTGCTGCTGTACGCTGCAGCAGCAAACACAGGGAGAGACTCCAAAGAACAAACTGCCATTCGCACTAAAATTGAATTCTGCTCCGTTGCTCGCATCCCGCTATGATTGATCACTAAATTGCACAAGCTTAAGCCCAACGCGAGCCCACAAAACATGACGGAGTTGGAGATGGAGCCGGCAGGGAATCGGGAATCGGGAATGAGAATGGGAATGGGACTGGGATTGGGCGAGGAACGGCTCACATTTTTGTTGCATGCTTACAATCAGATCTGTCAGATCAGTTTCCTCTTCTCGCGGCGAAGGATTGCCTGTTCTGGCAGCGTTTTCGGTTGCCTTTTTGGCAGTTTTGTTTTGTTTCGCCGATTCGGCGGCGGCTCCTCGCTGGCATTTATTTAATCCGACTTCGAGATCCAGGAGATCGGCGAGGCCCGAAGTGCTGCAGTGCCGCGGACTTTGAAGGGCGTGCCATGGGGCGTTTTATTGTTATATCGACACCAGTAGTTTGGTTGCCCAGTTCCCGTCATTTGCATTAAGGCAGCAGCCGCCATTTGCCGAGAGCTCCGGTGATCCAGTGATCCGGTGATCCCCAGAGACCACCGCCAGAAAGCCCATTAAAATCGCTCATTGAAAATATTTTAAGTGTTTTTTTATATGTCATTTTATTGCTGGATGAATGGGGATGCGGTGGCTGTGATGGCCCTGGGAATGGATCTCGGAGTGCAGCTCTGTTACAGAATTTGTTTATCGTTAATGGGGCACCCCATTTACGACGTGATTCCGTGATGAATATGCCTGAGCATTCACTCAGGGAGCTCAGTTTCCTGCCTTATCTGGCGAAGCTTCCGTTTGGGCGCCTTGCATCGAGATCGAGAGCATCGATCGGCCCATAAAAATGCAAATGCATTAATAATAGTTATAATATCGAATGTGTTAAGCTGCTCCAAATAGGGGCCAGCATTTTCACACCTCAACGCAGAGGCAGTTGCCGCTTGCCAGGCTGTCTGCTGTCTGCCTGCCTGCCTGCTTATGGACTCGATTTCATTTATGGCCAATACAACGAACTTCCCCCATAAAACGGTTAGAAAGCTTCAACTGCTCTCCAACTCCAACTCTAACTCCACTTTGTATCCCAGTGAGTGTGTGTGTGTGTGAAATTAACTTATTGCCTTTTATTGGCAGTATAAACAACTTGGCAAACATTTCTCAGCCGGGCCATTTGTTATGGAGCTACTTGTCCAACCGGAAATGCGACTCTGCTGCACTCTTCCCAGAATCTCATTGCAGAGAAAGAGCTCGATTCCGAATCCGATTCGAATAACGATCACAATCCTTAGCCCTCGCCCTCAAAAAAATAAGGAGGCAGGCAAATGGCACATCGAATTGTAGAAGCGCCAGCAAACTTCTGGCCTAAAATTTGCATACGTAATGCGGTCTTAGACACAGGGAAACTGAGGAAAAAGTCCAGCTTCTTATATTGGGGGTTTAATTTGCAAGGAAATTGTTCTTTATTTTTAATAAATTACTCAAGGATACAAATGGAAATTAAGATTTAAATAAATCTATCTTTCTTTATAAAATATAAGATAAAAATATAGTTTTAATATGCAAAACAACTTTTAATACTTCCCTTGGTCTTTTAAAATTGCATTTGTTTTGATTTAAGTCAATAAATAATTATTTAAGCAAGTTTGAACTTAAATACCCATCAATATAAAATTTAATAAAATTATTTACGAAACTATATTTTTAGAGAAATCATTGCTTATCCTTAATATTAATTGGATTCATTTAAAAGCTGTAAATTACTTTAAATTATTTAAAGACTGAACTTAAATACTACAAATTGAAACTTGAATGAATATTCTTTAAGAAATATTAAGTCTTTAACCAGGAATTAAATAAAGTTTTCCAAAAATATATAAAATCTGATTTTTATTTCATATTTCCCTGCATGTTTTCCCTTTTAATTTTAAACCAAAATCTCTGTTTTCTAACAGGCTTTTTCATTATTTCCCAGTGCATTCAAGTAAATCCCATGTGCTCCCAGTAATAGAAGCATTCGGGCATAGACTGGTTCCGTCTCCCAGCTTCCAAGAGCCTGGGCTCCCATTTGCATGCCGCACTGCCAATGGCCTAGAGTTGTTCGTGTTCGCTGATGCTGTTGCTCCTGCTGCTGCTGCTGCTGACCTAACAACATGTTGCTGATGTACCCAAAGGGGGTGGTGGCCGCAGGAGAGGTGCAGTGGGAGGAGCAGCTCCAGCCAGCCAGCCAGCCAGTGTGTTGCGATGATATCTCTCTTAAAGCTGGGGAGATGCTGCAGGAGCAGCAACACTGGCAACCAGCATCCAGCACCTTGTGGGTCACTAGCAGCTCAAGCTGCGGCGACTGTGGTTGCTGTTGCGCGCATTTTAATTGAATTAACATTTTTACTAGTGTAATGATTTCAATTAGTTTGCACCTCGGCTTGTATTGTCAGGCTAGCAGACAATGTTGCTGTTGCTTGTGGTGTTGCTGCTCCTGCTGCTGCGGTTACTGCAGAAGGAGACCCAACATTCTCCCGTCTGCTGTCTTGATCTCGATGTGCCTTGCCTTGCCTTGCCTTCTGTTCGATTTGGCTGCCGGCTGCTCTCCACATTTGCATTAATTGCTTGTTGCTGCTGCTGCTGCTGCACGTGTTTGTTTTCTGGCATTGTACTCGTGTTTGGCTTACTAATGGCTTAATAGTTTTATTGCCGCATCGATTTGCATTCGAGTTTGGCCAGAAGTCGAATGCCTTCGGACCCTTGTTTTTCTCTTGCTCTTTCTCCTGCTTTTCCGTTGACCCCAATGAGGACACATTCTTTGCCTTTCGCTGGCTTCCCTCCCCGTTTTGGCCACCGATTGGCAACTTGTCGCTCTGTGTCATTCGACGGCTTATCTGGCCAGTCGCATTCATTTTCGATTTTATTTCTGCCTGCCTTTTGACATCGCCAGCATCCGCCGATCTCGCCCAGCGGCCTGCGTCGGCGTTTGCTAAAAGCCCAGGCCCAGCCACTGATAACAAGGAGAGATGCACTGCGGGAAAATGGAGGGAAAAAAGGAATTTTCATAAAAGAGTTAAAAGAATACTTGTATTTTTGCGGGAAATTGGAGGGACAGAAGGAACTTTCATGAAAGAGTTAAAAGAATACTTGCAGGAATTTTCTTAAAGGAGTTCAAAGAATACTTGCATTTCTTTTAACTCTTTTAAGAAAATTCCTTCTAAGTAGCAATAATAATTATTAAATACTTTATTTTCAAAGCTATCACCACATTTTAGCATTTAAAATATATTAATTTTGTGAGAAAATCCTGCTTAATTTTTATATTAAATAAAGTCCTGATTAAGTGCCTCCTTAACACTCATTTAACTTAATTTTATTAACCATTCATAAGGAGCCAATGATGTTTATGATTGAGACCCCCACTAGTAAATATCTATATCAAAGTTAAGAACTTGTTTTCATTTTTTTTTTAAGGAACATTGAACTTGTAATTAAACAACATTAACCTTAATTTGCTTACATTAGTAATGTTCGCGTGCTGTGGAAATTTTGCTGAGTGCAGACGCGGAGAGCATCGCTGCATCGGCATCTTTTGCTGGTTGGTCCTGGCGGGCATGCATTAACTTTAAGTGTAGGTTACTGATAAGCGTGCCTCGGCATTGGTGATGCATCGCCATGGTCATCGTCCACCCCAGATCCCCCAGATCCACCGTGCCCCTCCTGTTTTGTGCCACTTTTCGGGGCCCTACATCCAGCAAGCGAAAACAAGTTTGGGCACTGAGTCTTTTGTTTTATGCGCTGCTATTTCTTACGTTTTCCTTCTCTTTTTTGACTGTGATTTTGGGGCCAAATCACTGCATATGCATAAATAAATGCGATAAGACCCCCTCCTTTGCATATTTGCCGATTTGTCGTTGTCCCTCATTTCGTCGCTTCGCCTCCCGGCAACCCTCGTCCACATCCACCGGATTCCCCGCCATGACATACGATGTGTTGGCGCTGCAATTCCCCCTGATGGGGAATACATTAAGAAGTTGGACTCGGTCTGCGACTGGGACTGGGACTGGGACTGGGACTCCGCTCCGCTAAATTGATATTCTGGTTTTTAGGCTTGTCGCTGCCTTTTCTGCTCTTTGCGCTCTTTTCATTGCCAGAGCATAAAACTCGCACAAATCAGCGTTAAAAATTAATTGCCGGTTATTATCGTGGATTATTCATAATTTATTCTAAGCTCAAGCTGCAAGCCCGCACTCAGATTCGCGGCAGAAGTTATGTGCATTCGTTATAAATTAAGTTCAACTCGTAATTATGGTCATTTGGCAAGTGTTTACTTTGCGCTTAGACCTGGGCGTGACTTCCATTTGTCTTCATAACAAAAGGAGTGCAGAGAGGGGGACCAGCGCTCATTTGCATAAGAGAGCGGAGCAACTGCATTTTGGGGGGGCGAGGAAGAGGTAGGTGGAATCTGCCATCCAGGCTCCATCCGGACTCCTCAAGCCACCAGGCACCGGCCTCCAAAAATGTCAGAAACACATGTAATGCGCCTAATTACGAGTCTGCCTGCACTCGAGCTGCCGAAAGTGGCTCGAAAATCGGGGCCAGAACTGCCAGGCAGCTGGAAGGAGATCAGGACAGGAAGGGTTTCTACCACTAATATTAATTAATATTTTTATATTTATTTTGGGTTACTAGGAAATCTTTTTAATCATTTTTAACCCATGGAACAATTCTAAATTTCTGTTGTAAGGCTTGAAAAACTATCTATAACCCCACAAATATTTTTTACCTTTAAAAAAAATATACAAATTAAACAAAACCCCCATAAATTCGCCTTCCAAAATCCGCTCCTGTCCTACAGACTCACCTCAGTCGCAGCCTGTCCCTGCCCAGCGATCAATAAAAAGCTGGCAGGCTGACTCATCTCCGCCGCCACTTGCCTCGTCCGTCGTAGAGGCTGAAAAATAAAAGCAGAGCAAAGCCAAAAAATGCAGAAATTTATATGGTAACAACTTCAAGGAATTTGTCAAGCCAGAAGGATGGAGATGCTGTGGAAGCCGCATGCGAAGAGGCCTTGCATTGTCTTGCAACCCGTTTTGGATTCGTTTCGCTTCGTTTGGACCCGGTTCTTGGGGTCCATTAAATGGCCCAACAATTTGTTTTGGGCAACTGTCACACGAGTTGGCACAATTGCAGCTCAGCCCTGTCAGCTTTTGGGCCCTTCACTGTCTCCTTTCCCTGCGAAAACTTAATTAACTCGTCGCTGTCTCATTTGGGCCGTCACATTTGCAAGCTGCCTTTCTCCCCCGAAACCGCACTGCCAACGATCATTTCAAATGCGTTTTGTCATCTCAAATTACCGGCTGTCATTGGAGTTTCCGAGTTGAAGTTGGCCCTAACTGTGGGTGGCTGGGAAATGGATGAAAGTTGGCGGCATTGCCAAAGAGGAAAAACTCTCTGTAATCGCTGAAGCGCAAAACCAACTCACTGAGCTTTCTTGTTCGCCCTTTCGCTTTCGCCTGGCATTGCGGTTGCATCAAATTTCGTCGCACTTTGCACTTACTTTGGCCAAATTGTAAATTATTTGCAATTTTTCAATTTGCAAATTGCCCAAATTAGCCAGGAGGGGCACAAGGGACACGGTACACTGATCACTAACCACTGGACACTGGACAGTGGACAGCAGTTGGCATTGGCACCCACCCAGGAGGTGATGACCATGCCATTGGTCGCAACATTTTGATGGCGCATGCGGCATTTATGCTGATTATGTTGCATATAAATTCTTGCCCCCCTTCTCGGCCAGCCATCGCAGAATGTTTACATGCGAACGCATCGTTGTCCACATCCAGGTCCCCATTCCCATTCCCATTTCCCTTACCTCCTGCCCCTCCAGCTGCGGTTCATAAATTTTGCCGCTGCTCCGACTTTAACTCGTTCAACGCACTGCAGCCAGTCACCAGTTGGAACCGCGCTGGAGACTGGCCAACAAGGAGGCCCAAACAAAGGCAGAAGGAAGTCTCAGGGCGAGCGAACAGACCCAAGTCAGAGGAGTTTCCACTTGAAGAAATAGTTTGACAATTTCTAGATTTACTTAAAGATACTTTTAAGGATACAAAATTATAATTATCACCTATTTTCTTTCAGTGTCTGTATACCCTTGGGGCATGGCTTGGCCAGCGAGGGCAGCAGGAGCAGCTCGTCAATTCTGCACCTCTCCTCGATGGGTTAGGTTAGGTTAGCCATGAGGCTGGGCGCGAGTGGGCAAACATAAAGTTGCATACAAATTGCTGCCTCGTCGCTGGTCACTTGCTGGAGCTGGAGCTGGCGATGGAACTGGCAATGCAGCCCAATGGCCACATCTTGCGTCTTCGGCAAACACATTTTAGCCTTTTGAGCGCGCCTTGACGACAGATTTAGACGTTAAGCAGCCGCGTTAAGTGTCCCCTGGGAAAACGCGGCTAAGCACGCTTCGTGTTGACAAAACGACTCCTCAGTCTCAGTCTCAGCTCCAGTCTTAGTCTCAGCACAGGCCTGTTGCTGTTGGTCATGTTGCTGCTGCTGCGGCTGCTGCTACTGCCATGTTGCTCGCTGTCGCTGTGGCAATTTGTATAGCCATAGATGCAATCGCTGTACCAAATTTTAACACCATTAACTGACCAGCGGCATGTTTTTTTTTACTCCTTTTAGTTTTCGCGAGGCTTTTAGCGGCTCTCGGCTTGTTTGTCTCACTTTGCTGCATATTTTCGCGCCTAATTTGCGCCCGGAACGGGCATCGGGGATCGTGCAGCAGCCCCGCCCGACAAAAAAAATGAAAATAAAAATAAAAATACGCAGCTGGCACCGAATTGTGGGTGCCTGTCGCAACATCTAGATTGTGGCTAAGTGCCGCTGCTCAGTGGGCAAATCGCATGCATTGCACGTGGCACTTGGCAACCGCAGAACGTTTGATTCCCAGACAGCAAAGATGATTGATGGCAGTCCAAAAGTGGGGATCCCCTCATCGTGTGGCGTGTGTGGTCAGCGAAATTGGATCCCCAGTTGGCAGCTTCCCCATCAGCAGTGGCAGCGGTTGACAAAACAGCAACAAAATGTCATAATTGATGGTGCAGAGTCCGGTCCGGGGACACGGTGGATTAAGCACAAATTGTGTTTATGTTCAACACATAGAAACGGTGACAACTTAATATACGAGAAGCAACAAATCCGATTATAGGCATGACTTGATTTCATTTGCATCTGGCCACTGGCATCCAGCATCCCCTCCGATTTCCTCCTGGCTGGCTCCTTGCTGGCAGCTCCCGTTCCCCATTCCCCTGCCGCTGCCGCTGCCACTGTCCTAATTGCATCCCATGGACATAAAAATTAATTATAAATTCCATATTTGGACAAGGGGAATGTCGCGAGTTGCGAGTGTTGTTGATTTTATTGTTATGGTCGGCGACCAGTTCTGCCTCGGCAGCTGGGCCCTAGTTCCTGGGCTGCTCCTCCACCCCCCAAAATAAAGAAATCCCAAACAAAAGACTCTGGCAACGAGCTTCGAAACGCAGTCAGCTATTCAATTTAATTTAAATGGGTTTATAATTTATTTGATGCCCGCTCGGATCACGGAGACCACACACCACATCGCGGCCGTACAACAAATTATCTTGCGGCCAATTTGAAATGTTTAATTTAACATAAAACCAAAAAAAAAAAAACCAACCAGCATTCGCCAGGGAGGCGTTCAAGGCATTCGATCTGAAATGGTAACCAAAACCCAAATGAGTCTCGAAACGCGATAAATTTGTACAATAAAAAACAAAACTGATTTCCGTCTAATGCGATTGACACCTGAAACACAAACACTGTGCGGGGAAGGCGATAAGGAAGGGGAGGAGCGACGACCTATGCCAGCTTTGTTTCGCTTCATTTCTAATTCCAATTCCAGTTAAATCAAACAAAACAATACACAAGACACACGAGAATAAACCGAAATACAAGATACATAAATAATGTTATTAACATAGACACACCGCACGGCTTGAGACGGGGCGCTGTGGGACTGGGACTGCGACTGGTCAGGTCAGGTTGATTAGCTCATCACTTTGGGCCACTAAAAAGACACTTACAGCTGACACTGATTGGTCGCTGTGGCCCACAACTTGACAACGAGTAGTCAGCCCCCAAAAGACACCAAAGAGTTCAAGCTGGCAGACAGATTTAAGACTTTTTTGATACCCTGTAAAGGCAGAGGAGGAATCATTTTAAGTATAGGACGATCATTAGCTTAAATTATAGCAAAGATAAAAGATTTGAATCAAAGAGATCAAAAATGAATTCAGTTTTTGGAGAAGAGTCGATCCAGCCAGGAATGTTTCTACCCAAAAAGTTGGATCAGTTTTGAAGTTATTTGAATGGAGTTTAAATTAAAATAAAATAAACTATACAAATTAAATATAATTTCCTAAAAATCAACAATATTACATATACTAATATATTTTTTTTTCCTTCATTTTTAATTGAAAAACTAATCATTAACAACCGAAGAGTCGATCTTGCCAAGTCCTTTTCTTCGCAAAAACTTGTCTAAGTTTTGAAGTTATGTGAATGGAGTTTAAATTAAAATAAAATAAACTATAAAAGTAAAACATAATTTCCTGAAAATTTACAATATTATATATATTGTTTACTTCTTTATTTCTAATTTCAAAATCTTAAGGCTCTTAACCTCCGTCAGTAAAATATAACCCAAGTCTTGGTTAATACCTCTTTAAAAAAAATACATACAAATAAATAAATGATTTCTCTTAGACCTTATAGAGTGGGCAGACACACAAGACTGTCTGTTTAAAGGCAAACTGTCATTATTTACGGAATTAAAATGTCCAAACTCCAAACAGATGCGACGCTTCCATGTTCAACTTTGATCTTTGGTTGGGTCTTTTGCATAAAACTGCCATCCCTTACGATTAATTATCTGGAGGAAAGCATAATTCGATTAGGAATTTACACACAAACTATTTGGGAGATAGTTCAGCTTGGAATCCTTTCCAGCGGAGTTCACGCTCCCAGGCAGAGAGACACCAGAGACCGGTCAGGTTGCAACAATTAGCCGGCTGATTTATCTATTTGGAGCACACTGCTGGCTGGCAACGAATGTCTCCTCGGAGTGGCCGGGCTCCGCTAACATTTGATTTGATTTGATGTGATGTGATGTGAGCGCCTACGAGCGAATGTGCTGCTGGCGGCCAGTTTACTGCGGTGCTGCTGCTGCAGCAGCAGCAGCAACTGTTGTGTTGCAAACGCATAATCGTAAAATTTGCTGTGGAATGTTGCAATATTTTTCGCGAGTCGCGAGCAATTTGCGCGTGAATTATTCCAAACGTTGCATTACAAATGATTTCAGCAGCGACCACAACGGCCAGGGGTCTTTAATTGGCTCGACGAGGAAGTCATTGGCCTGTTGGACTGGACTGGACCTGCTGCAGCAGCTCTGCAGCACTCCCACTCCATGGTCCCTTTTTGCGTTGCGAACGTGATGCAGACAAAAGTTTTTGGTTTTGGCCATAAAATCATATTCCTCTTGGAGTCCATGGAGTTCCATGAATGTCACACTTGAGCTGCAACCGAAGATGGGAAGCTGGCACAGCCGGGTGGGGCGAGGGCATGCTCTGGGTCTGGCTGTGGGTGCTGCACCGACGACTCTATTAACGAGTCGAGTGCGTGAAACTTTTTGCAGGCTTCCATTTAATTTCCATGGCCGATGGCTTGTTGGGCCCCGGGTGTTGCTGCTGCTCCTCCGGCTCCTCCGGCTGCTGGAGTCGTCAATGTTGCGGCCGTTGTCGTCTGCATCGCTGCTGCCATGTAGGTAATTCCTGGAAGTTAATTTCATTAAGAGCAACTAGCAATGCGCGGCGTATTTATTAGCCACACGATATATTGTATGGGCCATGGCTTTGTTTTTCAAGGAATCTGCCGCCTGGCCGGGCCAACTGGCTGTTCCATGCATTTGTGGAATTCATCATCGGCGGCGGCGGCGGCAACGACGACATGGCAGCCGGCGGCAACTGCTGCTCTGGCATTTCCCCAGAGCAACTGCTGTTGCAATTTTCATAACTTATAGCAGGCATGCAAGGCAGAGCGCAGCCTCGGGCAAAGAGAGATCCCGGATCCGGTCGCGCTTGTTGCCGCTAAATATGGCGCAAAATTTCCTTAAGAAAATGAAGAAATACGCGCAAGTGCGATTTCCAGTTAATAAAATTAAAGAACCCTGCCCCGAACCTGGGCTAAGATTTAAAAATAACGCGCATTCATCGGCGGACTTGTAAAATTCTTATTAATTCTGACTGCAAGATAGGGATTTCTGCAGCGTACTCGCTCGGCACAGAGGGAGCGGCCAGCGGGCAGTCTTGTTGTCATTGCGCCTCCATTTGGTCACAGTCATTCCAACAAGTGTTGTACACGCATTCCAGATGCTTTTCCATCATTAGCTGCCGCTGTCGCTGTCGTTCCTTGATCCGATCCGGAGAAACACCTGCTGCAAGTTGGAGTGCATCGAATGCCGTTTGGGGAACAAAAACATCTGAACAACTGATCGTCTGGGGCAATTCCCTGCAATTGGGCTTTATTGGAACACGGATAACATTCAGCTTTAACGCTGGGCAATCGCGAACACACTTTACATCGAAACAAGGCTTACAATGTTTACAAAACAATTCAAACAGACAAAATATAAACTATCAGAGAGATTCAAATTAAGACAATTGTTGTTTAGTTTCTAGAAAAATATGCAATAGACGCCGATTAACAATAGAACGACGAACGCGATGAATAGCTTCGACTTGATGCGGTACTTCTGCTCCAGGCTGTTTACCCAGCGGCCAAAGGCCACCGACACGCTGTTGTCATCCGGTCGAAGAGAGCGTCTGGGCAGGGGCTCGTAACCCACACTTCCAGTGGCCACAGTTCGTCGGCTATAGGGGCTGCTGCGATCCCCAATCCGCTCGGCTCTCAAACGCGCAAGATTCCTTGTAAAGTTGCTCTCATACTGGGCATCCTCAGCTTCGTTGTCGTCGCTCAACTCGTTGGCATAGGTGCGTGGATAGCTCGATGTTAGGGGAGCTTCGGCCGTAACATAGCTTTGGGCGGGCGAACGCACATAGCTGCTATAGCGCCCTGGGCGGTTGCTCAGGTAATCGTAGGAACTGGTCTGTGCTCTGGCAGCCGAATTAGATGAAGCTGCAGTGGCCTCATAGGCCTGGCGGCGTGGTGGATCCACGGCTGGGGCATCGTAGACCGGGCGGCGTGGTGGATCTACAGCAGGGACTTCATAAGCCGGGCGGCGTGGTGGATCAACCAGCGTAGACGACGGCTTGCGGCTGTAATCGTGCGTAAAAGTGCTGCTGACGCTGCTCGTTGGCTTCGACGGCTTCTCCCTGGCAGCGTATTGCCGCTCCACAAGATCGGCAGCCTCTGCCAGCTGCTCATCCTCTTCCTCGTCGGACTCCAGGATAATCAGGGAGTTAACCTCCAGGGTGTTTTCATGGTAGTTGGTGCGCTTGGGTGCTGCAGGTTCCTCTGCAATCGGTTCTGGCTTCTTAGCTGGGCGCTCCGCCTCCTTCTTCTCAGTGGCCGTAGACGACGAGGTGGAGGTCCGGCGAGTCTGTATGACTGGAGCAGCAGATGTGGGCTTCCTGGCCACCGGCTCCTCAGGGCGGCGTCGCTCAGCCTCCTTCGCCTCGGCGGCTGCAATTGTGCGTCGTGCCTTGGTGGCTGGGGCCACCTTGTTGCCATCAAGTTTGTCCACTGGCGTGGAGGCAGCTGCGGGAGCTGCAGACGGCGCCAGGGTCTCCCTCCTGTTGCTCTTCTTCGGACTGGCAGCTGCCGCCGGCGACGCCTGGCCGCCAATTGAGGCGCGCAGACGCTTCACCAGCACCTTGCGGCTGCTGTCCGTCACCGGAATGTTTGGCAGCCCCTGGGCAATCATCTTGGCCCGCAGCTCCACATTGGACAGGGTGTCAAAGTCGTCCACGTCGGCCATTGTTTCAAAGATTTTTTGCACTTTTCACAAATCGTTGAAATTGAAATTGCGGCGTCGCTTTTTCGCGGTGTGGGCGCTAGTGATGGGAGCGGCAAGCATCATAAAACTTTTTATGCTTTACAACACTCAAGCACACTCAAAATTAACGGGTTTTATTGAAATTAATTCATTTATTTTAACTACATTTCTATAGATTAATTTTTTTGCGCTTTATTTGTATAAAAGAAATCTCCTTTAGTGGACTTTCTTTAATATTACAATTTAAACTGTGACTTGAAGTCACAGTTTCACCCGTCCTATCATCGATAGCTGGCGAAAGTAAAGTCTATCGATAGTGGCCAGAACATAAAAGAAAACAATTGGCCGAAAACAATGTCCGTCAAATTAGCGTCGGTGAGTTAGCGTCGAAATGGAACGGTGGGAAAATGGAACACGGAGGCATTTTTTATATTTTATTTATTTTCTAAATAAGGCACTGAATCGAACTAAATAAAGTTTATAAATACTAAAGAACAAATTTACTAATGTTTTTTACTGGTTTTGGGGGTATTTGACCTTTGGATCTATTAAAAAAAAGCCTTTGAAAAATCGGGTTTGCACTATTTTTCCAATATCTCGGCAAATCGGAAGTGTGCCAATATAAGTGGTATGCCAGGATAAAGGACATATATTGTAGTTATATCCTGCCAAGTTTCATTCAATCCTATCCATAAGTTTTTGAGAAAATTGCATTACAGTAGACCAACCTCGGGGTCTGCTCCATACAAAACAGGGCAGCAAAAATTGTAAGTCGTATAACTCAAATTTTCGGAAGTGTGCGCATATG
>VNJN01008019.1:0-173966 GCA_008042485.1 Drosophila mayri
AATTTTCTCAAAAACTGTCGTTAGGACTTTAATGAAACTTTCTAGGATAATACCTGAATAAGTGCTCTAAAACCTGGCATACCGTGCATTTGCGCACGACCTCTTTAGGGGGAGCAATCTCCAAAAAGGTGGAGCCTTGATTTTTCAAATGCGTATTTAAGGTACTTGCGATGCTCAACTTTTCCCAAACCCAAGGAAAACTATTAGTACATTTAATTCTCAACATGCTGGAAGTTTATTTGGATCAAATTAGTCGCTTATTTACAAAATAAATAAAAAATAAAAAATGTCTCCGTGTTCCATTTTCCCACCGTTCCGTTTCGACGCTAACTGACCGACGCTAATTTGACGCATATAAAAAACAGTAGCTATTTAAAAAGATGCCTAGCAGAATAATTTGATTTTAATTTATTTTTATTTATTCATTGGCGGGAAAGGCGGAGAAGGTAGCGCTTCCATTTAATTAAAGCCTATATAGCCGATTTGGCTGGTTAATTCCCGCAGAAAAACCCATCGGCCCGAAGCGGTATCGAACCTGGGACTCGCGGGTCAAACACATCTAACATTGTCAGACCGTCTTACCCATCAGGCCATGCCGCACATATGTGATTTACATAACATTAACATAACTTTAACATATGTTATGTTATTGACAGATAGTTCGGAGCGGCCAGATTGCTGAACATTTTGTACTGCTTAATTGGATACGTTTCAGAAAAATGTCGTCAGGGGGCGCCCCTAACGAAAATAGAGCAGATCTAAGTAAAATGTAAATTGAGTACAAAGTTTGAGCTTGCGTCACTTGCCGGCGGCGGCGTTCTGGTGCTCCAACTCAAACTCCTTTTCGTGTCCATAGGTGGCGGATTGCTTTTAAAAGAGAAAATTAACATTGAGGAAATAAAAATACGAATTGCTCTCCCAAAGAAAAAAATTAAGAACTCGTCGTGGTTTCTTTTGTTATTAATTTTTTTTGCTTGTGGCTTCTTTTTATAATGTAATGCATAAAAATGGTGGTGTTGCTTTTGTTTGTTTAAAAAATAAACCAAAATCAAAATCTGTCGGTAGGATTTTATTAAGAACTTCACAAAAAAATCTAATCATGATTACACACCGAAAATAATACTATAATTTTGCAACAAATTACCAGAAATCTATTTTAATACGTTCTTTAATCCCTACTAAGTGCTAGCTGCACCAGGGGTAGCACTTTAATGGAAGACAGATCCGCCAGAATGGCCTCAATGTTGTCCAGCGAGGCCACCTGCATGATGCTTTCCTTGCGGAAGCTTAAAATAATTATAGCAAAGAGTGGCAGGATCTCAAGGCTATCGAAGCCCAAAATCTATAGAAAAAAATGGGATTATTAAGCGATGGAAATTATTTCCCAAAGTCTATTAGGAAGGACACCTACCAGGTCCCAGAGAACCAAAAGTTGATCAGGTGGCAGATGCCCTGAAAAGGCGCGCATCAGCCACTTGAAGACAACCCGCAGGCTGCAATGATGGATGGTTTGATATAAAAAAGTGTCTCCTGGAAGTTCCTCGACCCACTACTCACGGTTGTATCTGGAGCTCTCGAAAATGAGACCACAGCTGCGGCTCGTATGTCTGTAGCAGCTTCTCAAAGAGCAGGCACAGACTTACAATGCCCTGCGGGTGTGTGTTGATCGTGGTCAGGCGATGGCAGTAGCGAATGTAGAAGGCCCGAAAGGTATAGTACAGATTTACTGGCGAGTCGTACAGATAGCAGAACGGAGCGGCGAACATGCATATGCCGTGGAAGGGCACCACGCCCGACGGTGGACCCTCGTACGTCTTGCCCTTCACCGGAAATGTTTCGTAATCGACGCAGCTTCCAATATCCGTGTCGCGGGAGAAGCAGAGCAGCACCTGGTATAAAACATCCTCGAACACAAAGTACTGGTCATCATTGGAGGCCGTCAATTGAATGTCCTTAAAGACCAGTTTGTCCACTATATGATCCGTGGTCCACACAGCATTACGCAACTTTTGCCAGTATTCTATGTCGTAGTCGTGCAGTTTACTGTCCAGCACGGATGCCCATAGGGCTCCTCTGTAGGGAGCAGGTGTACAGCCCTTCTTGAGGAACTGCTGGCACATGGGCGCGTGCCTGCCCTCTAGGATTCGCTGGCACTGAACCGTGAGGTCCGGCACCCCCAGATAGCTATCACTACGCAGCAGATCGGCATAATGGCCGCGCAGCTCGAACAGATTCTTCACAGGCAAGGCAATGTGTGAGAATTCCCACTGGGGGATTTGGCTAAAGTTGCAAATCAAACCACAAACTCAGCTTATTGCTTTATAGTTTCTTTTCCCCACTCACTCTGTATTTTCGGTGGTCTTGGCGGGTCCTTTCAGCGAGAGCAATACCTCCAGCAGATCCTTTGGTGCATACACAGGCCTGTAGTTGGCCAAATCTAAGGATTACATTTCAGTAATAAATACTGGAATAAAACTTAGGAGTTACCCACCCATATTGTAGTTACTAAGTTCATTCCACTTGGCCATGAAATCCTCCCGATCGGCACTAATTCTAGGCTGTCCATGCAGCGGGACCTTCAGTTCTGTACACATGGCATTCAGACTTTTTCGAACCCGGCGATCCCAAAGGACTCCTGCCCTCTTCAAGTAGCCAAGTGGATCACTAACTGTGGGTTTCTGTGAAGCAATTGGCTTTTCAATTTCTGCGTCAAGAGTTGGATCTACTTTTAGATTCATTAATGACTTTAATTTCCAGATCATTGAAATGTCCATTGCTTATGCCATTTAAACCAGAATTTTTTAAAGAAATTCTAAATACTAGTAACTGAAATTGTTCTCATTAAAATAAATGAAATTAAGTTACTTTCCCATATTCAATTTAATAGCAACGATGGAAATAACTAAGCACACTACAGAATTTTGTTTTCAGTAAAACAGAAATATAATTTGGCTACTCAAAAAAAATATAATTTAAAATATAAACCATTACCCACCGATGTCTGTTTATGCGGGAGCGCTTTATCATCCGACTTGGTGAACCGGCTGCGGACCAGGTTATAGACAATGTTACGGATTTCCGTCTCCAGGCCGGCGCCCTTGATGGCGTCCTCGAGGGTGTTGCGCATGTCGTGAGTGTCCACATTCGGATTGCATACGAGTCGCTGCAGCTCCTTGTAGATGGGCTCATAGCACTTGGTATTCTTGATGGCTGCGATTACCTTGGCGGTCATGTGATGGATGCTGGCATCCTGCAGCTCCTCCATATTGAACCGCTTGCCGTAACTTATCCGTATGAGACTCAACCAGTTACTAATCGCCGACAAAGCTCATCGTACCGATTAGCTCGAAAAGTTGGGCGCCCCTAACAAATGTTCACATTTGACTTTTTATCGATCAAACTCGGTCGCCTGCTTTGATTTGAAGTCGAAGTCGAAGTCGAGTCCGACTAACTGCATCCATTCCCGGCTGTCGTCGCTTCGTAGCGACGGAATGCAAACACTTGTTTGGACGGATTCGTTAGTTTCGCGTTAGTTTCGCTTGCCGCCCCTCGCAACCGAAAATTCCATTATGTTTCGTTTCGAATGGAAAAATGAAAACCTAAAGGCGCGTGAAATTGCTTTCTATACTTTGCTTTTTATATATATGTATATACTATGTATATATATATATATATGTATACTTTCAGGGCAACACTGACTGTGAGTGGCGGCAAACTTTTTCTTGGCATCTGTCATCTGTTCCCAACGAGTTGTTGACATGGCTGTCACGGTGGTGGTGGTGGTGGTGCAGGTGCTCCTCTGGGCCAAACTCACCTGCTTCTCACCTTATATATAATACTCTGTTGAAACCCCATATCTATAAATTCTTTAGAAATCATAAATTATATTTTTCGTCTTCACAAAGTCACTTTTTAACTTTTGCTTTGGTTTCATGTATTTTTTGTCATAGTTTTATAACAAATTTATTTTTTATCCATAATTTTACTGGACTTTGGATCCGTTTTCAGATCGAAAAAAACTATCTAGAAATTCTTCGCCTATATAAGTTCGATTCCTAAGTTCATGGCTTAGCTTCAAATTATTTCTTCCCTTGGCATATGGTGAATTATAATTAGTATCCAGAAAATATATGCCCCTGGCTCTGTAATCAAAGCAAAGTCAGTATTTTTGAACTTATATCTGGAAGTTGTACAAACCCCAATCGCACGTAGAAACCCATTTGTTCTACATCATTATTGGGCGGGCACTCTCCTTCCAGGAAACTGTGGTAGGTGGGACATTTGTAGCCAAAGAATCCCACAGGCGTCGTGATGGACTCTGCGTAGTAGGTTACAGATCGGTCGTGGTAGCAGTAGTGGCTCGATACTTATGGGAATAAAATGAAATTGCATTTAAGATTAAGATTAAGATTTAAAGAGTTAAAAGAGTTACTTACTATTTGTTTTGTCCCCGCAGTTGGGCTGGCTAACGCCCATGTTCACATAAAAGTCTACATGGCCCACTGTATTTAAAAGGCCAAGCATCAGGACATCCGTGTGCACGACATCCACGAATTTGGCATCGCTGGGATCCAATTTATCGTCATCTATCGATCCCAGAAAGAGTGGCTTAGCCGGATTGAGGGCGGTAATGCGCTCCAATGGTAGATTTTTGGGCATAAAAATGCTTGTAAAAGCGGCAATATGGGCACCCAAACCAAAACCAATCAAATGTAGATCCTCCTCGAATATCAAGCGGTCCCTAACGAGCTTTGTCAGCAAGTAGGCCATGCAACGGCCCACATACTTGGAGTTTTCCACTGCCTGCGAGTAGCACGGTTCCGGGACCAAGTTTTCAAAATCCACGGAGATGACATGATAGTTCTGAGAGATTAGCAGAAGGCGCAGCTTGTTGTTGGGCAATTTATCACGATTACCGTTAAATCCATGAATTAGCACCTTTAGCGGCTTTCGAGGAAGAAATTTCGCATCACTTAAATTGTGCATAAACAATTGTTGTCCTTCTAGTAAGGTATTCCTGTAGAGATATGTGTTGGATGGATACAAAGTGGTCCAGCTCCCTGTGATTCAACTGTCTTACGTGTACAACCAAAAGGTGATGTTTTCATTGGGACATGATCCTTTGGTTAGGCTAAAGCAATTGGGTTCCTCCTCGTCCTCATAGGTAGCGTAAACGGTTCGACATGAAATGCCTGACAAGGAGGAGATAATCGAAATTCATTTGAGAAAGAAGTGATCTGTATTACCTATTAAAATCAGGAGTTTCCACAAGTGAAACATGACTTCCGATGCCTTAGAGGTTGAGAGAACTATTAACTTTTATTAGGAGTTTCTAAAATTTAACCTAATTTGGCTCGCTTAATTGAATTACGAAAGCAGAACTAACTTGTAATTGAATTAGTTGTGGGCTGAAATGTTGCTTAACACCGGGTGGTTGTATAAGTTAAATAATATATAATTGCAAATTAACTGAAATTGTATTTTTATTCAAATTTATAATTACTCTTTAAATGCTTACAGAGATCAAGTTCTAGTTTAAAAATTTGCCAGAGTTTATTATATTCTTTAAATCGAAATTTTCCCAAAACTCCTTAACCATTAATCATATTATTGAAACGGATTCACGCATACAAAGTACAATTCGTTTTGGTAATTACGTCGTAAATCTAGCCTTAAATTTCATGCCACCAAACTGTCAGCATCCGAATTAGAACTTGTGCCACGTCTGTGGTCCCCTCCACTTGAGCTATTTATATGAGGAAGCACACATTTTGAGAATTATGCAAAAACAATCGAACTGTCGTCGACGTTTGTGTCGGTGTGTGAGTGCACTCAACCCGTTCTCTCCTCCCCCTCCTTCTCCCCCTCCCCCACCTGTCGCTAAACATTCCAAAAGCGTTTCACGTTTTGTCATAAATAATAAAAATCAAATGACCATCAAAAGTTGCGGCTGCTGGTCTTGCCACCGACCGAGCTACTGCTGCTGCTACTGCCGCCTGCCTTTTGCCTTTGGCTGTTGCCAAAAAAAAATTTCGCCGCCGCCGACACAGCCGGAAGGTTACACACGGACAGAGAACTATCTGCAAACGAGAACCCAAGTCCAAAAGACCCACCATTCCCCCCCCCTCAATCGTCCATTGTGCACAATGGTGGCCTGTCGTCCATCTCGCCCCTGATGTCCATTTGCCAGCTTGAATGCCTGTTTGTTTGTTTTAAAGCAAAAATATAAAACCAAATCAACATTTTTTGCGCAGAAAACAATTTGCGCGATGCGACTAGTTCTGTGTGCGTGTGTGGTTAACCGCAGCAGTAGTAGGTGGAGGAGCAGCAGCAGCTATGAGCCTGTGGAAGCCAGCGGCGGCATCTGGCCCACTCATGATCATATGGACAAAAATTGCTATAAAGTACTAAAAATACAATTACCGTGAGAAAATCTCGCTGATTTTGTGACTGATTGTGAAGACGTTTATAGTCGATTTTTAGTGACTTGAGTGACCGACCGACCGACCAGCAACGCACACTTTGATATGTGGGAGGCGAGGGTGTATCTGTATCTGTATCTGAGTCTCCTATCTGTAGTATCTGTGTAGCCCAATATGGATGCTGCTGCTCTTTGCATAATTGTGGCGTGCGCTGTGCGCTCGTTTTTCCGGCTGCCAGCGCCAAAGATGATGGAGATGACGTCGCCGTTCTGCCGCCGACCTTAGGCATCAGCCGACACCGAACCCCCACAAAAACCGATCCCGATGCCGAGCCGCTGCCGATCCCTATCCGCCAACAGGCAGTGCACCTGTAACACTTTGATCTGATTTAGATCATCGCGTCTGGCCAGAATCAGTCTCCGCATCCGCCTCCGTCTTCGGTCCCGCCTCTGCCTCCGCCAGGTCGCATTCCAATGGCTGTTAATAAAGTGCTTTGCCGAAAGGCAAACCAACAATAACCCATGGATTTGGGATGCCTCTGCCGCTGCCATCGCTGCCGAGGTGTACGCTGCGTATGAGTGACGCTTCCACTAAGCGAAATTTGTTGTTTATAAATAATGATCTTGGCCAGGCGATCGGTTTAGTGCGCGCCCGCAGGCCAACGCAGTTGGAACGCATTGGAGATACTTGACTCGCTGGGATATTCGGACTCGGACTCGGACACGGACACGGACTTGACGCGGTTGTTCGCTCGCAATTATTGTCGCTTGGCCAACACACAGATACTGACTGATACTCGCATACAAAATGGTATCTATCGCTGGGAGAGATTGTGCAATCGAATGTTGGCTAATTTTGGTAACCGCAGGAGGACGACGAGAAGATGGACATCATGCGCAAGGCATTCCAAATGTTCGACACACAAAAGACGGGGTTCATTGAGACCCTGCGCCTGAAGACCATTCTGAACAGCATGGGTCAGATGTTCGAGGAGAGCGAACTGCAGGATCTGATCGATGAGAACGATCCGGAGGACACCGGCAAGGTGAACTTCGATGGCTTTTGCAACATCGCCGCCCATTTCCTGGAGGAGGAGGATGCCGAGGCCATTCAGAAGGAGCTGAAGGAGGCCTTCCGTCTGTACGATCGCGAAGGCAATGGTTACATCACCACCTCAACGCTCAAGGAAATCCTCGCCGCCCTCGACGACAAGCTGTCCTCCAGTGATCTGGATGGCATCATTGCTGAGATCGATACTGATGGCTCCGGCACCGTGGACTTTGACGGTTGGCTTCCCTATTTTATTGTGTAAAATGCGTGACATTTATATTTATTTCCATTTTTTGTAATCGCAGAATTCATGGAGATGATGACGGGCGACTAGAGTAATCGTGTTTGCTGACCAATGAATATTACCAAACATTTATAGAACGAAGCTTTTGGGTTTAATAATAATTTTTTATTATTTTTAAATAAATTAACTAAACGCTTTAATACAAACTTTAGTTCTTGTGGTCTGCGCGCAGTAATAATGAAACAGAAAGAAACTAAACTGAACAGAAATATCGACTTATACATATATATATATATATCCAACTAGCTTACATTATTCGTTGATCTTAGGGGCTAGCGATTATTGTCTAACTCTAGCTTAAACAAGGTTACTCGGTACAAGAACGATAAGAGATAAGTTATACGGTTACAGATAAAGATACATAACATATATATAGTATTTACAGAATCGCTTATAACGATAATATATAATTTATATATACTATATATATCTGAATGATTAGCGGCCTATAAACATCTTTGCTATTTACAAAAGGGAAAACAAAAAAGAAAGAAAACAAAAGGAACCGAACTACTTCAGGTTCTATGTATATATATCTCTAAGAGGCAAAATATATATATATGCTAATGTAGAAGAAAGATTAGGTCAGGCTGGTATCCTTCTGTCTGTATTCTCCTGTCTTTACACTCGTGTCTTAAGGCAACTAATTCCGTGGATTTTACAAAAGGCAGCATTAACTTGCACTCACAAAGTCGGCAAAGTCTGTGTTACTTAATCACTAAACACAAACATAACACATAAATACATATACAGATCTTTATATATTTATATGTTGTATGTGGAGGCTAAGGCCTCAGGTGCAGGGTACTTAATTTGTAACGTTAATAAAGCGTACAAAAGCTGGCACATTTATGTTACATTTAAATTTCGATTCCGATTGATTTTAGTTCAATTACTTATGTACTTAAATATGTATATATACTCCCTATATATTTCTCAAATAGTTAAAGCATTTTTCTAACCAAAGATTTTGCAGGGGAGCCTACCAGCTCCTAAACTCGACTTATACCGAAGCGTTAACCCTAAGCTCTAGCCTACAATCAGTGCGGCGATTAAAGTAATCGGTAGAATAGGCACCTCACGAGGATAATCCTCTGCCCTGCTCCGCTCAAGTACAGGCTGCTAACGTTTAGAACCTAACTAGAGGAAGTTCCAAATAGAACAACAAGGCATTCATTCATTTATAAAAAAACAGAAAAAACTAAATGCAACTTAGGTCAAACCTAGAACGGCGGGACTCTAGACGATCTTCATGGGGACATCGATCAGGCAGTCCGTCTCTAGCCGCCCTAGAGTCTTCTTCACACGCAGCGCCGTCAGCCGGACGGTGGGATTCGGGTGCCAGCACTCTGCCATGATTTTGGAGACGGTGGCCAGTACATCATCCTCCAGCCAGCGCGATGGTATTGGCGGCCGGAAGCCCTTTACGCACACCACCGCATGCATGTCCTCGAACGTGGGATCCGAGGGCACCACATCGTGGTAGGGCAAGGCATAATCCTCGCAGGTGGTCGTCTTGCTCGAAATGGGTGTGTAGCAGCGACGGGCCATTTCCCACAGCACCAGGCCCACCGAGTACATGTCCGCTCGTTTAAATTCCTCAAACTGCTTGGGATCCAGCTGCTGGCTCAGCACCTCTGGGGCCATGTAGCGCCGCGTACCCACTCGGGGATTCTGTGCAATGTGAATCACATCCAGTTCCGAGTTGTATTTGACCGCCAGTCCGAAATCAGCAATGGCACACTGACCATTCCTCTTCACCAGTATATTCTTGCTCTTGATGTCGCGATGGGCAATCGCCGGTTTGCCTGGGGTTCCAAAGATCTCGTCGTGAAGGTGGGCCAAGCCAGAGGCCAGGGAGTAGGCCAGCAGCTGCAGCTTTTGCGGATTAATCACCGACAGGGAGAGATAATCGTGCAGGCTGCCCATCTCATGGTAGTCCGTAATCAGCAGCATTTGTGTCCAGCTTCCATTGCCCTTAATGTCGGCTGCAATGAATCCCAGGATGTTCTCGTGACGCATCAGCACTGTCTGATAGATTTCCGTTTCGCGGAACCAGGAAGCCTCCTCGGTGGTGAAGAACGTCTTGACGGCCACTCGCTCATCTCGCCACTTGGCTAGCCAGACCTCGCCATACCGTCCCTTGCCCACCAGTCGCACCATCTGGATTTGCTTTGCAATGGTTCGCTGCACCAGAAGCGGCAGTCCCGATCCAGAGCCCGAACTCTGTTCTACGAGCTGCGACAGCGGCGACAGTTGCGAGTTGCACATGGAGCTGATGAGACGTGGCTGCTTTCGCATCTTCTCGCGTCGCTTGTATGTGAAGCAGACGCTGCAGAGGATCATCATTAGAACGGACAGGCAGACGACGATGGAGGCGAAGAGGGCCAGCGTATGCATGGATTCGCTGCTCACGGGCAGATCCGGCGCTGGTGTAGTCAACTTGGGGGTGTATGTGGGATGCAGGTCACGGTTGCAGAAGTCCTCCTTGTCACAGCAGACAATATTCTTGCCATGCAAATGGGGAACGACGGCCACTTTGCACTGTAAGAAGAAATAAGAACTATTAGTAACTGATTATATTTTTAGTTTTTATATGGAAAACTCACCATTAAAAGGCCGCCGTTTTCTTCGGGTGGCATGCAACCGTATGTGCGCTCCTCCTCATACAGGCCAGTCGTCTCATCGTACAGCTCCTGGACAGCGCTGAAGCAGCTGCCTCCGGGTCTGGTCTCGCAGGTTCCGTTGATTACATTGTCGGGACAGCTGCCATCGCAGTAGCAGGTCAGCGAGCGGGCTGTAATGGAAATAGAATAACATTTGCTTAAGTATCTTCTTGGGATTAAGCTTTAAGGCATTCTTTTTGGATTTTTTTATAGATTTTTTGCAAGTAGGAGACTTTAATGCTTTGCTATTAAATCGGTTCTCAGTTTCTTTGATTACTTCAGACTGAAGAACTGTCTTTATGGATTTTTAAGCCGCTGACTTAAGCATCTTTCATGCTATCCAATTACTGGAGGTAATAACTATGGTTCCCACTAAGGTTCTCCTAGCTTAAAAAGCACTTAAACTTGATGAAGAAGCTGGCTTAAGCCTTACCGCAAAGCCAATCAATGGCATCAAATGAACCTGTTTCCTGTTCAGAGCAACTTTGTGGCTAATATTTTAATTATTTTTTTAGTAGAATATTCTCTATTAAATAATTATCAAAAAGCGTATTAATAAATAACTAAATAATAATAAATGAATAAATCGTTAAGCCTTCAGCGGCTTTGCCTGACTTGGCGATTTAAATCGCGAGCAAACCGCCAGCGAGCAGCGTTGCGTGAAAATGCGTCTGAGCATGAAGAGTGGGCCGTGTGGCTACTGTGGCAGTGGCAAGTGGAAGAGGTAAGTGGCAGCTGCAAGTGGGGAGGGAGCCTTTGGGTGCCGTGGGTGGGTGGGGCCTAACGGGGGGTAACGGTAACTCGGGCAATTGATTCAGGTCGCTGGCAAATCTGCCAACTAATTACAAGCTCGTTGCAAGTGGCTGCTGCTGCTGCTGCTCGCCGGTAGCCAGTGCCCAGTAGTTCCTACGGTTGGTCACTCCAGAGTGGAGCAGGAAAGTAGAGAACATGAGCAAGCGGCTCTCAACCGTTATGGTGGGCGTCGGGCCATTGGACGCGAGTTTTATGGCCGCTTAAGCCGCCTGCGACAGCCATTCGCGTGTACTAAGTGCGTTTTTCCCGGCGAGGAGACACCCGTTAGATGGCTGAGTTACGTCCAGTCGAGTGGGTGGATGAATGGATGTTCCCATGGTTGGCTGGAGAGCTGGGTAACTGCCTTGGCCCCCCGACCTGCTGAATGTATTTTCCTAGTTTTAATTGCATTCGCCCCGTTGCCGAAGTTCATTCATAAAAACGCCTTTAAAGCCATATTTTTTATGGGTTGTGGCAGCAAAAGGTGATTTGTTTGTAAGCCTACCCCCCCTTCCATGACAGCTAGACAGACTGTGCGAAGTATTTAGCATATTTTTAGACCATTTTTATAACGCTGTCGCCCATTTATAAGTCGTAAAGTGTGGAGATCGTTCGCCAAAAGCGGATGTGTGTCATGGATTTGGTCTGCTGGAGAAGATAGCTATACTTTGGTGTATTTGTTTTTGGCTGACTCGATAAAGCTTTCCGATTCCCATTATTGTTTATTGGCTCTCTCGTTCTAAGAAAACAGAAGTCTCGAATTCCATGCGAATATTTACGTTCGTTACGAGAGACCTCAAGCTATCCAGCAAATCCATCAAAGCAACAATATTCACACGAAAAACGAGATCGCAGTTGCAGAGCCATTAATGGCCATGTGTAAACGGCTCTAAGAGATACAATTCCACTGATTAACGATTCAAGCGAACGTTGCCCAACAATGAATGAGACTGGCGGAATCGGAATGTTGAGCGTATTTTTATTTTTGGGAGCAATACCTGGCCAGGTCGCGTGTAGTCAAGGCTGTGAAAAACAACAAGTGACACATGCCTGCAAAACTGCATGCCACAGCACAGTTGATACTTGGCAATTGGCTAAAAGCCGAGGTAAAGCCAACAAATTGGCGGATGTTGCCTGCCTTTTTGGCCACGCCCTCGGCCGCGGCGAGATAATAATTTAATTACAATTTAATAGCCAGCGACAGCTGCTGTTTGGCTGCTGTCGCCACGCGTTTCCCGCGAGATATATGCATATACATATTGTATATATACTCAATTGTTTCTTTCGCTTTTCATTCGAGTCTTGCCAAGTTTTATTCGCCAAATACCTGTTGCTTCTTCTGCCTGCGCCTTTGCCTTTGCCGGGAAAAATCAGAGGCTAAAGATGGCCACGTAGCACGGTAGCCTCTTGGCGTTGCAGACAAATTATGAATTTCTTGCAGGCCAAAAAAAAGGGGGGAAACCAAATTATGAAACGAACCGCGGAAGCCGGGAGAGAGGAAGGTGAGGAGAAATAGGAGGATGGCTGGCCTCCTCCAGTACATGTTGCTCGAGGGGCAAGGCAATGTGGCGGCTCCAAGTTGGCGCCAAGTGCACGCGCTTGCCACTCAGCCAAACCCGAAAACGCGGGGGAAAAAAACCACAAACTGGAGGCCCAGAACAAAGCAATCTCCAGGTTGGCTCCTTGGCTCTGTGTGTGTGTGTGTGTTAGCCGGTTGCCATAAACAACCATTTTTATGTGAAACTCTTCAAACACGAAAAGGAAGTCGAAGGAGGACGCCCTAACTGATCGGCATTCGGAACACACAAAAGAGGCAGCAGCAGCATCATCGTTAAATAATATTTCCAATCATAAATGGAATCGAAAACTAAAGCTGATTTCAATTATAATTCATATTATAACAAGGGACACAAGCTTTGGCAAGTAAACAATCTGCATTTAGCTCTGTAAGTTGGCTTGGAGCCTCAAAAATATATATATAACAAAGTGAACATTAGAATCTAAAAGAATCACTGCGCTATATAAACCTCAATCATTAATATTTTATACTGAAACCTTGCTCAGAAAGTCATATCTTAAGCGCACATATTTCCGCATTCCCCTGATTCTTTTCGTAGTTATTTTTTTTTTAAATCAATCTTATTTCATTATCTAAAATACACCACATTCATCTCGCTAATTGTGCTAAATAAAAAACAAGTTCAGTTCCAGAGGAGAACGTGTTCTATTGCTAATTGAATGCGTTTATCAGATTACCTTTATCTCACAGTTCTAACCCAATTCGATAATGGATTTAATGTGCCTCAACTGACCTGATATTGGTAAGTTTATAGTCATAAGTAAAAACTTTGGCTGCTCGGAATTCTTCCCTCAATTTGCTAAAATGTTACAACCCTGGGAAACATATTCAATTCCAGAATGAGATTTCTTTGCAATCAAAGGCCATTGTAATAGCTCCTTTTATGCCTGAAATCCCACATTTGGCTAGCGAATCTCCGAAAGAGATTAACATTGACCCGTAATTACTTTATTTGGATTGCTATTTTAATTAGCCTCTCCGTCGACTTTGAGCAACTGCAACACAGCGGCCATAAAAGGGGAAACAGTGGGCAGTAAAAGTATTGACACGATCTCGGCTAAGTGTGTGTGTGGCCCACTGGCTTTATAGTTTTGCAACGCACTGTCGCTGGGTGCATGCGGGGAATATTTTACGGCATGATTCAGCTAACGATTTCCGCTCTCTCACATGGGTGCAGTTTCCACTGGCGATGCTATGATGATCTGAGATCTCCGAGAGCTGCGATCAGCGAGAGCTACGATCCGAACCGATCCGTGAGCTGTGGGCTGTGGGCGTGGGCCGCCTCCCTGTCGAGATCGTGCCGCGAACATTGCATCAAATGGCTAAAAATATATCTGTGCTGCATACACGATGGGCTTGCTCCTCCCACAAGGCACACAAAAAAGCTACAGCCTGAGCTCCCATCCCTTCCTCATTGGGTTGGAATTTTTGCAAGGCCCCCCCCTCCCGCCACCCTGGTGATCTCTTCCACATCCGCTGATCGCCTACATGCGCCAAGATGCAAAAATAAAGGTAAAGTGCTATTTTTAGAGCGGAAATTGCCTGGAAATATTTTTAAAATTAAAGCAAAGTTAAGTTTGGTATAGAAATTAATGGAATTTTGCCTTGGATGCTTTAAAAAGATTTAAAAATGTATTAATTTATATAATTTTTAACCGGAAATCGTATTTACATCTTCTACAAACCTCTTAATTTGTATCTTTTCATCAACAACTTCCCTTTTATTAACTAAAATTTATTTCTATATTTAAATATAGTTGTTATTCTGGATGCTTGACTGTATAAAGGCATTAGGAAAGTGCTTAAACTCTTGGACCCGGTCATGTGATTGCCAAAGATACACAAATCCATCTACTACTTGTAGTACGCGCAAAGTAAACACCTGATGGCTGCTGCTGCTGTGAGCTCATCAATGGAATGGAATGGAATGCGCATCATCAGCTCCCTAAATTTTGTCTAAACAAAAGCAGCCAAAAACAAAACGCAAATCTGCAATATCAACAAATTTAAGACCAAGACTGTGACGTCTGAGGAGGTGCTTAGCCGGGACACGAACCTACTTTGAATAATTTGAAGAAATTCAAATTGCAGAATGAATGCTCTTTTAAATATATTTTTTTAAGTAGAAAAATATGTGAAAAAATTAATAATAAAAACTTTTTAAATTGGAAATACCACTACAGCATAGGCCACTTGCTTTTTTGGCTTAGTTATTATCATAAAAAAATTCACTTTTCTGATTAAAACTCTAAAGAGTCTTGTTATTTTTAAATTTTAATTTTTTTAGAGTCTCCACCTAGTCACCTAATGAAAATTTCCACTTGAGGCCTTTTGTGCTTTTCCGCACGTTTTCCCGCCAATCGTTTTCATTTCGATTTCGTTGCCTGCAGCCTGTGGGCGTCTGTTTTCATTTTCATGGCTTGTTTTTGTGCGATACGTTTTTATATAATAATGTTAAGTTTTATTGTTCAACGTAGGCCGCGCCGTCTTGTATTCCCCGGTATTTAATATAAAAAAAGAAATCATAGAAAACTGAAACAAAATTAGGCGAACAAATTTAAAAAAAAAGTGGGCGGCATTTTCCATAATTTTCTGTCGGTCCTAATGAATTGGCTGGGTCGGCATTTGATTTTCCTATCTGATTCCCCTGCCAAAAGTGGATTTATTTATATTGGCAGATTTATTCGGTGCCGATGCCCGGTGCCCGCGACTCTACTACTTGTGACTTGCTGACGTTGGCTTTTTATCCACATCATCTGATGTTTGTTTGTTTGTTTGCCTCGGATGGGATCGGACGTCGGTGTCGTCGCCGTCGTCGTCTCTGCCTTTTTGCCACAGTTTACTTGGCTATAATTCTTTTGAGGGCAATTTAAATTTAGTTGCGGCAATTGTTTGTGAGGTTGCCAAAAAAATGTTTTGGTTTTTATCAAGGCATTTGCGCATTTCAAGCGTTCTGTTCATGGCGCATGGAACTTTCCCTTTCTACCGAAAGATTAGATGACATTGTCCAGTTGATGTCCAGATAAGCATTAATTCTGTGTAATTTGGTCTGTTGGAAACTGGTTCTATGGGTAAACCATTGTTCTCTATAACATTCCTCTAGTGCGTTTCATTCGCTTTTGCATAAATGCATTTTACAAGCGTTTAATTGACTTTCAAAACTTGTCACTGGCAATACAAACATGTTTTTGCTGTTAGCCAGGCTCAAAGATGTGAGGCTGAGAGCTGCTGGCTGATAGCTGTAAGCTCTACGCTGCTAGCTGTGTAAGCCATGAATGGCCGGCTGCCTAGGTTTTTTCGTCTCCCGATAAATCAACGCGGCAACTGGTTATTTCCCATAACTTGCTGCCGAATCGTGGGCGTTTTTGTAAGTGAACCTGCCAAGTGCCTCGGGCGGTTGGGCTCTTAATCAAAATGCTGTCAAAATTCTTAATAAAATGCAGTCTCTCTCTCTTTAAATATTTGCAAGTGTCTCTCGTCGCATGCGTTTTAATTAAGTGTCGCATATTTTTAATTAAATCACAAACGCCCAAGCGGCGCGATAAAAACCACGCCGAATTGCCTCGAGCCAACGCGTGGGCTTTTGGAGGGAGCATGCGAGCGATTCTTTGATACCCACCAATAGGGAGGAGAGATCTGAACAAATGGGACAGTTGGCACAACAAAATGCTAAACAAAATATCTGTCTCTCTCCCTGCTTAGTGCGTGGGCAGCCGGATGCTGTGGTTGCTGATGCGGCTTCTGTCGCCTCGCAACTCCAACTTCAGACGACACCTACACCCGAATCAGAATTGATCGGCGGGTAGCGCCCTTTGCATAATCTGCATAAATTGTATCTCAATCTACATTAGCCTCAAATTGAATTGGCATTAGAGAGGCGCACAGACACTGGCTAAGGCACATCCGGGTTCAAAAGTAATGCCGTCTTATATAGTGGATATATACTGTCTGGTCGCTATGTATACCAGTTTGGTGGACATGTGATCGAGCAGAGGAAACTGCTTGAAAATGCAAAGCATAGAGCGTTGAATAAATTAGCCGGGTTTCGAGAGAAGATAACGACAACAACGACAAGAGCGAAAATAGTTAAGAAAACAAAAGCCAGGCTGGAACAGAAACCACATGTAAAACTCTAACCACCCGGGGGTTCGTTGCAAATTTAAAATTCGATATACATTTTATTGAAGGCAACTAGAACAAAAGAGTATATCTCAAGCTGATCTGATTTTGGCCTAACTAGCAGCATAATTACATCATCTCATCTCACCAGCATCATCAGAGAGTTATTACCAGCTATTAGCCATCGGCTACAAGACACAGTGAGAGGGTAATAACCACAAAATCAGCCAACAGTAGCCCACATGGAATTGGAATTTCGCCCGAGGGCCATCACCAGCAGCAGCTTCCTTCAATGGCTACTGTGATTATTGCTGATGATGTTGCAACATTGGCAATGAAGTCATCAGTTTCTATTGGCTTTGGGTCTATCATTGTATGGCGCATGTGGGCAATAAATAATAAATACAAATATATATATATAGTAAATATATACAGAAAGAAAGAAAATGAATGCCCCCGCCAGCTTTTTGGTCAAGCGATTGATAAATAAATCAAGTATACGCCCCGTAAATCAATAGCAATTAATTGTTTTCTACCCATTTTGTTTTGCATACGCCCTCCAATGGAACAATGACTTATAGATTGCCAATGCCCACATATAATTTTGTATTTTTGTATAGAAATTAACTCGACTCTGCAGGGGTGTTTTGAGGAAAGTTTATGACTTTAATTAGGAGTTTTATTGTGGGCAGGAGAAATGGCATATTAAATGCGATGCATCATCGTGGTTTATAATTTGAAATAAAGATTTCTATTAAAACCAACTCGTTTTTTCCGAACTGTGTGATTCAAGCTTGTTCTGTTTATTCCAAGAAATCAAATTACTATCATTCAAATCAGTTTCTTTGGAAATTTGAATTTATGCCAAGGTGTGGACTATATGGTCAGGCAATTTATGTTCTCTAAATCCTTGTGGGAATTGGCCAAACTTCTGACTGGATACACACTCACACTTTTCAGGAATATTAATCATCGGCTGGAAAGGGAGAGGCTGTGGCTGTGGCGAAAAGACTTTAACCCAAAGTTGAAGTCAAAACAAAATCGTTTGTTTTCCTAATAAAAAAGAATGATGGCGAAGGTAAACGGGTTTTCAAGCCAAGCCTCTGAGTGTGTTTACACCACACACATACACACACAGACACTCCAGGCTTGGGCATGACAACTTTTAAAACGATTTTTCCTTATAAACGGCTATAATTAATGCGTTGCCTATTTATATATTTTGGTGTGTTTCTATTTGGCCATTTGGTGTTTGGTGTTTTGTTTTGGCGGAGTCGCGTGGAAATCATGAATGAAATGTTAATAGAAAAGTGAAACACAAAAAAGGCAACCCACCCAGCAGATGGTCAGATTTATGTCTGACACAATTTGGCTTATGGACTCTCCCCAATCTCTTTCTATATATCTGTCCGGCATGCAGGCAATTAAAAACAATTGCAGCATTCATACATGCATCTACGTACATATGTTTGTGCATAATTTTCCCATATTTTTCTTATTTTTTTTTACCGAATCAACACAATCAGCTTTAATTAGAGTGCCCGCCGGGCAGACCGCGCTGATTTGGCTTAATGATTTTTAATTGCAGGCGCAAATTATTAAAACAAAATGCAAAAAAAAAAAAACATATTTGCAAAAAAGTACACACACAGAAATATGAAAAATTGCAGCAGCTGCCGAGATGGCTAATTTGCGATTGCAAACGGTGGACCACCCAAGTAAAGGCGTTTAAAAACGCCCCGAAATCCCGAGCAGCTTCTGGGAATTCAATTTCGATTTATAAAAATAGTTGGGGGCTTAATGAATGATTTTATTCATTTCTATAGGTCATATAAAATTAGATTATTTTTGAATGAAGTGAAATATAATCCGCTGCTAAATTTATAAAAGCGTGGGTGGGGTTTTCCCAGTTTTTAATTATTTAATATAAATTGTAATTTGAAAATTTTAGAATACTCATCACTTTATCCATAAAATAACCTTTCTTTAGCACTCAAGTTCCTTTGAATGCCTCTTAGTACTTCAATTATTTTTATTTCAGTATTGAAACTTACCTGCAACGAAAGAAAAGAGTACGAAAATTAGCAAAAATGAAAATCATGAATGGATTTACAAATTAAAATTACAAATAAAACCAACTGCTGCTCACATTAAAATCTTATCGTTCAGTGACTTTTATGACGGACATTGCAATTTCAATCAGGCGGGAAAAGCAACAAAAAATTAAAAATCGTCTTTAGGAGTGACTTGTTTATGGACTGCGAGTGAATATACTCAATTTGCATAATTCCAACGGCAGCAGCTGATACAATTTTTATGGCGATTTTATCAAGAGATTGCCACAACGAAATGAGCAAACAGAATCGGCGGGGATCAATGACATTGATATTGATATTGGGGCGATGATTGCCAATCATCAGCCGCAGATCAGAGATAACCGATTGAAGATCACGAAACTCAAAAATCGAAATCGAAATTGGAATTGGAATTGAAATTGGTTTCGAATGCTAATCAGGTGAAGGCGTTAGCAAAAAGTCACTCAAGTCGAGATTCGATCAGATGATGATATTCCCTCCACAGTAGCGAACTAAATCGAGGAGCTCTTGTCTTGGCTGTCTTGTTGTCTTGTTGCCATGGCTGGGTCAAAATTAAAATAAAAACAACAGAGCGGCTAATTAGTCGTCGTCTTCATCGTTTGGTCGTCGTCTTGGCTGTGTTTCGCTCTTTTTGTTTCTAATTCGAAATTTATGCGCCTGCCAGACGAAATACCAAATGCTATTTGGCTAGAAATAAACTCGTACGCAGACATTGTGTATATATAGTATATATATTGTACGGCTATATGGCAATGGCTATGGCTTGGCGGCACAAAAATAAAGTCAAGCTGTCTGCGAATTTGTCGTCTGCAATTTGTTAGCAACTTTGTGCTCTCAACTCGACTCCTTCCGAGAAGAGATTTAAAATTGCAAAAGGAAGGAAGTCATTGCGTGAATCATGGTGAATCATATGGCGCTCAATCAGGGACACTTTGAATGCTTGAATAATGCCTTTGTGGGTGGCCAATGGTTAAAGCCAGCAAAACCCATGCAAGTCGCGTCAAAATGTCAATTCAATTTATGGCCACAACTCGCTCTGCATACGTAAAAAAGCACAAGACCAGGGCCAGCAATCAGTGGCAACATGTTGCTGCTGAATGCTTTTTGCAGCCCGACTGGCCGACTGTTTGGCTGCCTGGTAATTATTGTTACGCTGATTTTGGTCAACTGATGATGAATCAAAAGCGGCCAGAGCCACACGCGCTGCCTTTTAAGGCTGCCCCGGCGACAGCATGACGTGTGCAGGCTTTTAATAGTAGAGACAGGAAAGCATATATATAAATCTTAGCCAGACTAACAGACACCGAAAATATGCAAATTTCAGATAGAATATCTATACAAATATAGCTCGATATGATATGCACATTCGGCCAAATGAGCAATACGTGCCAATGTGCGTTGTCATTGGCTCTCTGATTCGCAATTTGCGTTTTGCCCGTTTGCCGATTCCCATTGTGCTTTTGCTAACAACATTTGTTGCTGTTTTTGTTGCTATTTTGCAGTCTAATAAACATGCCGCCGCGCTGTCTGTGCGACACATTCGCATATTAACAACAGTAGCAACAGAAACAACAACAAACGCGAATAATAAGAGTTATGACACCTTTTTTGGGGACATTTCTCCCACAATTAGCGGCCATAAATTTAGCAGGGAAATGTTAATTCTTTCAGGATTAGGTAGATATTCTCAGAAAAAAACAATGAGCAGCATCATAAAGTTATAGAGATAAGGAAGAGGGAGTTTTCAGTAATCCCACCTAATATCCAACGCCTAAAGCTGCATATAACTTATACAACAGAGGTCATAGAAATAGCTTACTGGCAACTTAATAGTGAGTAAGCATTTCATGGCCAAGAAAATGATATAGTGCTTATGGCAATCGTCTATAAAAGCCTGCATTTTTGCATATTTAAAATACAATTTTCTTGCTTAGTCACTAGTTTGTTGAAAAGGCTTTAAATAAATTTGTAAATATCTTTAAAAGTTAAAGAATAAACTCCTCAGGTTTTGAAATTATCTTAGAAATTGTGATTAGGAGGAAAACATTCTATTAAATTCATTCTTAGCATTCCTGTTTGTTTGTTATTTGCTTTAAGCTGATTTGAAGCAGTTTTAAACTCATTTTGGTTTTGTATTTTGAAAGCTACAAAAATTCCTAAAAATAATTCAAATAAAAATACATCTTCTTAACAATTCTCCTGATAATTCTGACCGCAACTGTGGCCCCGGTACAGGCATGTAAATCATTATAAAGTTGGGGCCTGCTGCTCGCTGCAGGCCAAAGATAATCGTTTCGAGCATTTAACGCATTTGTGTGGAGTACAAAAAAAAAATTTAGGAGAAACTGAGAAGAACAGCAAACCCAAACGGAGATAAAATCAACTCAAATTTCACTTCATTTATCACGAAATCCATCATCGTCCAACAGCCAGCAGCAGTTAGTAAAAGGAGAAGGAACCGAGGAGCAGCTTGGAAGGAGTTGAACCCAAGTTACTTGCATTTATTTGATTTTGATTAATCGTCAACGAAATTAAGCGGAATTCGTGGATGATGCTGTTATTGTTCGCTAATGGAGTTTTGGTTATTTTTTTTTTTGGGTGGCAGGAAACTGCATTTACATATGCCTTGCGTTGCATATGTATCTGGCAGATACATTTCATTTCACTTGCCTCGCCTCACAGCGAATTCCATGCCAATGTTTTGACAAACAGCAGCAGCTGCCGCCTACTCAGCATTCAGCATATCCGCATATCCACATCTTCCTCATCTACTTGCAGAGTGTAGAATGCAGAACGCAAAACGCAAAACGCAGAAGATACGACTCCCAGGGACTGAGACAGATGGATGGATGGATTCGCCGCGCCTCACAGTCGTCATTTTCACGCGCTCTCCTCGCACATATGTGCTCCACACGCTGGCGACAGATCGCATCGACTGGAACCCAGATCTGAGTTCCGAGATCCCTCATCCCCAGATCCACACTGCCAAACAGGATATGCGGACGCTGCACTCGAGCCACAGCATCAGAACAGAAGGAAGGGGGAAGACAGGAGAGCTGAGCAAAGATATCTCTCAATTGAATGCTATGGCTGATATTTGATTAAGCAGTAAGGGAATAATAACTCAATCTTTTATTTAATAAAGTATCTATTAAACTCAACCTTAAATACCTTTAAATAATAATACATTTTCTATAAAATAAAAAAACCACCCAAATCGTGACAGTATTTAGCTATTAACAGGTAACTTTTAATTACAAAAATATATGTATCTTTCCATCGAAAACCTTCAACAGCTTTTAAAAAGTAATTACATGTTATTTACGCTTCTAAGATTTCTCTAATCTCCAACAAGATGGGGGCTTCGATTCCAGTTATGCAATTTTCTTAGAACGAATCAGATACTTCATGCGTCACATCTGAAAAGTAATTCCCTCAATAAAAGGAAGTACAGCTTTAGCTTTGCCTCAGAATCAGGTTTTATATAAATGCAGCTCCAAGCAGCAATCGTAGCTTTCGTTTAATCTTTCATCGGATAAGAGAGGGCAACTTAATGGCCAAAACACTTCATTATAATGATTCGTGTTTTAATGGAAGATCATGAGACGTTCTTCGAGACAATGCCAGATTCAATGCTAGCATGAATTAAATAAATAAGTATATATGTAGCTGGGAGATCTCAACACCAGACTAAGGTGTCGCCAGATTGCGACTGTCGGCATTTAGAGCGTCTAGCCGGGATTTGTGCTGATCGGTCAGAACGCATCGCACACGTAGGGCAGCTAACAAATCAATGACCCCCTTTGCGTGCTTTTATGCCGATGGGGGAAAAATCGACAGGTTGGCATTTACGTAAATTAAAAATAAATGCAAAGAAAGTGCAAGTGCCAAATGGTCAGCAATAAAAATATATAATATATATGTTATACACTGGTACAGTTGATGTTTGGTGTTTAGTTTGCTTTTCGTTCGGATCTCTAAAGAGGTGAGGAGCACCTTCCAAATGCAGCCACACGTTGCTCGTAAAAATAAACGTGTGCATTACGTATTTATTTTGTTTTTGTGTTGCTTCGCGCTTATTATTATTATTATTATAACTATTTTTGTTTGTTTACGACGGCGGCAGACGACAAAATTGATAAGATTAGAGCGCCGAGCTCACACAGCTCGGGAACTACCAAACCTAGAACCAAACAGCGGTCATATACCTGGGGAATTAGTATTTTAGTGGCCCCCACATCCGCACCCTTATCAGTCCGCTCGTCGCTCTCCTATCAGTGTGGAGAGCGTAGAATTTGTGGGCCAGATTCCACGAAACATTTTCGAGGCGATAGGACGGGGAGTGGAACCACATCGAGTGGTGAGGTTTGATTCCATCAAACCTGCACTTGACGGCACTGGGAACCGGGTCTTTCCTATCGACGAACCTAAAGCTCTCAGATCAGATCGCTGGCAAGCGACTTTCTTTTGATGTGTTCATATTGGCCTTTTCCTAGGAAAACTCACTCTGTGGGTGTGGTTCGTTTTGTGTCTTTTGTCTTTGAAATATACAAAAGGTGTTTTTCGTATTTGTAGCGCTTTCGAGGGTTTTTATCTGTTGTCTGTCTGTTGTTTGGCATTTGTTGCGATTTGTCATGGGCGCAACCATTGGACTGACCACCACCCGTGGCGAATTTATTATTAACAGAGAGAAAGAGACTCAGACTGTGCGAATGCACAAAAGTAAATCAGAAAGACACAGACACAACCCGAGGAAACAGAGATCTGCACCTGGACGGATGCCCAGGCGATTGGCAGGCGTTTATAAACGCTAACAAAATTAAGAAACAAACAAACTACAGTCGTGTCTCTGGGCATGGCTTGTTATTTAAACAAAAGAGCAGTGTATTTTGAGTTAATTTTAGTTGTAATAAATATATTTTAATATATATTTAATTATGCGCTATTCCATTAATTAAATTATTCTTAAAACCTTTGGAACACCAAAAACCAATTTAAATCTTAAACTGAAATTTCTGATTAATAAAAAATATTTAATATAAATTTATACAAGCTCTTTTAATTATTATTTCTTATAAAATTAAATAAGATTTCTGAAGAGCTCTTAGATATATTCAAATTGCATTTATCTATAACAAAAGAAAGTATAAATTTAGTAACTGTCTATCTATCCATCAGGTTAAACACCATTCAAGAGCGTCCACTGTGTATAGGAACATTATCAGAGTTATTAAAAGATCAACAAATGCGCTCCGTGTTGCCTGTGTCAAGCGGATGAAAAGGGATTAATACCAATGTGTATCCCCACGCGCGGTCGTAAAATTCATTTGGCTGGCCTAAGCCCAAATCAAATGCTCAGATGCATATCAAAATAATCTAAGTAAATGAAATGAAACGATGGAATGACAACAAAGTTGGGCATACAAAAAGGCATAAAATATGTGCGTACAACACCCCATCATTCCCAGGGAGAGAGTGTGGGGCACCCATAAAATTGACAGCTGATCTTTTTTTCATTCCCTTTCTGGTTCTGGTTTTCGGGGTATCCAGTGGATACAACTACTGCTGTCCTTCAGCAAGGGGTGCCCTGCCCGATTGTGGTTGGTTTTTCAATCTTTCCTTTTTTTTGCCTCGCTGTATTCTACCTGCTCAGGGTCATAAAAAATTAAGGAAAACATGCACAACTCCAGAGGCAGCGACGTCGCATATTTTAAGCCGATGGGATCTCCTTGAGATGGTCAGGAGGATCGGATCGGATCGGAATCGGTGTCGGTCCCTGTCCAAGTCTCTCTCGGAGACCCGATACCAGACACACTTGGCATAGAGAGCGAGTGAACAACGAAACGCAATTAGAAACAAAACGCAAGGCAAACGAATTTCAATTGAAGTCGAGGGGAAGAGGGAAGGAGCCAGGCCAGGCAAAGTCAACAGGATATGCCCAGAGATTTGTAATATGAGCTCTGCATACTTATGAGACCATGATCATGTGCCGATGATAATGCCAATGCCAAGTCTCTGATGCGCTTTCCGATAAGAAACGAGTCTGGGGTTTGGGTAAAGCAGTGAAAGCTTGGAGGAAAAATCTTTCAAAGAATCGCAACTTGGTAAATGGTTAATAAAAGACACCAATCGAAGTAGAAGTACCCTTTTATGGGCAATATATTTTATATCAAAATAAATGGCAACTAAGATCAGAGTCTTCAGAGGATCAGGAGGTTGCTTTAATCCTTTTAGTATTGCTTTTTAATAGCTTCTTATTAAAGACATACAAAAAGCCAATTTGAAAACTGCGCAAAATAAGGTTTGCAGGCTTAAAAGAACTCAAAGTTCAGTTCCATAAAATGTTCTTTGTTTTCATTATTTGACCAAAATAATATCTATATAAATAATCTCTTCACAGATACCAAATGACACGTAAATACTTTATCAGCTCAGCATTTTTATCTATAAAAAATATACCTTATCTGTGGCATACTAAAATGATGTGATAATAAATATTTAAAAATTGTGTTGACATTATCAAACCGATGTTATTATGGTTTTTGTACCTTAAGGTATAAATGAAGTTTTAATTCAGTTGAAAGTCTATTTAAATTTATTTTATTTTAATATTTTAAACATAATCGAATTTCTAGAACCCAGAAAACAAATCTACCCAAGAAAACGATGGAACCACAATTGTTTTTCCCTCGTTTTTCAAGGTGCATGAGGAACATAAAAAAAGCAAAAGAAATGTTATATTAATATTTACCATGAGCCTTCTTCTTTCTGGATTTCGGCGCCATGTCTGATGGCTACAACAGCAACAAGAACAGCAGATGATTTTTATATACGATGCAACTTAGTTGTTGTTTTTGTTGCCTCTTGATCGTTCCTTCAGTTCAGTGTTCAGTGTTCAGTTTTCTCGGTTTGGGATCGAAATCGGGATCCCGGGTGTTTGGGGCCAGTTCTTCCCTCTCTTCCCTCAGTCTGCAGTCTTTCAGTCGTCTCTCCACTCTCTTCTCGCCTTGCAGCAAAACAATAAACGCGGGGCAGGCAGCCAGCCAGCCAGCCAGCAAAAGCAAAACAAAAGCAGCAGGAGAACTGGATTCGTTGGCTCTTCTTCTCTTGCTTCTTCGGCTTCAGGGGTCTCGGTCGTGGAGTTGGGTTTTGTTTATAGCGACTGTGGCATCGGTCAAGCCGGCGACACCATGGAGCCCGCGATGGAGCGAAGAAGAAGCAGCAGCAGCGAAATTATGGGTTTCGCCAAAAACTTGATCCTGGCAACCAACAACTCCAAAACTCCTCCGCTTGCTTCTTGGTTGGTGTGAGCGCGTGAGCACGTTGATTATAATTATATACGAAAGGTGGCAATACAAATCAGGTGAAATTCAATCCCTGTTCATTGCATATCCTGCTCAAGTAAGTGTGTGTGTTTTTTGTTTAATTATTATTTTTCTCATTTGATGTTTACACTATATTGATTATTAGCACTGGCACAAAATAACCACAAAATATATTTATTTATTGGGAGACTCGGAGAGAGCGAGTGTAATTTGTTGTTTTGGGGAAACTTTTGTGGTGCACAGATAATTATTCAATCAGAATCTCCAGCGTTAACACGTTTCTAGTTAACTATCAAAGCACACAGGTATTTAAGCAACTCAACTCGAGAATATATATATTTCTTGGCGATTTAAATTGGCGGCAGCGATACTTCGAAGCGAAAATATATACTCGTAAAGCGTTAACGAATCCGAGATACGTCACGACTCGCGAACGGCGTATCGAGGAATGTGCAACAGGCCGACAGCATAGAGCTACGGACCCGAAAAATATATAGCTCTCGCTATATAGTATCTGCTCTCTCGCAGGGAAGGAAAAACAATCAAAGAGCCAAGCGAATACACTGAGGAAAATCGGTTATTATAGATACAATACTGTGGAGATGGTATTTTAAATTATGGAATTGAAAATTCTTTTAATATATATTTATATTTATTATTAAAGCAATATTTTTTTAAATCACTTATAATTTTATATGAATTATTTACCCCATTTTTTTACTTTTGAATCAATTTGGATAATTATAAATAACTGAATGGAAACTTTAAATTGTACAAAATCAATCAAAATCAATAATTTCATTACAAAATTCCCATAATTCCGTAGTTCTTAAATTTAATAAATTTCTTTAATTTAATTTTGCTTTTCCTGTTCAGATTTTTTGGTTGTGCACGCGTTTTACGCGCGACTGTTAAATGCAGGCGTTTAAAAACGCTAGCTACAGCCATTCTGTGCGTTTAAAAACGCGCTAGTGATAAAAGATACTTTTTTTCGCTCTTCAGCTCTCACTGAAATTTCTCTCAGTTCTCTCTCTGTCTCGCTATCTTTATCTTTGACTCTCTTTTGGGTTCTTGTTTGCTCACTTGAAATTCAAGTTTTTTTTAAAATGCCTCACCTAGGGCTCTGAGTGTGCGTGTGCATCTGTGTGTGTTTGTATCTTGATCTTTGGTTAGCATCGTTGTATTGTTGTTTTTCCTTTAACTTGTTCTTGTTGCTGTTGTTTCTGCTGCTGCTGGCCGTGCTCGTATTTCGCTTGGTGCTTATTATAACTGACATATCTAGATACGGGAATCGGCAAGGGAATCATCGGGTGCATAATTGCAGGGCCTTTTGCATACGGGGCTCATGGAACGCAACATGCAATAATAATAATAAGTTGGGGTCGAATTTGTTAGCGGGGCAACGTGTGATTAGCAGCGACACCATGGCCAAGTTAATAGCACGCCTCCTTCGTATCCCAGAGATACACGGTAGTATCTGCAGTATCCATGGGATATCACCGGTAGTTGCTTTATGTTAAATGGTTTATATTTCAAGGGAAGAGAAGATCAAGTTTTTCGTAACTTTTAAACATATTTATATATATCATATTTATATATACCTGTTGCTATTTTATCATTATTTATTTAGTCTAACTTTTCTCTTTTTCTAATTATTAAGTGCCATTTTTACCACCTTCTTTGCTTTTGTACGTATAAATATCACTTGGAATCGCTGCGGTTTGCCTGTTTGGAACTCATTAGCCGCACAGTAGTCACTGTTAATTATGGTCTAGGCTCCGGTTTCCATTCTGCCTACCTGTCAGAATCGCTTAGCACTTCTCGTTTTCATCAGGTACTCCCAGAATCCAGATCTAAGATCTGTTCTAGCAACCGAAGATGCGGCGACATTAAAAACGCATTTGAACCAACCATGACGACCTCTGTGATCCGCGCACAACTTGCACATCATTTTGTTCATGACCCAAGATAACACCCGCGAGAATTAATGCTTCTGAACTTTAACATGGACCTTAGGTCACATATATTTTATGTCTTATGGATAAAAATAATATTAAAGTTCGATTTTTGAAAAATTAAATAAAATATATATGTATTATTTATACATTTGATTGGTAAGTTTCCCTTTTCTCCCTGTGCACTTCCACTCCAATTGCAGCGCTGATCTTTCGTTTATTATCACGCCCGCGGCCATAATTCATTTCGATCTGATTCGGGGTCTGCTCTGGTTTTGTCTAGTCAAAATCTCTAGATGATGCCCCCAGCTCTTTAGCTCCAGCTCCCTGCACGCTCACTCCCTACTCCCTAAATGCCCGGATTGTAGATGTGGCTGCTGCGAGGTGTGATTTCTCAAGTGTAGGAGTCATGCGGCGCACAGCCAGACGCTGCACCAGAGTCAGAGAATTGGAGAAAAAAAATGAAGAGAAACCAAGACAGAGAAGGGGGGAATGGAGAATGGAAAAGGGACTTCGGCCTGAGGGCAACTGATGGTGAACTCCTCTTTTAAGAGGAGCCAGAAAATATAGTTGCTTTTGGGGATACCATCAATTGAGTTTAATGGATAGAAGCCAGCAATTTAGATTTAATTTTGTATATAAATTAAAAGGGGTTCAGGAGAGCATTTATCAGTATTTAGAATTATAAATATTTAGGAACTTACAGTGTATATGCATTTCTAATCTCTCCATGAGCTAAGCCCTAGAAAATCTCCATAATAATTATCATATCATTGTTCTCAGAATTATACAAAACAATAAAATGCAAAATGGAAATGGAATTGTTCACAAAATTAATTTAAAAATAATAAATAAAACATCAAAGTTTTAAAAGTTTGGAAAATTGACTCTGCCTTTAAAGATATTTAAATAATTATCAAAGAGTCTTTAAAATGATGTATAATTAGGCTCATTATGAACACCTTCATTCTCATATGTTCCTCTCTATGCAAAACATTTTACAAAGAGCAATAAACATTTTATAAATTAATTACAATAGAAGATAAATATTTTTACTGCTCTTCCACGGTTCAGAAACGAAAAAATTCCAAGTAAAGTGGATTGTGCAAAGCCCATGACTAGTGTGGATCGCATTTGATTAGAGGCAGAATTCTGAAAGTATCTCTAGCGCGAAATTTTTGTGCGATCTCCGTGCTAATTCGCGCAATAGGGGAACGCAGGTTGGACGCGAGGATTTGCTGCATTGCCCAATTAGCACCTGTGCTAAAAAGCCTTTGGCCGAGACTTGGATTTGTTCGTTCCATTAGCACTGCACTGTGCTTTCAAATTTGTTTGCTTTTGCCTTTTGCCTCAATTGAGGAGAGGGTTGCGGGGGCTAAAGGTTGAATCCAGCCATAAACGAGGCATGTATACATTTTTTGTTGTTGTTATTTCTCTTTATTTTTTTTTTGTGAGCTGTATACAATAGAAAATCCAAAAACCATTTTGAATTTTCGAGTATTTCGTGTGAAAAACGGAGAGGGAGGGGGGGATGGCGGAACACTTCTCGATCCGTACAATAAACACACAAAAAAAGACAAGCGGCCGACACTCACTGGGAACAGGGCCAGACAGTGTGGCGGGCCGAATGTATCTGTATTTGTATCTGTAACGAATCTGAATCCGAATCGGTATCTGTATCTTTGGAATTATTGTTAGAACCGGCATTAGATACACATACAAGAGCGTAAAGAGGAAACCCTCGGGGTCACTGCAACACAACATGGCCAACAGATGTGCGCAACAGGCTCCCGCTTCCAATCAACGAAGAAATCACCAAAGAGACATGGCCAGAAATCAGACAAAAGACGAAGGTCTCGGCAAAGGGTCCGAGATGTCACTTGGAGTGTGGCTGAACCCTAAATCAAAGTCATGCAATGGTCCGGGTCCCCGAGGACAACTCGGATTCTTCTCTGCTTTTGTGACTTTTGTTGGCCGGTAGCTCTCTCTCAGTCCAGGCATTTTATCTCACGGATACCATATATATATATCAGGCCATGTAGTATCTGTGCAGCATGGAAATTTTCGTATTGTACCAGAAATTTGTGTCAACGTGGGCGACACTTTATTGTGTGTGAGCCCGGTACGGTGCCATGTTGGGTGTGTGTAAAAATAAACCAAAGACATTTAATGTTGTCAGCAACATGTGGAAAAATGCTCGGAATTCGTTCCATTCTTGCACACTTTTGCAATGAATTAAAATCTTATAGATACACACACAGACACAGCGGAGTGAAAAAGCCGAAAAGCGGATCAACCTCTAGAGTTTTTTTTTTTTTGTTTTGTATTCCCAAACCCTTCAGAAAGTGAAGTGCAATTAACTTCGCTGCAGCTCATTTTTTTTATTCCATCTCAGGCTCGTTTCGTCGTTGTTCTCCTATCCCGCTGCACTTCATCACGAACCCAAGGTGAGGTGTTAAACTTTTATGGAATTTCCACAACGATAAATTATAATTACACGCAGCGCTGGGCATAAATCTACCCACACACCCTTCCGCAGGTTCGAGCTGGGGGCACATATGCACACAGACATGCAGCCAGAGGAGTTGCCACGCAGCGAGTTCAACCGCGTCAAACATAATTTGTAAACGCATCAACCATTCTCCCCCATTAACACCTTGCGAGGGTGACTCCACAGCTATAGGATCTAAAGATAGATTTTCATAACTAAAAGCGAACGCACAGAACCACATAGAAACGACAGAGAACCTAAGCCAAGAACGTATGGTTAGCGTTTGTTTTGTATTTGACGAGCGATGTTCAACATCCTCGATAGTATAGTGGTTAGTATCCCCGCCTGTCACGCGGGAGACCGGGGTTCAATTCCCCGTCGGGGAGAGATGTGGAAATCTTTTTTTATTTTTTGTTTTTAGTTTTTATTTACTTTCTTTTTGTTTTTTGATTAAAATATAAACAAAAAGTAAATAAAAATTAAAAAACATAAACAAATAAAAATAAAAAAAGATTTTCACATCTCTCCCCGACGGGGAATTGAACCCCGGTCTCCCGCGTGACAGGCGGGGATACTAACCACTATACTATCGAGGATGTTGAACATCGCTCGTCAAATATAAAACAAACGCTAACAAATGATTTGAAGCAATTCTTCTACAGAATAAGATTCTAACTATAATCTTATCATATAAAGTTGTTTTTGTCTTTAGCCAATAAAAATTATCAAAGTTGCCTTGCGACATAATCATATACCGTATATATTATGAGAAAGCGGGGCATAGGATCATTTTAAGAGCTCTTTTCCCCCAAGTTTATGCCTCTTCAATATTTCATTATGACCATGTTCCTTGTTTATTTTTGAACCTATGAATTACATTACTTTTCAATTTAAATGCTTTATTCCACACTTACCACTTTCCATGGTCTTCTTTAGTTTGTCCTCAATGTCGGCATCGCTTTTGTATCCCTGTGATCCTGGTCCAGATCCCATTTCCATGCCGCTTAGCGCAGCAGCTGCCATTGCTTCCATTTCTGGCAATACATTCGCACTGAATTCACCTACAAAGCAAAAGCCAAACGGCAATTCCAAATATAAGTAAATTGAAAAACTGTGTAACAAATTTGTAAACAAAAAAAATGGAGGGGCGGCAGGGCAGGGAGTCGAAGACGCAGGGGCACTTGAGTTGCTTGGCGCCAGGCAAATGTCAATTAATAATTTAACAACAACAATTGCGCATTTGTCGGGCGCCTGAAATACGAGATCTTAATTGAAAATAGAAATGCGGAGAGACATTGGAGAAGATGGGCGATGGGACTCCGAGGAAATGGGGAAATGGACGGCTACCAACTCTCTTCCTGCTCAAAGCGAAGAGCGGATGAGCGTGGGCCAAGTAGACAGCTAAACGTGTGTCATAAACTTGGTCAAAAGGCCTCAATTGAAAGCCAAGCAAAAGACTAGACCAGACTCAGATGCGATCAGAACCTGTTGCCAGCGGTAGTAGCTACAGTCCCCTCGTTTCTCCCCGGGCGCATCTTTAAGATAATGTTTGACAGCCTGCTGAGATTACGTCTAGTTCTGTCGTCTGCACGCAACAGACGTGCCAGACCTGGGGGCCTAGAGACCTGGAGGATGATGACGACGCTGACGACGACTCAAAGCCCACGCGAAGCCGAGATCCCCTCAACTCCACGAAGGTGCGAAAGCCTGAAGACTGAAGCTTGAGCTCCCACTGGGCAACTTTCAGAGGCAGCCAGCAGCGGAAGCCAAGCAGACGATGTCTCAGCGGAAGGGGTTGCAGCTTCGCAAGGGGGGAACCCGAACGAACGAACGAACGCCAGATAAATTTGCCAAAATTAATGAACAAACTTCATTCGTAATTTGATAAACAAAAAAGTGGTACGCCTGTTGGCGTGCTTATCAAAACATTAGTTATTATTTATGATGCGTCTCATTTGGGAGGAAAAATATATATGTGTGTGTGCGTGCCGGAAAATGGAAATCCAGAGCATGTTGGGCGGGCCATGGAAAGTCGCGAAAATCTATCAAAAGCCGGCCGATACAATGAATGACTCGTATTCCACCCGATAAAAAACTGCCATTGATGGAGGACAGGCTGAACATGCTAGAAAATTGTGAATGAGACCGACAAGTATCGGATTATCTAAATTACAACCATGGAGAGAAGTCGTAAATGAATGGAACTCAAATCAAACTGCAGCCAGACTTGAATTGAATAGTAAATTATATTGTACGCTCTCTCTTAAAGTTATAATATAATTCCAAGAAATTTGATTATTTTGGCTAACAGTTCGATGTGAATATAAATACAAATATATTTTGTATTTTTTCAGCGTTTTTATATTTCTGGATTTCGTTTATTACCAAGTTTAATCCCTAGTCCAAGTCCAAACATTGATAACAACCTAAAACATGGCCTATATCTGTGGCTTGACAATCGCTAATTGATTGAGTGCCTTGCACTTGTCGACTGCTATTTTGCAGACAAAACTAGGTAATTCCCCCGACGCACTTTACATATATATATCTATATTTTTTGCTACTTTAATGCTTTGCCTTTTACACTCTTTGGCAGTTACATAAGCCATCTATCAACGATTGCAAATTGTTGGGTGGAAAACTCGCGGCTCTGGCGTTTGACACATTTCCAAGAACCCAAAAGCAAAACAAAAGTGGAAAACGTGACAAATCCATGTGGGTGCAGTAAGAACCATGAATGAGGGGCGTCAAGGGGCAAGGTGCTGGCTGGGGCAAACTGATTTAGTATGGAGAGAACACGGCGACAATAAGCAAAGCCACAAATTGGAGCACGTGCAAATTGCCTAGCAATCAATCAATATGCATACGCGAATGCGACGATATAGTATGATGATATAGTTTGCAGAGCGTTGTTCGGATCGCTTCAAAAGATTCGCAATTACGTAGAAATAAAAGCAAATGCCGACTGCATGGCAAATGAATTGAATGACTGCCAGGGAATCGGAGAATTGGTTAAGTCTATGTGATACTGGACTTTACAGAGGTATTGGAAAGTGGTTAAGAAATTATAACTTCCCAATAGTTGAAGTTTAAGTTTTCTTAAATAAATATTTCTGCAAATTTTAGTAAATATTTTTTTTTAAGTTTAGTAAAATGCTTATTAGATTGCTTTATTGAATAATACTAATCATTTGTATCTTAAAAAAACTGTCTGTTAAATTTTAAAAAAATGTTCCTAGGCTTCATGATCACCAAGTGCGATAAAAGCACTTAATAAATGGTCACTGGAGCGCTCTCCTCTTGGGTGTGGTCTGCGATAACTGGGCTTTCCATGGCTTTCCCTCACTGAACTTTGCTTAGCTGTTTCTGTTTTTGTTTTTTCCAAAAAAACATTTCAAGTACTGTGTTTTTGCCACAAAAATTGGATAGCAATGTGGCTGCCGTTTCACTGCCTGTTCCATTTCGAGTGCAGTTTCTGTTGCAGTAGCTCCATAAGGAAAACATGGCCAACATTGCTGCCACAGAGATAAGAAAACTTGGCTGGCAAGAGGAAAAAACACACTCAGACAATGAATAATGAATGGCAGGCAGCAGGCGAATGCATGAAAGATAAGCCCGCCGCAAAGATTGTGTGTGGGTTCGGGTTCGGGTTCGAGTTCATATTTTCATATTCATATTAGGTGACTGATTGATTGATGGCCCAGGCCCAACTTGTAGGAGGTTTACTTTCAGTCACACGATTTTTGCCAAATCGCTTATGGCGGTTTCTGGCGAGGGATGTCAGCTTGCTGGAGATTGATGGCGGAATTGGAAAGGAAAACCCAAAGCTATCTCTAATGGCGAAATCAAAAGTCGTTGCGATATATAGGAGGTTCGATTGCATAGTTGGGCAATTAGCAAAGTCGGGATGATTGTACAAAAGTTTTAAATAAAAGCTGATTAAAGAAAATCATAAATAAATAAAGATAAGAACCTTTAAATTCATTATTTGTTATTTTCTCTCTCTCCCGAGTCACGTCTTCATGTCCCACTGATTTAGAACAAAAATGTAAATTTCAAAACAAAAATAATTGCTGTTGATCTCCCATAAAAAATCACATTTTCCCCCCAATGAAAAATCCCCTGTCCCCTTTGGGGACTCTGGTCAATCCAAGCGAAGACTTTCGAAACTGGGTCAACATTCGCCACTCTACTGGCAATTAAAATTTTAAATATTTTTTCGTTCTCAACGGAATTTAGCAAAGTTGCAGTGGTGGTGGGCCACACACTCAAAAATAAAGATCAAAGTAAAATTTATGTTACAGATTTTCTCCCCTTGGGCTGCCAACGGCGGATGCATAGATGCTAGTTTTGGGACAGAGGCCAAAAATAAACTCCCTCTGGTGCAGCCATTTGGAGTTGGATTCTGTCCATCAACGCGCCGAGTCCATGCTAAATGAGCTGCACCCCCCAGGAGCCCCGCTTCCTAGATAGCCAGCCAGCCAGCTAGCGGCGTGTGAACATTAGTCAAAAATGCGTAAATGAAATCAATTAAAATTACGCATAGCACACGAGACGCATTCGGAATGGAAAATCGCTGCATGTTTACACATTCAGCCTACGCGCGCTGCATGCCCTAATGAAGGCACGTCCCCATCCCGATCCCTGATTCGGCGGAGATGCGGGGATACGGGTGAGAGGTGCGGCTAAGGGCAAGGGTTGAACCCGAATGGCAGTCGGTGGGTAATGGCCAGCTGAAGAGGAGGAGCAGGCAGAGCCAGGGGAATCGTTTGAGTGCCACTTCAATTTGTTTACAACAAGTTGGCCCGCTGATTGCAGCTGGGTCTCATCTTTTGGGCACTGAAAAAAGGATTCTACTAGATAAATGTTAAAGTATCTTAATAGAATTTTCTTAGAGTCCTGTGCCCACTAAATAATAAATATTTATTTATTCAAAATAACTCCTAAACAATCTTTTCCTTTATTAATTACAAAAAAAATCCTCTATTTTTCCAGTGCATCATTTTCTGCTTAATCATATTGCTTCGCTTTGGTTTTGCCTCTCAAACGCATCACACAATGCAGCTTTAATTTTCTTAGGATCTCCAGATCAGTCCAGAGCAGACCTGGCCAGGCCAGAACCAGAACCAAACCGAAAATGAGAAATGAAAACTCATCGTATAATAGCACTGTCGTGGCCCCCAGGTGTTGGCCGAGAGTGAAGATCTTCACTTCAATTTGGGCATAAATGCAGTATAATGATCTCGACTGGAAAGAATAGCTACAAATTGCTGAAATCACATCAATTTGTCTGCAGCTATCGGAATCCCCATGAAAAGAGAAGAATCAGACTGAAATAGTCATTACTCCGAAGTGGCCGACTTTTGTTTTCTGAAATAACTTAATTCTTTTCAAGTTTCTAGGATGATCTCCTAATGAAGCTTTCAAGTGATTGGTTGATGGATTCCTCGCATATTTCTATTATTTTTTTTTAGAAGAAATTTCTAGCTCTTAAGAAATAAATTATGATTCAGATCCGTGATTAAGTCGGTGAAATTGTAAGTTTAATAATGAAATAAATAATCATCTAGCTAAGGAAATGCAAGCTTATTTTCATACATATTAGAAAATTGAAAAGTAAATTTATGGAATTTTATGCAACATTGTGGTGCGTTCCTGGTTTTTGGCAAATTTTTGTTGTTGTTGTTCCTAAACGATCATATATCATTTGCTTTGAATGATCGGCAATGCATTTAACTGGCCTCTTTTGTTATTATTTATGGCTTCATGCCTCGGCAATGTTTGTTTGCTATTTCAGCCAAATGTGCAGATCGATGGCCAGGCCACCCAGGCATCCAACCCAGGTCGTTGGCCACGCCTCATGCATTTATGTTGATTATTTATATAATCGGATGTGCACGCATATGAATTTTCCAAATATTTTTATTACTGACTGCAAGACTTGAGCGGCTTTGACTGACGTTTGATTTGTAATTGGAAAAGGCAGCCGCATAATTTTTAGCTCTTTATGTTTTCTTAGATTTCTGATTTTTCCCGAATGACAGCATTTTGGGTGGTCGCATCTTATACTGAATGACGTCCATAAAGTTTTGCGCAGAGTTCTCGATTTCAAAGACCTAGAAGAGTCGGTTGGTTGAGCAATTCTCCTCCTCTGTTTCTGGGCGCAATTGAAGATTTCCTGTTTGGGCCCCGACATGGCAACGTCATGATCATCCTGCTCATTATGGCAAGATTCTATTGAAAGCACTTAAATTGAATAATGTCACCCAAAAGCGCTGAAATTGATGCAGCAGCCGCCGCGCTGAGACGGCAATTTCGTTGGATCACTGGAATGGGGATGGATGGTAAAGTGAGGATCGGGATGAGGATGGATGGATAAGACGACGGATGCTCACTCGCTGATGGTGATATGTCAGCAGCCGCCGCCCCGTTGGCATGTAATTCAATACGGGAACGGACGGACGTCTGGACAGAGTGCGATCTGCTGAGTGCCAAAGTGTAAAGAGGCATTTTGGGTAAAAAAAAAAACTGTATTATCTACAATTTCAGCCTGTGACAAGGAAACCACAGTGCCAAGAACCAAAAATAAATATAATAATAAAAATAAAGGCGAAGAAATGTGCGATAAGGTTGAATATCATAAGAAATGGATGTGAGTTAGGGACTGGAAGATATCTACTTGAAGGTGAAAATAAATATGGGTGTAAAGAATAGCAATTTTCATTATATTTTGTACCCAATACTGTTATAAAGATGATAAAAATAATATTTAATTTTAAAGAAATAATTAAAAACACTTTGGATACCAAAATATTCCTGCTTTATGATATTCTTAATAATGTTTAGTCTTCACCATAAAGCACTCATAAAAATTCCCAAAAAAGAACCATAGACATAAAAGACTTTTAGTCTAACAAAATTAACACAGTTGTAAAAAAGTACAACATAAGCTCTTTATGGAAGACATTTCAATTCCCATTCAGCTTCAGTTTCTTTGATGTAGCCACATTTGTCACGCTCTCATCTCTGCCGTAATTATGGGACACGCAGACGAGACACACATCGGATATCTCGGATACAGATAGTAAGATACAGATAGAGATGCCCAATGATAAAGACAGCAACGACGATCTCAATCTTGTAGAGTCCGCGGCGGCGGCTGCCAATGAAAAGGGTCGCCGTATGTCTGTGAAGTGCCAAGCAAAGCACCGAAATAAAGGAAAGAACTCTTTATGCTTTTTTTTAGTATTCTTTAGTTTTGTCGAGTATCTACATATTTATGCTGTGTTCCTCTTCCATGTCGAACGAGTGTATATTTTTGAGGGAACCTTCGGAATTAATGTCCAAATTGAGAGGAAGGAGCAGAGCGACAGGCAGACAACGCAAATCAAATTGTAAAAAGTGTTAAAGGCTGACACATTCGAGTGTTTGACGCGAGTATCTGTGTGTGCCCCCACCTGCGGCTGAGTGAGTGTATCTGAGTGTGTGAGTGCGTGTCACGGTATCACTTTCAAAGAACATCGTCTGCCAGTCAAGGGCCACAAGGCAGGCAGGCAGGAGAGGCGAACATTCGCAGACAGCTGCATGAGAGCTTTTTTTAAAGATCTTCTTCCAAGTTGGGAAATGCCTCCAAAGAATAAAAAAAAATACTTAAAATTACAGAAAACAGAGACAATGTCTAATATATCTTTTATATTTACTAGCTAACTTTACCTATTTCAAGATTTAAAAAGGGTCTTGTGATAATTTTATCACTTTATTTTAATTTTATAAATTTTTTCCATCGAAATCCTCTTTAGATTTATGCTTTTTAGTCCACAATTAATTGCTTTCCTCACAGAAAACTAGGTAAACTATAAACATATGCATATTAAAACCCATAAATAAAGCCCAAAAACTCCTGAAATTGAAAAGACAACAAGCAACAGCGATTTAATAATGAACTAACCCCTTTTGTTTAATATTTATTGCCACAGATTTTACATTTCGTTAATTGATTTCCTCACAAACGAAAAACATTTAAGATTTAATTCAACAAATAAAATACAGTTCCTCCTCCCACAAAAAAAAACAAGCATTTTAAGTAGCAAACACGGGTTAAATGCGATACTGTCCAGTTCCAAAGGCATCTACATAAATTACCAGAAGCTATACCAGGTCCAATCGATGCGAGAATAATGATCGTTGAAAGCCAGGCCCATAAATAATTTGGGAGTAAATGTTGTGTGAATCCAGAGAGCTCCACCTACGCTAAAAACGCTAAAATTCGCATCAAATGCTAATTCAATAGAATGACATCTTCTTAATTAGCCCACAAATTTGTTAATAGCTTCAGGCTAAATCAATAAATATATATTTACTCCCACTCGATGTTTTTTTGTCTATGTTTTGGGGAAAATGTTATGTTAATTGTTGGAGCAAAACAGAACAATGGGCATGACTTTTACCACCATTGGCCAATGGCCTCGAGGAATGCGCTGCTCCGGGTGAACAAGAGATTCGTTTCGACCAACTAAAAGACTCAAAAAAATACCCGAAAAAACCCCAAAAAATCTATGGAAAATAAAACCAAACACAAAAGGTTCCAAAAAGTAGAACAAGATCGATCGGCGACGCTCGATTCGATTTGATTTCGGTTTGATTAGACAACGAATTGACTTTGCCCGCTGCTATTGTTTGGAACCACAAACCCTGCACCGAAATTTGAATTTCGCTTGTTTTGATCAAAATGTTTTATGACTGCCACACGTTGCCATTGAGGGAATCCGAAAAAAAAGAAGAAATCTAACAGATATCGGACTCTGACTAATTTGCATTCGATGCGGAAGCTGGAAAACTGCTTGTCATTTAGAAAACCCAAGAAAAAATAGGATTATTCAACAACCAAGAGCATTCAAAAGATGTAAAGCTTTCTTACAACTTCACAGATGTATTGTTTAGGATCTTAAAGTGAAGGTAATTGGATGGCAAATGTATTATTTCAAGACTTATCACACTGATTAATATAATTTTAGATATCCTTTTAAAGATGGTTTTGTTTTTAGTTTAAAAAAAAAGGCATATTATTTGTAAGCTATATTTCCCAAAGAAACACAATCACAAAAAACACAACTTTGACTATTGTTAGCCTTAAAAAATCCTCTTGATTTAATTAATATAAACCAGAACAAAAATAGTATTTTTCAACAATTTTATTTCTTATTTTTTGCACTTCAAATGAATAGCAAGAACTATAAACATATTCTATTAATCCCCAAAAAAATGCAACTGTACTAGAACTCTGCTAACTTCAATTACAAGCTTTGCCACAATTTTTCTTCTTTTTCCGCCAACAGGAAATATTATGCAGATCTTCATTACATTTCATTTCGATAAACACGAAATGTAGTAGAACCCAGACCTAAGCTATTGGCATTTGTATCCAGTCCGGGTTTAAATTTAAGTTCGAGTCTGTGGCTGGTTGTGCCCGATGCCTACCGCCTGATAAACAAGCCGAGTTTTCCAAGGAAAACATGGTTATGGCAGCGGGGCCATGGAGGTGCATAGGCCAGCTATGGAAAAGGTGGAAAGGTGCCACAAAGCAGCGGGATTGCAACTAGGTGTGGGTGTGGGTGTGGGACTGGTTAGTATAGTGACTCCCACTATACAGAATAAAGCCAGGAAAAGCGCGTGGAGCGTGCCTCATAATTGGCAAAACCAAACGGTGGCGGCAATGGACGAGTCCAGGCAACACGACAATTATTTGGGCAATGTGGTAAACGGTTTTTCGTTCTTTTTCGTTGCCTCTTTCCTGCTGCCGCATAACTTGGCTAACAAGCAAAAAACTGTTGACCAAAAATTAAGGCTCGCAATGCGCGTGCAAAGAGTCACAGAAGCAGCAGCAGGAGCACACAGAGAAATGACACATCAGATAAGGCAATATCACCTACCAGGGTCCAAAAAAAGCTACCAATGAGACCCAGCCCGGTCAGAAGGCACTGAGAGAAAGGGGGATACTTTTAAAAAAGGATTAAAGACTGCTTCTGTCTTTGTTAAGCAAAGGAGTTTAAGCAAAGGCTTTAGCTACCAAGATTTACTTTATAAAAAATTCAATTATACATATTTCACACTTTTCTTATTGATTAAATCTTTACAGATTTTTGTGAAGCTTTATATATAAATATTTAAACAATTTTGTATTAATTTCAATCAGATATTTAAAGTATTTTGTTGTGTGTACCAAACAAGGCGACGACGCCGTTTGTCCGCCTCGTTGCCACAGCCACAGAGCGAGAGCAAGATGCAACAATTGATTGCCGCAGAAGGAACCCAAACCCAGACCCAGAGCCAAAACCAAACCCGGCCAAGGAGCTGCTGAACAATGCGCGGCTATAGCTGCCGCCGGTTGCCTCAGCGATTCCAACTCCATTTAGAATCGGAGGCGGCTCCTCAGGGTCGTTGCACAGCAGCCACATAAACGACGTCTGCGTCGTTCCCCATTTGTACTTTGCAATGCAAAAGACGCGGCGTCCTCCGCCCAGATCCTCCACCTCGTACACCTTCCCCACCACTACTCCCAGCACCCAGCACCCATTGCCGGGGCCATGTCGAGTACACGAAGTACAACACAAATTGTGGTGTCGAACATCGTGTTCTCGGTACCCCGAAAAAAACAAAAAAGAAAAATCACAATGGCCCAGAGGACAGAAGGAGCGGATGAGCAAAGGAGGTGGTTAAGGCTGACTGACTGACTGACTAGTCGGGCGGTTTTCGGGTGGATTTTTGAGGAAAAGTCTAATTGATGAGTGGCATGTCTCTTGGCTAGACACATGCTGCAGCCGCAGCTCATTACCCCAATGTCTGGCATAGTCTCTGGCCTCTGGTCTTCTCCGATCTTGGCCAGACGACACACCACACAATGGACGCATAAACCAAGTCGGGGAATTGGTTGTCCTTCCTTCCCCAGGAGATGCAACATTGACGCATGAATAAGTAAGCGAGGCCAATTTTCATTTTCCAATGGCAATGAAAATTTCCAATGGGAGTGACAGTGAGTTGCAGGCTTTAAACGAAAATTAATTCAATTTAAAATGAAAGCTTCTATGTTTTATATTTCTATGTTAAAAATAAAATCAACACCTTTACTAAACACAAAAGATTTTAAATGGTAGCCACAAGCTTAGCTTAATCTAAAAATAAAATCAAAATGTCAAAGCAGCCATCTCTGCATTTATTAATTTGATACAAATTATCATAAACCATTTCATAAATTTTAAATAAAAATCAGCTAATTGTACCACCATTGTTTGGAGTAAATACATGGGTAAATCCTGCTCTTAAAAAAATATTGAAAAGCCATTAATTGGGATTTAAAAAAAAACCATAAAGAAGACGTGTTTTTTAATTTAGAGTAAGCTTCTGCATGTTTCATTTTCAAAATTTATTAAAATCTGCTGTTAAAGTGGTTTATTTAGTTGAAAATATCTGTATATATAAAATTTTTTCCAAAGAAACACCCATCATAAAATAAATATAATCAGAATAAAACCTCTAAACCCCCAACAAACGTGGCTGTGAGTATGGCCACAACGACAACAACTTTGGCAACAAAAAGCCTACGTGACGCTGCACCAAAATTGACAAATATATATATATTTTTTGTGCTGTGGCATTTATTTTTTTAAGCGCGGCCACAGGAAGAAATAAATTGTTATTCTTCGAGTGGGGGGTTTTTTTTCTTCAATGCTCATTGTTGTTATTGTTGTAGTTGCTGCTCTTTAACACTTCACGTGCGAAATAAGGCAGCGAATAAGTAGAGAAGGCAACGAAGCTAACTTTAAATTAGCTTTGACAAGATAAATGATCAGGCATCGGAGGCTAAAAACGAAATGAGAAATGGATACTCCCGGCGACCTCTTCTTCCTCTTTTATATATATTTTTTTTTTAGATGCCTTGAGTTGAGTAAAGTACCCTGGTAATTGGACAGTGCGTTACGAAAACATAAGTAGAGAGAATAAAGCTAAATTTTAAACATAATTGAAATTATAGAAATAAAGGAAATATGTAGGTATTATGTGTTGGTTTTAGGGTTCTTAGTTTTTAGTTATCAGCTTATATTTTGGATCCTGGACAATATAATTATTAATTTCTTGCTGATATAACAACCTAAAGTGATCATCATTTTGTGCCTAAAATGTTAAAAATAAATGTATTTTATCTATAAATTATTTCTCTTACAACTTACACCTTTTGTTATTGCAATCTTTTAAGCTTCTCAAAACCATTAATGACTATAATTTCAGGCATTAATCTGGAATAAAACGCTGAACTGGTAGATCTATCACAAGGCATTATGTGCATAAAACCCCTCCTCATTCTGTGTGGACCTGGAGTGACCCCCAACAGTTGGGCTGGCATTAACGCCTCGTGCATCCTTATCCTCATTATGTTCGTCTCCGTTTGCGTCATTGGGTCTGCTATTTCAATCGGACCGGAAAGGCCGCCACAGCACTAAGTATATATAATTTGAGCCGTCCCGGTCTCTCTTCCTCCGCCACGGCTTCCTTCGTTTCGTTTCTGCCCTGTAGCCCCCCCTTCGAGGTGGTTCCATGCAATTTACAATTGGCATTGGCAGCGAGGCGTCAAAAGGCTTATTAAAAGAAATTTGCAATTGCAACGGACAATGGACTCCGGACAGTGGCCAGCGAATCGAAGGAAACGAAACGAATTCATGGCAAAGCCAAAGCCAAAGTGGAGCCCAAACGAAGCCCATTTGGAATGGGCTGCATCCCCAAGATGCACAGCTCGAGATTTACCATTCCCGTCCGCCATCGAGCCATTTATGTTATTTCTGCTGGGCCTCCTTCCTTCCATCCATCCATCCATCCATCCGTTCGTCTCTTTCTCTTCCTTCCTCTGTATAAGGCCCGATTGCACACACAATCCCCCCAATCACAATGGGGCAGGCACGAAACTCCACTTTTAGAAGGCACCTTATCTGTGCAACGGCATCATTATTTCACACCAGCCCAGCTGAAGGCCCAGGCAGCCCCAGCCATGGAGCTGCAGATGGAAATGGAGATCGGGCAGCAGGATCTGGCGGCCCAGGCGGGAAGTCGCCGGTACGACAACGTCGTCTGTGGCAGCCAGCAAAAGGGCACACAAAAACGGCATAAATATTATGGCCAAGCTGCGAACGAGCTGCAGGAGTCGAACATAAATAGGGTCTAGCGATGGTCAAGGGATTCGAGAAAAGCTCAACGGATACAGGAATATCGTGAAGCTATATGTTTAGCAATTTTTTCTCGGGAATATATATATATATATTATGCAAAGAACTTTTGGAAACTCTTTTAAACAGGTTTGAAAATCCAATTTCCTAAACTCCAACTTAAGCTTATTTAATCTAATTTTCATATTGATTTCCTTTATAAATTTTAAATATTAAATCTTTAAAAAAAATACTTCATATTCGTGTCACGCTCACATCCTTGAACACTGGCAAAAAGATCTCATATCGAAAAAAACAGTACGTGGCCGGGCAATGCCATGAAATGCTTAAACATAAATTCAACGAGACGACGAGGAAATGGAGGAAGGTTAGCAGCAGGAGCTATAGGAGGGCAGGAGGGCAGCTGGAGGAGAGCCCAAAGCCGGTCCTGGCACATCGCGATGTGCTCAAAGAGATTAGTCTGAGCCCATAGAGCAGCTTCGTGTTTCTGTTTCTCTTTCTGTCTTTGCGTCTCTGCGTCTTATTTCTGTGGCAGATGTGGATCTTGGAACCAGGACAGAACGCAAACGTTCGCATTTTCCCTGGGCTTAGCTTAGACTCGCAGCTTAGACTTGGTTCCAAGCCTCTAGCCTTAGCTATAGCTTTCTCTTAACCGCTGGTCAAGCTCGACGTTGATGCCATTGCCGATGCCTGGACCACATTGTTTCCCCGACTTGCAATAAATTATCGATTAGAGTGGGCTGCCGCCGGGCTCAATATGGGCAACTCGGCGTTCAATGACCCACAAAAGCCAGGCTTATTACAAACCAAAATTACACTCGCAGCGAAGGGTATTTGTTACGCTTTAATGGCTGCCGTTTGGAGCTCCTAAAAGGTTCACGCCTACACTGGCTTTTTGTGGCCCTGCAACTGTACGATCGCTGTGCCAAAGGTGTGAAATTTTGCAGCCTTTGCCATATTCCCCAAAGGCCCTCAAAAAGCAATTCCTGCTTCTGCTGGCGATGCTACTTTTTTCCTGGAGAGGAGCAGCAGCAGCCCTAAAGCCTTTAATTTAATGCCAAGGCAATTCGCCTGACCGCCAGACGTGGCTGGAATTTTAAATGTATTTTTCCAGCCACAAGAATCCGAAAACCGGCAAGCGCAAAGTGTGATTAACGCGTACCTGCAACTCAGACGGGAATCGAGGACGGAGCCCAGCCTTTTTGACACAAAGCTTGGGTCTTCGGGTCTTGGGTCTCCAGTATCCATTCTCTGCTTTTTCGCATTTTGGCCACTCGACGGCCCTGCGACGCGACGTTGACAAAAAACCCCGCGGGACCCATGGATCCTCATAAATGCGCGCAGAAGCTGCACAAAAACCCGACAATATCCCCCGGTACACCTCTACAACCCTGGACCTGGATCACAGAATCGTCTACCTGAATGGCAGTTTGTAACTTTTGTGGGGCTTGCGGGCCTAAATGCCCCAACTCGTTATGCTCACCGCAGCAGCAGCAGGAGCAGCTATAGTCCGAGATAAGCAACGAGGAGGAGGAGGGGGATGAAGCTCTGGAAGCACTTTGAAAAACTAGAATCTCAAAAGGGGAAGATAGATTTAGGAAAAGATAAAAATTTGCTTTGAAAAATAAAGAAATAGTCCCTCATTCCATTAAAATATTGAAAATTTAAAACAAAAGCTGTTAGAATTTAAGGAAAATTCTTTCTAAACATCTTAAGAAGTAACCTACAGATCTTGATCCCCCGATTTTCTTAGTGTAAAGAATCCTTTTCAGCCTTGCAGTTCACTTTGCATGCCAGGCAGCACACTCAGCGATCCCTTCTACCCGCCTTAGGCTCTCATTTAATGAGTGCACCGTCTGGGTTGGGATTCGAAATCGGGCTTTGGGTCCAAGTCCAGGTCCAGTGTGCCGTGTCGCTGACTGCATCATTTTAATAATATTGTTTACGTGACATTTGATTTATTATGAACTTTTTCTTTTGACAGATTATGTGGCGGCTTGACTCCATGCCAGTTGGCTACTGTTTTGCCTTGGCCCAAGAAGCACGCACACACCGAGAACTTTGGGATCGTTTCGGGGCCTGCGATCAGGTCTTTTGGGGCTTAATGGATCCAACAGCAACCAGACTGTGGAACTGGAATTGGCTAAGAAATCTGCAACAGAGCAGCAGCTGCGAGTGCTGGCAAATCAATTAGCCTGCCATATAACAGTAAGGGCCCACAATTATCGCAAATTACATGAAACAGTCGTGAATTAAGGTCATTCAATTACCATAAGTCCTTAGCTGAGAAGAAGACGGGATTTTGGAAAATGAGGAAGGATTTTGAGGTAACTTTTGGTAAGGGAAATAGGGAAGTTATTGCAACTTTGAGCAAGGGAAAGCAAGAAATTGTTTCTATAAATTGTTTTAGGATTGGAAATATGAAAAAATACGTCAAAAAAATGTTTAATAACCAATTGATAAAATTTTATAATAAATACTTTTAAGAATTGTTCAAAAATAAATAGGCAAACGAAAAATACATTAAAATATAAATACAAAATCTTTAAAGAAGTCTAAGCTTTAATAAGATTTATTTCCTTTATTTTATTAAGGAAACATAACAAATATCTCTTGAGAATTTAATTACAACTACCCTACAGATAGAAACTAATTAAATTCCTTAACTTTTTTACCACCAAACTATACAAAAGTAAAGAAAAATAGCTTTCAACAAAATTTAACAACTATTAATCCCTCTCCCTTTCTCTGTTCCAACCGAACCTCCTATCTCATCCTTATCCCAAGACTTCCAAATCGTTAACCATCTATTTGAAGTCTCACCGCAATGGTTGCATTTCCTTTAATTTCTAGCCATCAGCGTCAGAATTGATTCACATTAAATCCTTCGTTCTCCTCCTTTTAACGGCTACCGATCCATCTTGCCTCCTGCTTTGCCTTTTAACGCCTTTTTTACGACCAACAACACAGAGCGAATGGAGGGGAAAAAATTAATAGTTCTTGTCATTTGAAGCGACCAAAAATATAATTAAAAACCGTCTCAAGTGCCAGAGATCCCGATAAATCAGTTCGAGGCGACAACACCAGAATCGGCAAAAGGCTTGGGATCAAAAAAAAAATAAGAACTAAGAACGAATGAAACCAAAACAGGCCAAGAAGAAATGTTTGGCCCAGAGCCAGAGCAGGTTCAGGTTGGATCCCCAACCCCATCCTCATTCCAATTCCATCTACACCTCCACATCACCTTCGCCTCCAATTCAACTCGTTTGAATGCCAGAAAAATGTTTTCAAATTATAAGAAACCTTTGAGCTGTGCAGGGCTCTTTCGAGATACATTCTGGGGTCCATTCTGGTTTTCTTCTGGGTCGATTTTCTGTTCCCTTTCGATGGCTTTTTTCCCTGTTCCGATCTGTTATGCTTTTTTTTCTGTTTTTTTACTTTTTTTGGTTTTATGTCGTTTGATTCGTTACGATTATTTACAGAGAACTCGACAATGTCGTTTTAATTAAGAACCAGTTTATTTTTAGGTTTTATTTTCGTTATTTTTTGGTTTATTTTTTCGCCTTTGCCCAGCGACATTTACAAATTAAATGGTGATAAGCAAAAGTTTTTTTTTTTTTGGTGGTTGCTCTCCTCTTGGGGCCAAAAAAAAAAAAATTTAATTATGCGGCATGCAACGCGATTGTAGGAACAATAAGTGTGCTGCACTGTGAAAATATTTCTTTATTTGATCTTTAGGAAATAAAATGTATTTTCTGAAGCTTTTTCTGAACTCCAACGAGATTTATATGAATAGAAAACTATGTATAAATTTTGTTTAATTTACTTCTGTCATTTTCCTGTTCGATATTCAATATTTTAATGCTTCAATGGCTCAATATTTTAGACTTTCCCTTATCAAAAACTCCAAAGAATTGTAGATTTGTAATATTACTTCAGGAATTTTCTACATTTTTGAATTAAGAACCCAATTTAAGAAGTCACTTTTCGTTCAGTGTTGCTGGTTATCGTTGAGACTTTAATCTTTATGGGCTATGAATGCACTCGAGTGGTTAGGCTCAATTTAAACAGCCATCGAGCCCGTCCAGAGATCGCAGCAATGTTATTTATGATAGCTGTCAATAATAATAGTCATAATAAACACAATCGCCGGTCCCTTATGGGATGGCAAGTATAGAAGGTGTTGCACCCATGCGGCGAGGGTGCCCGCCAGACCTCTCTCTCAGTTTGTGTTGTGTTGTTGTTGCTTCGTTTTAATATTGACCGATTCCGATAATGTCATAAATGTGACAGCGATAAAAATCAACTTAATTTAGCTCAAAAGGGGGAATCGTCTGTGCCTCCTTACCATCCCCCGGAACGTCACGTTGCAGGTTGTTTTTAGGCCAGAGACAGAGGGCGGCAATTCAACTTCAAAACTGTTTACACTTTACAGCGATGGCAAATGTTTGATCGGGGAATATGTCTGTATGGATGCCTCACTGAATATATATTGACACACTGATTAGGCTTCGACGGAAACATTCTTAGGCTAGCAGGAAGCTTGCACAACGAAGTCCGTAGAGAAGCGCGGAAATTGCAGACAGAAGACAGCCATACAGAAATTTTCAATTTGCACTTCCAATTCCCATTTCAGTTGGAGAAACATTTTATGCAAAATCGGACACGACTTTGCACTAAAAAGGAAACAATTTCCGATGCGAGAGGATCCTGCCGAGGGGTGGTCAAAGCGATCACGTCTCGTTGAAAACATTACTGATCCAAAAAAAAAATAAAATAAAATAAAAGAGGATCAGAAGTAACCACAGCCTTGACTTGCCAGTTAGCTTATTTTTGCTTGGCAATTTTATTGGTAAAATAAAATGAAGGAAAGGTTTTCCTTTATCAGCTTGACTTCTCTTGGAAATAAATTCATTTGACTTTCTAAAATTAATTTAAAACCTCATTAAAACTTAGTTTGTTCTGTAGAATCTCTGAGCATATTTAAAGATCATTGTAAATATTTTTTTTAATTCCTTAGGCAAGTTTTCTCAGGAGAAACTAAGAACCCAAAAGAAACGTATCTGAATTTTTCTAAATATTTCTTAAGACCAACACTTTTTTTTATTATTTTTAGTTTCTTTTGAAAAGCAAATCCAGTTAATGGATATGCAGATGTAGCTTGTACATATATGAACATTGTCAGTCATCTGGCCATTTTCCACAACAGACACTCCACTCCACTCTGAACATGCCACAGCCTCGGCCGTGGGCCAAAGCCTGTGAGATTTCTGCGCATAGATTGGCAACGAGCGGGGAAATAAATGGCTTTTTTGGGCTTATGCAAAAGCCGGGCTCCTTTCTTTGGAGGAGCAGCAGCAGCAGGATGGCCACAGCCAGTAAAGCGCGAAATTTCTCGTACGTGTGCGATGGTCCGGTCTCTGCCAGAGAACTCTGTGGAGAATTGGTGGAAAGAATATGCTGCGGCGTTGTTGTTATCGCCGCCTTAGCATCGCCAAAGCCTCCAGTCTCTCCAGCCGGAGCGGAATGCGACGCACAATTAATCATATCGGGATATATTGCGCCCTTTGGTGGCATAAATCTCGCTGGACTTTAAGCCTGGACTTAAGGCCAAAAGAAACTTTTGCAAAAAATAAAAAAAATACCCAAAGAACGCCGCATTTTACGCGCTTTACGCGCATGCGCAACAAATCGCTTGATTAGTTTCAGGATGAACCTTTAAAAAAAATGTAATAAGACCCCGAGACTTAGTCATGGCCAATTCTGTGCAACAAACAGGAAATAAGCTTTAGCTAATGGAATCCGAATGGCTGGGATCAACATTCCAACGGCTGCCCTGCAGCTTATCAAAGGCCCTAATGAGCATTCCCAGCTGCATCACATTGCGGCAGCCTATTTGCCAATTAAATGAAATTAAAGTCATATCTGGCAGAAGACCGAAGAGTTTCCAGTTCGTACTGATGAGGTGTCGCCAGCGGGACGCGTAATTAACCCCATACCCCCAGTCAGAGTCCAGAGACTGGGGGCCAAAGCCGGAGCAGACTTTTCTAATTAAATTGTGGTCGCTACTTTTTAATTAGTCCTATGCATAACGCACTCCCTGGCAGACGTCCAACAGCATTCATAGAACTGCAACCGAGTTGCGAAAATAAAGCCGGACGAATGCTAAAATCAAGCTATAGAAAACCTAGTTAATTACATAAATGTGAAGGCTGATAAGGAGGCGAAAAAATTATCTAAAAATAAGGGAATAAAATGGAAACCTATCATTTTCATCATTATTTATTTGATTCAATGCAAAGAGCTGGCATTAATGTTGGCATTCAAGTCTCTCTGGAAGGGCTAAAGTTAAATAAATAATACTTTGCCCCCTGCTTGTGGCAATTCCCAGTTGATTCAGTGCATCATAAGGCTGGGACAATGTTATTGAGTTTGTTTGTTGGCTGGCCTTTCCTTGGTCACCGAACCCAAAAGGAGACCGCAATTAAGTGCATATAAATTTTGTATTTTTACGATCGTGGGTCTTATAAAAAAGCTCACTCTATGGCCACAGTTACAGTCACAGCTGCCCAAGGAGGAGCATCAATTCGATGGCATAAAAAGTGGCGTTTTATGTATGTACATGTGTTCAAAGGAGCGGAAAATATGAGCTTAATTCAGTTACCAGAGCTAAGCTAATAAGTAACCCCGCTGTTTTTCTATTGCTAATTAGGCGTGACATTGCAGAGCTCATGAGCAGCTAGAAAAAACATGGTTAAGACTTTACAGAGAAAAGAAATTTAAGGAACAACATTAAGAAATTTAATTATAAATTTCAATCGATTATAAATATATTAAATACATTTTCCCAATAGTTTTTCTACACAATTTCACCTTAAAAATTGTTCAAAAAATACTCATAATTCTTAGGCTCTTTTCTCTATATTTTCCCTCTCTGTAAGACCCGATTAAGAGCCCTTTTCAAACCTGCTTTCAAGGGCTTATCTTAATTTTTGCATTTAATAACCGCATTGAGGATGAAACGAGGCAGCGAAACTGCCACCGGTCAGTCTTCGAGATGTTGGCTCCGATCGCAACGGGCGGCCATTAAGCTTAATATGGCCAAGTAAATTCTTGACCAACTATCCCCAAGGTGTGAAGAAAAGTGTCGACTTGTTAAGCCGCTTGACCACAGCGGGCCCAGACAGATAGCCACCACACCAAGCCAACACCACCTTCGAGTTGGGGATCGCCTGAGCCGCAGACATTTCTCGGAAAGAACGCGCGCAATTCGTGGAAGCAATAAATAAGGAGGCGGTGGAGCAGCGGCATCATTGTCCTTCATGTGTTTTGGTGGCGTAATAAATTTTATTTTTATTTTTTTCAGTCTCAAGGATCGGGCTGAAAAGGGCCGACGCAACACCACCGTTGTACCCGCCTCTGTCGCACTCAATTAGCGAACGCGAGTCGCGCGCGTTTTTGGCGCGGCAAAATGTTTTTGAAGCCGCTTGCCGCGCTCTTGGCTTTACGATCTGCGTGCGGTTTCCTTGTTAAAGCAAATTAACTAGACTCTAAGCACCTCCCCACCGCCCATTTTAACCCCTTAGTGGCCTAGGCTTAAACCTAGTTGGCCATTAATCACGTAACAGCATTGTCTTTGCATTTTATGGTTCGCTGATTAGGAATAAATGTATATAAAAAGGAATAGTTCGGAATTATCAATCGAAAAAAATATTGCAGTTTACATCGTATTGAAATTATTGTAGTTTGACATACTTGTACTATTTATTATTATTATTATTTGTACTCCATATTTTTTTGAATACCTCCCCACATAGTAACTAAAATTATGAAATGAAAATATTATATTCAAATTTCTAAATAATGGGTTAACATACTTTCTCGCTGGCTGTCAACACTCGGCTTTGTCTATGCATTTAAAATCCGGACAAACAATAGGTGGAAAATAATATACAAGTTGCCTATAAAGTGCCTGCTTAAACTTTGATGAGCTTAGACCCATAAACATCATAATGGTAGCTGCTCTATAAAAAAAAAAAATCCGAAACCAAATGGAATATATAGCCAAAAAACAAAAATAAAAGTTAAAATTAAACCTACGTCCCCCCGTGAAAGCAAATTCAATTTGCCAAATGAATCTCAACCGAAGTCTGTGTACACTTTATGGGCAAGAGAGTCAAGAGCCATTCGAAGCGGTTGTAAAAACTGAAATTTGTTTTTTAATTAGTTCAGGCAGCTAAAAATTTAATTAAGTTGAAATTTCAAAAGTAATACGCAAAGTGGTGAGGCGGTAGAACATAAAATAAATGGAGCCTGAATTCAATGTGGAGAAAGATTTATTCCGGATTTTTAGAAGTTTTTTTTAAGAAAATTCAATGTAAAATACATAAATAAATTAATGCGAAGCAGCAGTAGTTTTCTTCGAGATTAAATTCTCTATCAACTGAAACTATTTTTGGATATGAATAAAATAGGGAATTTAAAGGTAGCTGATAGCATTTACGATGAAACCCCCAACTTATCAGTAGTTTTACAACAAGTTGTAAATTAATTATAGCTCTTGCCTGATAAGTTAAGGTTTAGGCGCCATGAAACTCAAATGTTGCTGTGTGAAAGTATAAATATTTCCCATATACATATATATCCCCAGATCCACCAAAAAGGCATATATAGCTCTTTATATCGCACACTCTTGTAGAGTATACATTGATCACAGTCAAATTTTTATCATATTCATATTTAAATCGCTTTAAAATCGCATCAAAAAACCGAATGACCAATTGAAGTGCCTCTTCCAATTCCAATTCGGATCGTCACAGATGGCTGCGCATAAACCTGGTTGTTTATGGGCCTAAGCGGCTTTCCTGGTAACTCAGTGAGCTCCAACCATGACTTAAACTGAAACTGAAACTGAATCTTAGCCTGAGGTGCCCCGGTTTTGTGCCTCCGCATCTGCGTGACCAAGTCTCCTCTATACAACAGCCATTGGCAGTGTCTAATCCATGGCAATTAATTACATCGTTACACGCGCTGCCGCCAAACAACTTAATACAACATAAATAATTGTCAAAATGCTTGGCCACAGACGCGCGAATTAGTCTTCATTATGTCAATAAATCTTGGCCAATTGCCACACCGGATCCATGCAACATCCAAAACGGGAGTCCATATATAATTCCATGTACTACCTGTCCCACGCCATAAAGTATATAAACTAGAGCTGGAGCTGGTCTAATTTTCTTATCAATAAACGATTGGCTTGTTGAAGGTTTTATGGGAAAGGGAATATCCCTTTCGGGCTCACTGTGTCAACTAATTGCTAACTCACACAAATAATTAAGACCAAAAAGTATTGTATTTTAAAGCTAATCATAACCAGGTGCCGGAAGTCAGCCTAAATGAATAAACAAAACTATTCAGAAAAATTAATTAAAAACTGCATACATATGGGAACATTAAGTTAAACAATAAATAGCTTCCTTTATGACACTTTTAAATAACAAAACTTATAACCTTGTAGGGAATATTATGTTTCCATACGATGAAGAAATATTTTTGTTCATTTAATTAAACATTTTATAATCAATTTTAAAAAGCAATCTGTCTTCGAATGGAAAATGCCAATTGCCATATTGACGGATAGCTTTTTACAGGCCAATACTATATTAAGAGAAGATGCCAAAGTTGGTCTATGGCAATCTAGAAAAATGATTATGGTCATGACAACTTAATGACAAACGCAGCAGCTCTCGGCATGGGAACACGATCCGAGTCGATCCAAAAACGATCCCAGAGCGAGACCTCCGCACTCCCTGGAAGCCACTCAAGTTGGTGGCTGACCGAAAAACGAGACTGGCGACGAGACTGGCAAAATTTGCATAAAAATCAGTGGTAAGTAAACCCTGCAAGCTGCTCCTTTGGGGTGACATTAACAAGCCACAAAGGGAAGCAGCGACTGTGATACGACGAAATTTTAATTAAAAGTTTAGTGGAGCGAGAGACACACGCCAACGACACAGAAGCGACACCAGCAGCAACAACACCAACATGCAACACACGAAACAAGAATCAAGAAAAAACCAAGGCAGAATGCCGTGCAACAAGTGTCAGCCAGGCCGGGCAACATGGCTAACAAGCGTCGCCGGTTCTTGTTGCCGCCACCATGGCCTGTCAGCGACACACGGCAAAAACCACAAGCAATGTTTTAACAAAAAAAAATTAAAAAAGAAAAGAAACAGACCCCAAACGGGAAGACGGAGGACGAGGTGTTAAGGCAAATATGCAAGCTCTTACAACAAATTTTACATGGCGATGCAATAATTGAAAAATCATGTTGCCACACACAAACATAATGTTGCTGCGGCCAAGCAACATGTTGCTACAAGACTTTGTGCTTAGCCAGAAATTCAACAGGTAAGGTCAGGCCACTAAAAACATAAATATTTCTGCACAAAAACCCAAGAAAATGATGGAAAATTTGTGTTTAACATTGCAAGGAATGCAGAAGGAAGGAATAGATTTTATTTTTGAAAGGGGAAAGTCTGTAGAGGTTGATGAACTCAAGGAATATCCATAAAGAAATTATTAAATAAATTACTTAATCTTAAAATCCTTGAGATTTCTACCTTTTTGAATGGGGAAAACAATCAAAATATTACATATTTCCTTTGCCTTTACAGACCCAGAAAAACCAGCATAAATCCTATGATCTCCTGCCCAATTCCTTCTTAAATTTAATGTTTAATTATATGAAACTCTAGTGACGTTGCCCTGGGGACCTGTGTTCCCAAGTAAATCATCTGTGTTATGTTAGCAATTCCCCCGCTGAGGATTGCGGATGGAGTTTTGCTTTGCCTTGGATTCAGATTCAGCTTTTCTTTTAAGCAGGGAACTGGGAGGAGTCCTAAAAGAATCGCAAAAACCGCATCGAGAAGCACGTACATAAATAAATAAATACGAGGCTGTATGTTTGTATATTCACACCGCAGCGGAAGCTGCAACAGTAGCAGCAGCAGCCACAACAAGATCCCCAGCAAACATGCAGCATTCAGCGGCGGTTGAAACAACAAACATTCGAGCCGCCACCGCAGCAATAGGAATTGTTGTTGACTTAAAGCCGTTGATGCCTGCGGCCAATGCCGCTGCAATTGCCACTGATCGCGTCGATTCAATTAGTAATTCTAAAAAGCGGCAAGCGACGTCTTTTGCATCTTAATGAGTGCTGTGTGCTGTTGCCTGCCACATGCAGCATGTTGCCGCTGCAATAACATTTGTTCATAACAACAAGAAAACAGAGAGAAGGAGAGGGATAGAGGCCATGCCTGGCCATGCTTTCCAGGGCAAGTTTTTCCAATTGCCGGCACAGCACTTTTCATGCCCAAATGCAGCTTTGTGATTGCTGCTCTTGCTGCTGCTGTGAATGTTGCTGCAACTGTTGCTGCCGCTGCTGCATTGACTATTTTTGTCATTGCCGGCGACATCCATGTCCACGCACTGGTCGGGCAACATGTCTGCGCGTTCTCTCTCCAGCTCCTCTGGTCCTTTCCACAGAAAATGTAATTACGGCGATTTAATTTTTTTTTCCACATTTACTTCTATTGCAACTGCTGCTGCTGCTGGCATTGCCATTTCTGCTCGCGGATTGCAAACTTGGCTCAAATTAATTCTTCAAGCCCAAATGCGATCTTGGCCAAGCTGCACAGCTAATCAAACTTTAATCAATGCGGCATTTTGATGCGACATTGCGAGCTTACTTTTTTTTATTTGCTGTATTTCCCCGTAGCCAGTTCCATAGTTGGAACGATGGGAAAATATGCCAGACCGTTGGCCTGGGAGGAAATCTGGCAAGAAATTGTTATTGTTAATCTGGAATGGTCATATGGGGAAATTAAATGATAGTAAATAAGACTGACTAACTGATTCGAGTATTTGAAATGCCTCTCTGGAGATTTCGATATTTGCTAAGTGCCTCAATCAATTATTATTATTATTATATCCTTTGATATAAGCGAGGCAGCTGGCTAATGGTTTAACCATTGATTCTGATGATGGATTAATTGGAAATTACATTAAACTATAATCTTTTAGCTGTTTTGAGGTTTAATTGGATAATTTAATCCAGATAAAGCTTTATCTGTCGTTGCTTATAAATTTCCCAATACGAATTCAAAGCATCCCACAAATAAAATATAAAAAAAATTCTAAAAAAAAAATGTTTGTAAGCTAAAAAAAACCCTGTTAAAAAAAGGAATATATACTTAATAAAATCCTTCAGATTAGAATCGAATATCTCTATATGTTATAGCCCTTGATTAACCCCAGATTATCTCCAAGGGTAAAGCACCTTGAATGATATCAAATACAAATGACTAAACAGTATTTAACCCCAAGCAAATATTCAAAACATTATTATTGCAATTAGAATTAAGTCAGCCGTAAAGCTTGCTGATAACAAAAAGCTGCTGCTGCTTGCCAATTTGTTATTTGTTTGGAACCGTAAGTAATACTATGTATGTACATATATACAAATGCTGATTGTGATTATCGGTTTGGCGACATGATCCGCTAGCTTCTCCCAACTCAGTTCAGTGGGCTGTGAAATCCGCTCTAGAACGGTTCATAGAATAAAAATTATACAAAAATCAGACAAAAATGTGGATAGCCTTGCTGGGGACTCCTTTTCTACTGGTGGCCATTTGGCTGCTGCTGAAGAAAATTAATGAAAAATATTTCATACTTTCATTAACCCATCGAGTTAGAACGGAGGATGGCAGTCCTTTGGAGAGCAAAGTGGTGGTAATGCCAGGAAAAACCAGATTTGGCAATAATTTGGATATTCTAAACTTTACGCCGGGTAAGTAATTATATTCTCTGTTTATTTATTTAATGATTAATTCATTTTAACCACAGCCAGTGTCTTTAACTTTGTGCGTGAGTCGACGGCCAAGGCCAAGGGTGGAAACTATTTGTGGTACTTCCTCTTTGCACCCATGTACAATGTGGTTCGCGCCGAGGAGGCTGAGGAGATATTTCAGAGCACAAAGCTGATAACAAAGAATGTGGTTTACGAACTGATAAGACCGTTTTTGGGAGACGGCCTACTGATTAGCACTGGTGAGTCAATCTAATTTACATTACGGTTTTTAGTTCTTTGGTTTTGTTTATTTTTAGACCAAAAGTGGCACTCTAGAAGGAAGGCTTTGACCCCAGCTTTTCATTTTAATGTTTTACAATCATTCTTGGCTATTTTCAAGTGAGTTTTGTTTGAATATTTTATATTTTTATATGTTTAAAGCTGAAAGTTCGATTTAGGGAAGAGTGTAACAAATTGATCAAAGTTTTAGACCAAACAGTGGATGGCGAACTGGATCTCAGTCAAGTGATTCCTCAGTTTACCTTGAACAATATATGCGGTAAGAAACCTTTTCTGGAATTTATAATAAAAAGTAGCTAAAATATCTTCAATATCCTTACAGAAACCGCTCTTGGCGTCAAGCTAGATGACATGTCCGAGGGCAATGAGTATAGAAAAGCCATACATTCCCTTGAAGAGGTTCTAATACAGCGAGTGTGCAACCCCCTCATGTATTACACCTGGTACTTCTACCTCTACGGCGATTATAGGAAGCAGGCGCAAATGCTTCGCATAGTTCACGACTTCTCCAGCAAGATTATCCAAAAGAAACGAGAGCAGTTCAAGCAGAAGCAACGCGGCGAAGTGGATGAGTTTGGCAAGAAGCAGCGATATGCCATGTTGGACACTCTGCTGGCCGCTGAGGCCGAGGGTAAAATCGATCATCAGGGTATCTGCGATGAGGTCAACACTTTCATGTTCGAGGGATACGACACTACGTCTACATGTCTCATTTTTACACTCCTCCTGCTGGCCCTACACGAGGATGTGCAACAGCGCTGCTACGAGGAACTGGAGAATCTTCCCGAGGATAACGATGAGATTTCAGTATTCCAGTTCAACGAACTCGTCTATTTGGAGTGTGTGATCAAGGAATCGCTAAGGATGTATCCCTCGGTTCCCTTTATTGGACGCCAGTGCGTGGAGGAGTGTGTTGTCAATGGCATGGTGATGCCCAAGGATACCCAGATAAGCATTCACATCTATGATGTCATGAGGGATCCTCGCCACTTTCCAAAACCGAATGAATTCAAGCCTGAGCGTTTTTTGCCCGAGAACACAGTGAATCGCCATCCCTTTGCCTTTGTGCCCTTCAGTGCGGGTCAAAGGAACTGCATTGGACAAAAGTTTGCTATCCTTGAGATGAAGGTGCTGCTGGCAGCTGTTATTAGGAATTTCAAGTTGCTGCCATCTACACAAATCGAAGACTTGACTTTTGAGAATGGCATTGTACTGAGAACCCAGGAAAATATTAAAGTAAAATTGGTAAAGAGAATTAAAGAGTGATGTGTACCTCAGAATAGGTTAAGATGAAATGACTGCCAAAGAAATGAAATGTTGAAACCAATGTAAAATAATTATTAATTCGATTTGTAGATACAACTTTCTCGCTTTATTAATATAAATAAAGTTGAATGCTGACAGTCTACTCATTTTTAGAATATTAAATAGTAACCTTAATTGGGGTTGAAAAATTATACATTTTAATACAAAAAAACCTAATAAATATCCCCAGCAAGTATTCAAATTATTATAGGTACTATAAAAACCCTGTCATTCATATAAATCTCGTGCCGTGTCTGTGAACATGTTTTATATACTATATTAAATTGTATATAAAAATATAGCTGAGCTTGTAAGAGATTGTAATCGGCAACGTTCATTACTAGATCAGAGCTTAAAGTGCAAGGAATTCAGACTCTGAGCTCGCGCACTGCGAACTGAAATGATTTTGGAGATTTTATTGTGTATTCCCTTAGTGGGTTTTCTCTTTTGTAAATTATGGAAAATTGTTGACCAACATTACTTTATCTTGAGTTTGTGTAAGAGAATCCAGACAGTAGATGGCAGTCCGCTGGAGAGCAAGATTTTCGTAACGCCCACAAAAACCCGATTTGGCAACAACTTTGACCTGTTGAGCTTTACGCCAGGTAAGTAGTGGGAAATATATTTTAATCTGTTATTATCAAAAGATATATCTCTTAGCCAGTCTGTTCAACTTAAAGCGGAATGCAGTGGCTCAGTCAGAGGGGCGTAATTATTTATGGTATTTTTTCAAAGCGCCAATGTACAATGTCGTTCGTGCAGAGGAAGCCGAGGAGATATTTCAAAGTCCCAAACTGATCACCAAGAATATGATCTATGACCTGCTAAGGCCATTTTTGGGTGAAGGATTACTAACCAGCACAGGTGAGATTTGTTAAGGATTTACTATTCTTCATATTAAAAAATATGTAATAACATTTTAGATAAAACATGGCACACCAGACGCAAGACTCTAACTCCTGCTTTCCATTTCAATGTTTTGCAATCCTTTCTGGCCATATTCAAGTGGGTTTTATTATTTATAGAGTTCAGTTTATATTTATAAATATTTATTTATTACAGAGAAGAGTGTCACAAGCTTTTAAAAGTCCTCAACAAGAGTGTGGATAAGGAATTGGAGCTAAATCAGGTTATTCCACAATTTACGCTAAATAATGTTTGCGGTAAGTCGTCAATAAATTAATAGACAAAGTGGCATAAATTATATATAATTGCAAGCTTTAAAGTTCATATTAAACCCACGGAATCAGCATGACTAGCTAGAATTTTTGTTTATATAAAATTTGGTGTTCCTATCTCGAATCATATTAATCCTACGGAATCAGCATGAGTTGCCGGGATTATTGTTCATACAAAAAGTTCAGAAGTTCAAATGTTCAAGTCTCAGTTTAATATAAAACCAAATTAAATCTTTAAATGCTCATTAAAGTCAATTAATATCATTTAGTAGATGGGTTTATATTATATTTTATACTAAAATGCTCCCTTTTACAGAAACCGCCTTGGGAGTAAAATTGGATGACATGGCAGATGGCTTTCGATACCGCGAAGCTATACACGCCATTGAAGAGGTCATGCAGCAGCGTATATGCAATCCCCTTCTCTATAACATCGTCTACTTCTACATCTTTGGGGACTATAGAAAACAAGTGGATAACCTGAAGATAGCCCACGACTTCTCCAGTCGCATTATAGAGAAAAAGAGAGATTTGTTCAACAGGAAGCAGATCGGTTTGGGAGATGAAGAAGTTATCCTGGGCAAGAAGCAGCGATATGCCATGTTGGACACTCTGTTGGCCGCTGAGGCAGAGGGTAAAATCGATCATCAGGGTATCTGCGATGAGGTCAACACCTTCATGTTCGAGGGATACGACACTACGTCTACATGTCTCATTTTTACACTCCTCCTGCTGGCCCTACACGAGGATGTTCAACAGCGCTGCTACGAGGAGCTGGAGAATCTTCCCGATGATAGCGATGCGATTTCAGTATTCCAGTTCAACGAACTCGTCTATTTGGAGTGTGTGATCAAGGAATCGCTAAGGATGTATCCCTCGGTACCGCTTATAGGCCGCAAATGCACGGAGGAGTGTGTGGTCAATGGCTTGATCATGCCCAAGAATACCCAGATCAACCTGCAAATCTACGACATCATGAGGGATCCCCGGCATTTCCCGAAACCGAATGACTTCCAACCGGAGCGGTTTTTGCCCGAGAACACAGTGAATCGCCATCCCTTCGCCTTTGTGCCCTTCAGTGCGGGTCAGAGGAACTGCATTGGACAGAAATTTGCCATTCTGGAGATGAAGGTGCTGCTGGCAGCTGTAATTAGGACCTTTAAGATTCTACCTGTCACTAGACTGGAGGACCTGACCTTTGAGACAGGAATAGTATTGCGTACGCATCAAAAAGTAAAGGTGAAGCTGCAGCGGAGGGAAAAGGATTGATAAAAGAATAAATTCATAAATAAATTTGTAAACTCAATATAATAAAATATGCAAGAAGGTATATTCTGGTTAATATTTGAAAATAAATCAATTATTATATAACAGTATGGGGTATTAATAGAATAAAATATAAATTTCTGGTTATTTGTGGTCTTAATATGTATAAGAGTACCCAAAAATTCATTTTCGTATTTTTGCCTAAAAGTATGCACTGAAAATTACAAATGCCTGTAGTGTATTTTATTTGTTGTACAAAAAATGCATTAAACAAGTATTTAAATTCTTATGTTTGTATTGAGTTATTATTTAAAAAAACACACACATTTTTAAGACGATTTCACTTAAATAATAAATAAAGCCACACACAAATATAGAAACGATGAGCAGCTGTTAACATTAGACTTTAACATTTTGTTTAACATTGCGCTTTTAACAGAACTGTTATCGAACCAGTTTCTGCCGTAAACAATGTAATTATCAATAATTATTTATAGAACTCAAATGCAATGCATCGAATGAGAAATACATTTTTGCTCAATTCAATGCATTTATCAATCCAATTGGAATATAATACCTACACCTGTCCAATAAGAAATGACCTTAAAACCTGCCTGTTGCTGTAGGAAAAACAATTAGAATGAAAATTGTTTACCGACTTCAATGGAAGTTTAAACAAAACACAGCAAAGTTATAAACAAAGCAGCCACAGGTGGAATTACATTATTTAAACAAAAATATAATAAAAACTTTCTGGTTTATGCATAAATTGTACACATGCACATATACTTATGAACATTCATACGAAAAGGAAGGCGTCCTTAGCCATGTTGGCCCTGAGAAATTCCTGGACTTGTGAAACGCAAATTAATGATTTTTCACTGCTTGTTTTCATGGGGGCAGCATTTAAGGGCCTTCGTTACAACATTTGCGTTGGCCAACAAATGGTTAATTTAATTAAATTATGACCATTTTGCGCATCGAATAACAAAACAAACCGCATATATACACACACATTCATACACACAGTCACATGCACTGCGAAGTGCACCAAACGTACATACACACTGGCGCATTTTGACCAAGAAACGTGTTAAACTGTACACCTTGGGGGTTTTCCATTATTCCCGTTTATTATTATTAATGTCTGTTCATTGAGGAACACACTCACCATTTGTTAAATGCACAAAAATCACATTCACACCGAAAACTAACAAAAAACAAAACATTTTTGTTCCGATTCGCGTTAACACCACAAATAAACAACAACAGCGCGCAAGGTTGCCAGACTAACATTTCTGTTTCCACCTAAAAAATCTGAAAAAGATACTTTTGTGCTCGATTAGAAAGGTATTTCATTTTATCGATAATAAAATATATTCAAAAAATTTAAATTGTAATGATTATTTTTCTGATTTCTTAGCGATGTTTTAAAAATTTTTTCGGAATTTTTTCTAAGTTGTTAAAAATTAAAAAAAAAGATAACATTAAATTTGGGTTGCACGTTTTTTAAGGGAAAAAAACTTACACAAAAACAAAACAAACTAAGAATTTAATTTCGTTGATTTTTGGCCAAAATATGATTTTTCAAATTTGCAATTTCCCATTTATAATTTCAAAACCTGGATAGATGTATGCATTGTGTAAGTACTAAAAGACATTAAACAGAAAAACTCCATAAATTTTTGTAGTTTTTTTTTTAATTGTATATTTGGTTTTATATTTTTTTGTTAAATATTTTTTCTTGATACTTTTAAAAAGTAAACTATTTTGATCGAAGATTGGTTAAGCACTGAAAATCCCGACACAAAGCAAGTGTGAGGGATCGAGTGTATATATAACTAAATCGATGTTGTTGTACATATGTTTTTTTTTTTTAAATCGAGTGTTAGTTTTTGGGCGGAGGAAAAGGGTTTAACAAAAGCGTTTAGGGAGAGTATTGGCTAACTTAAATCGCAATTTAAATAAGTGTTTTTTACAGGTCTTTTGTCGTTACATAATAATATATATCATCAATATCATATAATTGATCATTCCTCTTAATTTCGATTGGTTTTTCTTCGTTTTCTACCAATAATATTAACAACAATTCCGATGCATTTGGTTATGGGCACGTGATATATAAACATTGATAAACGCGCTCCGCCTACACTCAGACGCATAACAAATTTAAAATACTGCTTCTTCTAATATAATTAAATATATACGTTAACTATTTTTCGGTAGTCAATTAATGTAGTAAGGTCAACATTGCAGTGCATGCATATCAGGGGTTTATCTTTCAGTATCTATAGTGTAAATAGTTCAGATCAGTTTCGTTAGCCGATTGCGTGGATTGTTCCTCTTTGCGCGTGGGTGAGTTTAGGTTTAAGTTCCATTTTAAGTTTAAGGTTTGGGTTTAGATTAGAGTTAACGTTAAGGGTCCAAGTCACTTTAGTTATTGTTGATGCGGTGTTTTGGTTAGAGTTTGTAAACATCGATGTTTAAGGCTGATAAATCGAAATTTACCTATAAAAACATCGAAAACTTAGATATTTTTTTCCTGCTTAACCCTTGGTGCTCAAGTTTCGAACAAACACACAACATGGATTCACATTCATTCACAAAAAACGCCGCGTACGAATACGAAACTTATTCTACCGAGTGAGTCTAACATTCATAACGATATCGATGTCTGCCGACGATGCTGAGCACCCTTTCTCCTCAGGTTTTGTTGTCTTTCTCTTCTTTTTTTCTAGTTCTATAAACTATTTAGTGTCGTTACTAAGGCATGCCGGGCATTCCGCTCAAGGTGGCGGCTCCCACGAGCCTGTGCTGCTGCTGCTGTTGTTGTTGCTGCTGGTGAATGAGGTTCACCCTTGCTCGTTGCTGCTCCAGCCGCTGCACAGTGGCAGTCAGATGAGAGTTCTCCACATACAGATCTTTGACGAGAATATCAGCATTTTGCAGACGCTGCGTTTGATCGGCCAGCATAACGCCCTGTGTTTCGATCCGGCCATGCAGTTCATTGAGCTCCACTTGATGCTGCCTCCAGGATTCTGGTAAAAAATAATTGTAATAATTTTTAATAAATACAAAATAATAAATACAAATATTTAATATATTAAATTATGTCAGAAGATCTCTATAAATCCCTATAATTCCCATACTTACGCTGCATCAGGGACTCGGTGTATTGCTGCTGCTGTTTGATGACATTCTGCAGATGGCGATTCCGCAGCTCCAGTTGGTTCAGTCGCTGCTGAAGTGTTGGATGCGTTGTTCGCTGAATAAAAAAACACCAAAAGTAAGATTTCATCTCAATTAAGGTATTTCTACCATCTTACCGCATAGGCCTTCTCGAGCACAGGTCGCGCCTCCTGCAACTGTTGCAGTTCCATGACCAAACCGTCACGTTGCAGGCTCAAATCCTTGATCTGCTCCTTTAGGGACAACTCAAAGAACTTGAGGCGCTTGAGCTCCTCCTTCAGGGCATTGGGACTGGTGCACTTTTCGTGGCTAAGGCAAGACGTTTTGCTAATGGACACCTGACTGTGGGTATCAAAGCTCTTATTGGAAGCCGTCGACGAGGTCTCACAGTCGGCTATCTCTCCCTCGGACTGAACCTGCTGCGGACTCTGTGCCCGTCGCTTGGGTTTGCTGATGGGCGCCGGACCGGAAGGTGCGGCTGAAGAAGCATTTGTGGTGTCACTGTTTATGGGTGAGGGACCACCAGAATGAGAGCTATCGAAGGGTGTGGTACTAAAGATGGATGTCTCCGAGGTGGTGAGGTTGTTGCTAATTAAATAAAAGTTAACCAGAGATTAGAGAAGTTTACATGAAGAGTTTATTTAAATATGTATTTAAATCTAATTTATAAACTCTATTTTTTAGTGCTGGTTTTAATACCTAACAGGTTTTACCTTAGGTTTCTCTCAATCAAAAATTCAAGCAACCCCCAAACTTGATACTTAAGTACTAAAAAAGATAAGAAAACCTAACCAAACAACACAAAATATTTATTTTTAATGAGTTAAAAAAAAAAATTTATTTTTTTAATCAAAAATTTAAATGAATAGGATTTTATTGACATAAATCAAGAGCCTATAATTAATATAGGAATCAAATCAGTATCAAGTTTCCTAATTTTGAAAACAAATTCTGGAAAAACTTAGGCATTACTCCAGAGGGAGATTACTTAATAAGCTTTCTGTTTTCTTCATAATTTTATTTATTTTTCTTTTATAAACTAATTTTTCTTATTTAAATTATATTTACTAAAAACGTACATAAACATGAACTTAAAACTAGATGAGCTTAGACAAGGATTAGGGATTAAACGTGGGACAAAACAAGAACTTATATACATATATAAAACAATGAGATTAATGCCAAACCGAGGACACATGAGGATGCAGGCACACACACCAAAGGACAAACAAACACAGAGAGTCTTTAGAGAATACTCACCGGCTAGTCGCCTTGTGCGATGGTGAGCCACCGCCACCGCCGGCACTCAGCAGTTCGATGGCACTGGCAGCGGCTTCGTCCCCAGCGCCGGCAAAGGACTTCACCGGCTCCTGGATGGTGCTTTGCAGCCAGAGGTAGCTGATGGGCGAACTGGCTGGACTCTTGCCCGCCTCAGCACTCATTTGGGCTACCGATTCAGGTGTGAGTTCGCTGGCTCCGGTAAGGATCTCCACACTCTCACCCAGTCGCTGACGCAGATCCTCGATCTCTGACTGCAGGCCCATTATCTCCTGCGACTTCTCCTCGAGCATTTGCATGGAGTTGGAGCGCAGTTGGGCGGCTTCCGCCTCAAGTTCTACGTATTGCTGCTCCAGCATATCCCGCTCATCGATGGGCGAGAGGCGGCCGTCCTTGCTGAACTGCTCCTCGTATTCGCGCACCTTCTCCATTAGCTCGGTGAACTTCTTGTCGCTCTCCTGCTGCTCATCCTCATAGATCTGGCGCTCTTTCTCGAACATCTGCCTCTCCTCGCTAAGCTTCGATTGCCAGTAGTCTTCGCAATCCTCGTAAGCGCGCTGCATTTGCTCGAGACTCGCCTCCAGTTCCTTAGAGCGACCTTCAGGGGTGAGAGATCTACCTTCCTTGACAGCCTTAAGTTCCTTTTCCAAATCAGCCACCTTCTGCCGCAGGTTGATTAGCTCTTCATCCTGACTTTGACTTCGCTGGAGCTCCGAATTGAGTGCCATCCAATCGCCACTGTTACTGGCATCGCTCTGCTCGCCCTCGGTGCACTTTCGCTGTTTTCCCAGACGCGGACTCTCCTCCGTGAGATGCGTTTTGCTAGGTGAGTCGCCACGCCGCTTGGTGGCCGTGGCAGCCGCCTCCTGGTCTTCCTGCTTCTCATGCTTCTTGCCCTTGGACTTTGATCGGATCAGTTCCACATTTAAGCTCTCGATTTCGATGGTCAGCTCATCAGTCTTGTCGCGCAGCTGGGCATTCTCCATCTGGAGAGCAGCCAGCTTTTCCATGAGCTGCAGCAGCTCCTCCTCCTTGTCCTCACTGTGCCTTCTGGGGCTCAAGGGACTGTGCTGGGGAGTGCCGCCGCTGATGCTGATACCATCGCCACTGCTAGATCGATGCGCCAGCTCCTGGTTGAGCTTGATATTCTGCTCGAGCAACTCCGTGAGCTGAACATGCGCCTTCTGTTGCTCACTTTCAAGCTCTGTGTTCTCGGTGCGCACCAGTTCGAGTTCCGTTTTGAGGCGAATCTCCTCCTGCTCCAGAGACTTGATTTGCGCCTCCAGCTTGGCCGTCATACTGGTCCAGTGATCACGATCATTGCTCATCCGCAGGGTCATTTCCCTCACCATGCTGGCATGCCGCTGCTCTAGCTGCTGCAGTTGCTGCTTGGAGTTATCCTCCAGCGAGGCATGTCGCTCATCCACCTCCAGGGCCAGCAGGGCTACCCTTTGGTTCGCCGCCTTGTTGTCAGCCCTCAGCTTCACATTCTCCTCGTGCTGCTGCCGAAAGGCGAGGCGATAGTTGCCCAACTCGGTGGCCTGCAGGGCAGCCAAAGCTCTCAGCATATTCGACTGCTCCTGGTCGTCATCAAGACCACGCAGCTCTTCCTCTAGAGCTTTGGTTAGCTGCTGCAGGTTAACCTCCTCTTCGTCCTCATCAAAACCTAGGATATGGAGGAGATTGCGGCAATTGAGAATGCTGGCCAGCTCCCAGGCATCGATGATGCTGTGCGCACTGATCGTCTCCAGTTGCTGCGGCGTCACGGTGTCTGTAAAATCAGTGGAAGTCACAATTATCATGAGGGGAAAGGCATTAGATAAGAAGATTGTATATATACACATTTAAATTATTATATAGCCCAAGATACCAGAGGAGTGGGAGTGGGATTTTGGGGTTGGAAGTGTGATTACGGTTTCGGGTTTGTGTTTTGATGGTAAAAAGCGAAAGTATCAAGTGGCTGGGTCTTTGGAGGGAAGGTTGGAACGCTTGTTGGGTTGGCAAAGAATGAATATTTTGAATATTTTTGAGTGCCTTTAGCTAGTTGGAATCTTAGTTCTACATAGATAAGCAAATGAACTTCTTGAAAACTCTTTAAAAAAATTATAATATAATAAATAAGATGCGTAACTCTGATGATTTATATTTTTTAAGCATTCTAGATCTGCCTGATGGTAAGTTCTATATAGAAATGGCAGAAAATATAAATCTTTACTATAAAAAAATAAAATCTACCAAAAACTCAAAATATCAACTGTTTAAATCAACTCTGTGTGTCTTTTATAATTAATCTTTATTTAAAATTTACTCTAATTCCTAAAAACCAACAAAACAAATGCTTCTAGCTGTTCCCAGCTTCACCAGAAAATAAATTTTGGGTTATGGTTATACGTCAAATCGAGTGCGGGCTACATAGGGTGCGATTATATACCAAGAATGATTGGTTTTTGGGTGGATTTTTGTTGGGGGAAGTGTTGACATGTTGACAATTTGCTCTAAAAAGAGCGCACAAACCTTTGCAACATAACCAACGGCCGCCGTGGTAGCATCTCCGGTGCTCGGACGACGGTGCGGATGCGGTGGCGGCCAGGTGATGGCCTGCGGTGTGTACCAAACCAACAAGTGATTCTTTTGTCATTGCTTCAAACGTAAATTTTGGGGTACTTTGGGCTAACAACAACGGTGGGGCAGCTAAGGGGATTGGGTTTGGGTTTCGGGGAACGGGTTTGCTTGCCGGTAACTTACCCAAAGACTCGACACTGCTGCTCTGCTGATTCTGGCTCTGGATGGACAGCTGTTTTAGCTTGGCGGCCGCCGTTGGCGATGTTGTTGTTGCTCCCGTTGAGACATTGTGCATTTTGGACTGAAGATTCCGGCGGGCTGGCAGGGAGGCGCAACGTTTGAGCTTGCTGCCACTGGTGTGGACGGTACGCAGACGCCGACTGCCATGGATATCGCTTTGGGAGGAGGAACGTTGCACCTGTGGAGGGGGAAATAAAAAAAGGTTTTAAGATAAGGATTTTAACAGAGGAAGAAGTGCCCGATTGCTTTATAATTATAGCGCTTACTTTACCATCTTTACTTGAAAAAAAACAGCTTACTCTGCACTTTAGTTCACAAAGCCCGCAACTTGTATCACCGCCACCGCGTACGTGACTTGATGCCACTTCCCTCGTCACTCACCTGAGCTCCCAGCTCATCGCCACCGTTGAGACTTCGCTGCTGCTGCTTCTGCTGCAGCTGATCCTCATCCGTATTGTCAGAATCCGTCACCGACAACTCATAGATTCCCTGATGCGGCCTCGATCTCCTGCCATACTTCTTGGTGCCCACAACCAGTTTCGGTGAGACCTCACGGTCAGAGGACTCTGGCGGACTCTCAATATATGTGCTGGCCAACGGCTCATCTGTTATCACTAGCGAGCGCTCTGCAAAGATTCAAAAGAAAATACAGATTAGTCAGAAACTGACGGAGATTGTTGGTGGTTCTCTCAAGTGGCTACCGAAGCGTGCGGCTAATTTCTCAACGATTGGATCTGTTATCTGTCCGCCGGCTTGGCGGTAATAGAAGCGCGTTCCCATTCTGAACAAGACTAAACTGTTTAGCTGAATGATTCGTGTATTTATGCAGGACTACCAAGCAGGTAGTTCAACTGAAGTTTGCGCCTGGTGGGATCAGGTAGGCGTCAATGGTCATAAATAAATTGTCAATTGCATCTTTAGGTTTATGACCCTTCGCCAGCTGCTGCTGCTCTTGAGGCGCTAATCCGCTAATCTCATAATAATGCCTATATACCCTTGCTCTCGAGCCGGAGGGTGACCTGATTCTGCCCAGAAGTTTTCCGACAGACATCTTGGAACTTGGAAAAGTGGAACTGTTCTTTATGCAAATTTGTGTTTGTTATCTAAGACTTGGCTTACGTTTGCACAGATTATAAATCGGAAAATAACTGATAAAGGAAAATATAGTTCCATATGCATCTATACAATATTACTAAGTTACTTAAAAAAGGTTTATTTGTGGATAAATTCGAATTCTTATAGGTATTTAATGGGAAATACCAATTTGGATTTGTTCATATTAGGTAATCGATTCTGTAAACTAAGTTTAATTTTGAATACTGTTTAAATAATCGATTTAAAATCAATATTTGCATACAAAAACCTACTTTTTAAGGAATATATGAGTTACAAGCCTTAAATGTGTCTTTAAACTTTAATATATAATATAAAAGCTCCTTTTTTGCTTCAATAACTTCCCTATTTCCTTTAAATTGTCACCCATGATAAACCAATCTTAAAATAAGACACAATCCTTCATTAATGAAATCAAAACTTAAGGCTTAGCCTTAACCCTTAGCTGACCCAACTGATTATTAACCCCAAATGAGTCATTATTAATGACATATTGAGGTTTAACATGATATGTCGAGCTTGACAGAACTACAATTTCCCATATCGAAACCATAAAACGAAATTTCCAGCTAGCATTACCGCATCTCGCATGTGTGTGTTAGTGCTGCCTGTTATCTCACCCATAAATCCGGACGATGTGCTGGCGTCTAGCTCAGAGCCCAGGAAATTCAACAGCGCCTCCTTGAACTGGCCGAAGGACACACCGCCTAGCTTGTGGCTGCTGCCCAGACTGGCGATCAGAGCGGCGCCCTGATCTCGCAGCTCCAGCAGCGAGCACAGCTTCAGCAGCGACCCCTCATCCAGGAGGCCGCACTGCGTCTCACAGCTGCGGAACATCTGGTAGAGCTTCTGCTCGTATGGATCGGCGGACACCTCCATGGGTGGGATGAAGGGGACACCTCAGTTTGCAGCAGGACGCTCGCCACGCGCTTTCTAATCGATAATATGTCCAATTGCGTTTCCTTCGCCGCCGCTGCTGCACCTTTTTCGGGGGAAACTCCACCACGGACGCGCGGCCAGGGGTCGAAAAACAAAAATATACGCGTTGGTGGCGGGGAGGGAGGACGTTCCGCGTGTTTTGTTGCAGTGCGAGGGCGTGCGGGGTTACTAATACTACTTAAATATGATATGCACTTTAATGAAACGTAACATAAGCACTCGGATTTTTGCGGTTTTTTCCGACAAATTTACGAAATTTCTTGCGAGTTGATAAAAAAAACAATAATGCAATACGATGGCGCCTTCTGGTGGCCATTAAACGAAACAGCTGCATAGGGATGGAACTTCTAGAAATATTACGGTCCCACTATTCCAGTCTCAACAAAAACCATAATAAATAAACAATTTGTTTTCTTTTTCGTTGTTTACGTTAATTAATTAGAGAGTGTTTTAAACAAAAAATAATAAAATGACTGTGTAAACGAAAGTAGATGAAACCAGTTGGAAAAGTAGATTATTTGTAAATATACATAATTTTTTGAATTAAAGATTAACATTTAAACCTGATAAACATTCAAAAATTGGTTTCCTGCTGCTCAGCCCAAGGGTAAATACCCACAAAACCAGTAAAAACATTAGTAAATTTTTTTTATTTATAAACTTTATTTACTTTGATTAAGTGCCTTAATTAGAAAATAAATAAATTATACAAAATTTCTCCGTGTTCCATTTTCCCACCGTTCCATTTCGACGCTAACTCTCCGACGCTAATTTGACGGATTTTTTGAGCTATCGTACACGATTTTCCTTAAGAACAGCCTACGGGCACATTGAAACAAAAAAAACTAAAAAAAAAAAGAATAAAATAAGGGAAAAATATCTTTGATCGCAACAAGGCAAGGAAAATCTTGTCAAAAAATCATGTGCGATTGCGGTTTACTGATTGGCCACTAAGCGAGCGGGTGCAGCGAACGCGTAGAAGGTTCTAATCGGCACGCGACTGGACTCCGAAATCTGAGAGCTCCGAGTGGCCAGAAAAGCAGCAGCAAGGTTCTTTCCCCATTTGTTTGGACGACGCGCGGCGGCGTGATCTGGGGATTCCCCCATCCGCCCGACATGGCCATGCACTCGTACATGCGCCAGGGATCTGGCTCGGCGCCCGGAGCGGGAATGGCAGCTGTGGCTGCCGTCACGAGTGCCCCGCCGGTGCCAAGTCCGGATGAGATGCACGGCTTCCTGAAGGATAAGCAGGCATGGGAGCATGCCATTTCGCTATACCAGGGCCCCGATCCTCTAGATCACTGGTACAACTACATCTGCTGGTACGAGAATCATGCGCACAGCGATCCGGAAATAAAGTACCGCGAAACGCTGGAGCGCTGCCTGACTGTCTACGAGCACAACGACTACTATCGCCAGGATCCACGCCTGGTGCGGCTGTGGCTCAAATACATAGCCATGCAAACGGATCCGCTACACTTCTACCAGGTTCTCTTCCAGCGCGGTACGGGCCGTCAGGTGGCTGCCTTCTATATTGGATGGGCTGCCTACTACGAGTCGCGCGAGGAGTTCAAGGATGCCGAGGCAGTCTTCAATCTGGCCTTCCAGGAGAAGGCCCAAAGTAATGCAGAGCTGCAGCATGCACACTCCAAGTTCAACTATGCGAGATCGATGTTCTACCAGCGGCAACAGCAGCAGCAACAACAACAACAGCAGCAGCAGCAGGACGCCCTACAGCAGCTTACAAACTATGCACAGCAGCAGTTGCCGCATTCTTATCCGCCGCAGCACCGTCCCCAGCCATATCAGCAGAATATTTATCAGCAATATCATCCGCAACAGCAGCCACATCAGGCGCCGCCTCATCAAGTACAGCAACAACATCAGGCTCCTCAACAACATCAAGCTCCTCAGCAGCTTCAGCCCCCAGAGCAGCCACAGCTGGCCTATCAGGCGCACTACCAGGAGCAGCCACGCTATGAGCAGCAGCAGCATCCTGCCCCGCGACCCACATCAGCACATGTTCAACCTCAGTATGCTGCTCCAGTGGCAGAGGTAAGTATTGCCTTCAAAACTCTTAAAAATATGTTAACATTTCATCAATTTGCAGCCGCAATATGATCCGACCCAGCAGCAACCTGTACCACAGCAGCAGCCACCTCCGCAACATCATGAACCGGCTGTTCCGCAGCAGCATGCCCATCCTCAGCAGCAGCCGCCACAGCCGCATATCCAACAGAATGGTAATCGCAATGGAAATATCCATCCAGAGCCCCAAACGTCGCCCACAGTTGCTGCATCTAATGATGTGACTGGCCTGCGTTTACCGCGCAATTTTCACGCGTACGGACGCAACAATCACGAGACCTGGAAACCAGCTTTGACTCTAGAAGAGCCGGATGATCCCTCGCGGGTATGCCACTATGCCAAGCAGTTGGTATATCCCCCGGGTGCCGGTATTGAGTACAGTCCCGAGGAGATTCTGTCCCGCAAATACAAGCCAGTGAAGCCGCCGCAAGAGGCACAAGTACAAGAAGAGACGCAGCCAGAGCAGCAACAGCAGCAGGCACTGTATGATTCCTATGGGTCGGAGACCTCTTACTACATGACTGCCGTGGATGGAGCTCTCTACGGGCATAACAATAATAGCAGCAGTGGCCAGGAGAATGCTGGTGAAGAAGACGAAGAGAACGAACCGGAAGAAGGCGAAGCGGCTGACGAAGACGATGAGGAAGATGATTCCGAAGGGGGAGAGGAAGAGGAGGATGAGGACGAGGAGGAAGAGCCTAGCGAACCAGCCTACACCAATGGCGTGCAGTTTAGCGCGCAGACCACCTTCGAGCAGGAGAACCGCTCAATTAAGATCAAGTTTAAAAAGGAGCCCAGCAGCACCTACAGTGCCTATACCATAGAGAACGTCTACCAGCAGCAGCATCAGCAGGAACAGGAGCAGGAGCAACAGCGAGAACACCAACAGCAACAGATAATCCATCAGCCGCCGCAGGCAGCAAAGCATTATCCACCACCGGAGCCAGCTCCTGGCTCTCCCATACCCGTCCAGCGTCAGCGCAATGGCGGCAGCCACCAACACCACCACTTCCATCCGTACATGCTGGGCCAGACGTCGACGCCGAAGAGCGAGGCGAACGGCTATCGCAGGGCCCGCACCAAAGTCAAGCGTACCAAATTTCAGCCAGAACTTTGCAGCAACAGCAACTCGGCTTCCTCGGCGGCGGATGTGTTGGCCTCCACAGCTAGTTCCAGCAGCATGGCTGCCGGAGCAGCTCTTGGCGGTTTCAACGACAATGCCAACTTTTCATTCTCCAGCGCCAGTGCCTTGGACAATTCCAATAGTTCGCTCTCCTTGGCTGTGGATAGACTTAATTTCCGCGACTCCGCCTCCCAGCAGCAGCAGCAACAGATCCTGCTCCATTCGGTCAATAAGACATTGCAAACGCACAATAATAACAATAGTACCAGCAACAATAACAATGGCAACAGCAGCACCCTGGCCGATTTCTCCACGTTCCAGGAGAACTCGTACTTTGCCACCCAGCACGACACGGAGGCTCAGGAGCGTCGCCTGTCCAAGGCAGTGGAGACAATCGCCCGCCACTTGGCCAAGGAGGCCATTGATCCGTTTAGCAGCGAACTCTGTCGCGCCTTTCTCGCCAAGCTGGACTTTCCGGGCGATCACGATGCCCATGCGAGCTACAAGATTGTTCAAACGCCACTGCCAAAAATATCCAACACTCGCACCCTCAACGTCCTCGAGGGCGTCACATTCAACATCGATAAGGAGGTGGGCCGCGGTTCCTATGGCTCAGTATACAAGGCCACAGATTCGCGCACCGGGAACGTGGTGGCCCTCAAGTTCCAGAAGCCCCCAAATACCTGGGAGATATACATATGTGATCAGGTGCTTAAACGCATCACAGAGCCGGAGATATTGCCCGGCCTGATGGACATTTCCACAGCGATTATAGCGCCGAATGCCAGTCTAATAGCCACCGAATTCTCTCCCTTTGGCTCTCTGCTGGACATCAACAATAAGCTACGTCAGGCCACTACAAAGGTGATGCACGAATCCCTGGTGATGCACTTTTCGGCGCAGATCTGCAACATTGTGGATCATTTGCATCGTCACCACATCATCCATGCGGACATTAAGCCTGATAATTTCCTACTGATGCGTGTGCCCAGCGTGGACAGTCCGTTGCCGTCGCTGCGACTGATTGATTTTGGTTGCGCCATCGACATGTCGCTGTTTCCGGATGCCGAACGTACCAAATTCCGTAAGGTGGTGCAGACGGATGGCTTCACCTGCATCGAGATGCAGGAGGGACGCAGCTGGTCGTACGAAACGGATCTCTTCTGCATTGCGGCCACCGTGCATGTGATGTTGTTCGGCGAGTATATGCAGCCGCTGAAGCGCGGCGCCAGCTGGGAGATACGTCAGAAGCTGCCGCGCTACCTCAAGAAGCATGTGTGGACCAAGTTCTTTGGTGATTTGTTAAATATGCAGGCGGACAAGCTGCCGGCGCTGCAGGAGATGCGGCTGATCTTCGAGGAGGAGGGCTACCGCATGGAGTCCGAGCTACAGAAGCAGATACGCACACTCTCCAACATCCTGCATCGACGATAACCAAGCTATTCCTATTTCTGCTTTTTCAGAACTCGCTGTTGAAAGCCGACCAAGTCACCTTATAGTTTCCAAGTGGAAAGTCCTAAGATTTCCCATCTCTAAGCCAGGAAATGTATCCTTTAATTAATTTTCTCTACTATTTTTGTCCGCAGCCCTAAAACATTCTTTATACTTTTAGTTTAGTTCTCTTTGACAAGCTATAGCTTATCTTCAATAACATTTAATATTCGTTTAAATGTTTTTATTTATTGTTTCGATGCCAAAAAAAAAGATAAATGAAAACAGGAAAGCAGAGGATAACCAAGAGCATATAGAACGCTACGAAATTATAAATAAAAAAACATTGTAAATATTAGGCGCAGACTAGCAGTTTGAGTACAGAAAGGAACCAGAATCATGGATATATATTGTAATTTTTTTAATGTACAGCAAACACACACAAAACAACAACAAATACAAATGAAAAACCAATCAATCCATATTGAAGGTGGTGTAAAAATACAAAAAAGGATACATATATTTAAGATGCAAGCATTCTATCTGCTGTACTATTGAGTAATATATAAAAAGATCTTTAAATGATAGTAAATAAATTGACGAAATGTTAACATAAAACAGAGTTTAATTGGGATAAGGAATTATAATATATAAACTTTGATATTTCGAATTTTTAAATGTCGAAAAATGGGAAAAATAAAATTTAAGGTGAAATATAAAATATCAGGTATATATAAACATATAACATTAAATAACAACAATTTAATACAACGAAAAATATATCGAAGTTCAAATATATATAATATTTATTTATTTTACCATTTAAATTGAAATTCTTTTTAAAAAATATTTTTGATCATTTTAAATTTGATATTTAAAGACTTGAGAAATCCAATCAATTGTTAAAATATTGATATTATTTTTGTATTTTACCAATTAAATTAAAATTCTTTCTACAAAATATTTTTAAATTTTTATTATTTTAAAATTGAAATTAAAATACCATTATTATTCATTTCTTTTAAATTATTTTAAACAATACTTTTGATAAGTTTTGAACGTTTGATTCTGTTATTTTACCAATTAAATTAATTTTTTTTTTTTAATATTTTTGATACATTTTGAATGTTTGATATTTTAAGACTTTAGACTTTATATGCCATTTCTAAATTGTAGTTGGATTAGAAAAAGGAAAGCAGCATTGGCTTTGGTAACCCAGTTTCATAAATCAAATGGCAAACACACACACACATAGATAGTAATGAGTGTGTGTGTTGCAGCGCCAATTGTCAATTAAGTGGCGGCATGCAACAGGCAGCATCTACAACAATGGTGCGCTTGACCCACTTTTCCTTTTTGCCCGGCCAGCCTGCGCAGCCAAATGGCAAATAGTTTCCACCAAGCGACTGGAAAAAGTTGCAACTTTTCATGCAACACACACAGAGAGTGGGAGAGAGAGAGAGAGAGAGAGGGAGAGGGAGGAGAGCTGGAAAAGCTGCAACAGGCATTTCCACACAAAGTCAAAGTCGAGGCTTGTTGCTTGGGACTCTTGCCAAGTGAAAGTAAAGTGGGACAAATGCAATTATTATTGCATCTAGTAACCGACTTAGAAGTCGTGGCTGCGCCGTTGCGCTGTTGCTATTGGGAAAGTTGCTCTGCCGGCTTTACACAATATTTTATTTAATCAAATTGCAAAGAGAAAATTGCAGCTAACAACAACAACAACAACGGTTTGGCGAAAAACTTTCTATTTTTTTGTGTGTCGACCGACTGACTGCAGGCAGCTGCATCAAACACACTTCACACACAAACACACACACACACCTTAGATACTTAGATACTTTTGCGGATTGTTTTGCATGCGATAAATTAATGAATGTGTCCCAGTTTCGGCTTGGGGCATATTGAGTGACAAACAAAGTCGGTTTCTGATATGCCAAGCGTAGAGCGAATGACAATGCGAGCCGTTTATTAGATCACTGGGGCACGGGCCCGATATCGAGCCATGGATCTCCCATTCCCCCAATCACAAAAGCAGCTAACAAAAAAAAAAAAAAAAGAGAAATAGAAATAGAGTTAATAGATCAAGTTAAGTGCTATGCTGGGCGACGACACTTAACTGGTTTCTAATTAAGGGGCCAAAACGGTATCTCTCTCGGGAAAAGTCTTAATCCCAGAAAACTTGGCTTGAGCTTTTTTAATTGACAGCAACAATTAATCTGGTGGAAATGCATTGCAGCTCTTTATTTTCACCAAGCTAGTTAGTTAACTGCTTAAGCGGATTTGTCAGGATTTTAAATCAAGTTTTAATGTCGGCATTTGCCCGGGGAATATATAGATATCAATGATAAGATTGCTTGTCATTAAAATAAGAGTTGAATGCTGACATAGTCGGATATTTCTTTATTCTTGTTTAGTTAATTAATATAAATATTTACTCTGTTTTTATTATTAACTTATCAATTTATTGTTTAATCATTATTTAGGAGAATTTCTATACTAAATTCAGTTTTCTTTTGCAAACTTTTTAAAAGCCAGCGATAAATTTATTAATATTAAATTTTATAGGTTAAACAATTTCATAAATAATAATTTTAAACACTTAAATATTTTATAGACTTTTATATTAAATAATAAATAATTATAATCGTAATAAATTAATACAAAAATGAATTAAATTGAAATTAATCTAAAACATTTCTCAAAACAGTTTTATCGATTTTATTTAATTTTGTAAGGATATGCTTTAAGTTTTATGGTTTCTCAGTAAATCCTGTAAAATTGTATAGACTTTAGTATATATTTTTAAAATATCAAAAGTATATATACCTAGAAAAGCTAGAAATGTTCTTTAATTGTCCCCTAAATTAGAACATTTTCCTGCCAATTTAGTTCTTTTCACCCTCTAAAATTCAAAGGTCTTGAAGAATAAGGTCTTTAAAAGAAGGTAAAAAGGACCGACCTGCCTCAGTGACTCACTCCATGAACTTAGGGTCGAACCAGTCGGTTAGTCATATTCCTGTGACTAAGTGGCCTCTCCCTCCCCCTTCGAGAAAGCCACTTCAGCAGAAGTTCGAGTTTGGCCTGGAAGGAAGGAGACCCTACCAGAGCCCGCACCAAATGCAATGGCTGCCGGCGGAATGCATCAGTGCACACAGTAGAAATAATAAAATAAATGGAATACAAAAAATATATATTTATGTATGTACATACATATATACCCTCCTCAGTGTTTGCCATTTGATTGTCATGACCAACTTTTCACTGCCTCGGCCGATGCCGATGTCGATGGCGATGTTGCAGCCGCTAATATGCAACAACATGCAACAACTGTTTGCAAATTGCACGACAAAGCGAAAACTGGGAAAATAGTTAAGTAATTTGCAGTGGAAAGCAGTTTGGTGAAATTCGTTTTTCTTGCTCTTTTGCCTGAAGCTGTGGCTGCTGTGAAGTTGCATCTTGCTGTTGTTGTTGTTGCCGATGCTGTTGCAGTGTGGCACACATAATGCTGCCACGTTGCCGCGATCCACATCCGTTTTGAGTTGCTGTTGCCGCATTAGAAAGTTGCAACTCTGCAACTGTCATGGCCCGCTGCCTGCTGCAGCTTTTCTTTTTCCCACTCGCCGAATTGGGGCTAACACCGGCATAGTGCAGTGTGTGTCTGTGTGCACTGTGCAACGTGTAATGAGTTTTGACCTCATAAAATCTTTTGGCGAATTTTCTTTGGCATTTTCTCTTCTCGAAAAATACTTTGCATTCGGTCGAGGGAAATTTGAGTAGCAGAAAGGAGAAACTTATGGCGGTGGGCGGGGCCTCAAAGTGTGGGATATAAAATTAGGAAAATTCTTTGCAGGATAATCGTTTGAGATAATGGCAATTTAAGAAATTAATAATAAATTAATAGTTGCTAATAGTTAGAAATTAAAAAGGTAAAATTCATGAGAATTATTATCCAACTTAATGAACCAAATTATTCTTAATAATTATAGTTATAATGTTCTAATTTTAATGATAAGTAAGCTCACTATATTTTTTTTTTTATTATAAACTCATATTCAGTAACTGACCTACTGCAATTTGATATAATAATTTCATAAGGCAGTTGATAAGGCCTATTATGTGACACTTTTTATTGACTTCGATAACATAACTGATTTCATTAGTCACTAAATTTTTGTTAGATAATATAGGGAATGTGGTCATTTCTAATTTTTATGAGTTCAATATAAACATTAATGGATTTAAGTAACAATGTTTACATGAGTCACTTCGACATGGTTAAACTACAAAGAACGTAATGAGCATTAAATTTGATGTAAATATTTTTTAAGTAAATACATGTGATAAGCGTTAAGAGAAAAAATGTTTACAAAAATATAAAACATTATATATGAAAGTTTTTATCTATAAAAATATTTACAAAAATAAATTAAAACTATTAAGCTTTAAATAGGAATTATTTTATGTATTAACTTTAATCTTTAGTATGTAAGTAATACGTATTTATATTTTTTATTTATATTTTATAATTTTAATAATTTTATTTTATAAAATGGTAAATTTGTGTTGTGAATTTTTAAAGTGAAATTATAAATAAGTTATTTACTTAAAGGTCATTATATAAATCATGGTCATGAATTAAATATCATTTATTCAACAACCAAAATATAGCAAATTGAAAATCTTTTTAAAACCTTTAAATTAAATAACTCTTCAATTTTCAACAAAAAAATAATACAAAATATTAAAAAAAAATGTAGATGCAAATAAAATACTTTTCAAACATTTATATATTTAATTGATTTATGTTAACGAACTATGAATATATCTTTATACTAAACCTGCTAGTAATTCTCTTTTTATTAATACCTTTCTTTCCTTCAAAACTAATATATTTTCCATTATTACAAATTTATAACATAACTCTTCACATATTTCATCAGCCACACTTGACCCCCAGCAACCTTTCGTTTCGGTTTATTCCCCCTGAATATGCAGAGTTATCCTCCTAAACCGCCACTTGAAAATCTATTTACGACCCAACGCCTGAAAATCAAATCCTGTCACATTAATTCTTATCTCAAAACAAATGTAATTTAAGTGTGATTACGGCTGCTCCTCTGTGGGGTCAAGGGGCCAAGTGGCTTTGACCGAACGAAACAACCGCCGCTTGTGTCCTGTGTTCGATGTCCTGTGACCTCGGCGAGTGCATTAAACTGAGGCCGCCATTTGCCGACGCCTGAGGTCGCAGGTCCTAGGTCGCCGCTTCGAGTCAACGAACGAAATATCCCCAAAAAAGCTGAGAAATCCTCTAAAAAGTTGAGCCGAGAGGAAAAAGAGAGCCTTTCGTAATGCCTGCGACCGGATCCGAGGACCAAGGACCGAAGTTGACTGCTGTCATTGCACTCTTCTCCAGTCTCCTGCCGCCTCCTGCAACTTCCGTCGACAGCGAAAGCAAAAAACCGAAAGGTTATTATAACAATAAGGAGCAGTCAATGTCTGGGCCCCCACCACCGGGAGTCCTGCACGGGACGAGTCTAATAACCTTTCCCTTTCACCGCACAAATCCACCAGACGACGCCCACATGTACCCTATATATATGTATAAACATTTATATATATATAAACCAACGACAGTAAAAGTCATCGGCATTGAGGTTGAGACATCATCTTCCTGCCGCTCCTGCTTTTGGGGCTTATGTAAGCTCTGGGCCAGGCTAATGAAATTGCCCGACGACTGCCTGTTTATTTATACAAATAATGTTAAAAATTCTTTGATGATCGTTTTTTTTTGCGCATTATTTAATTAAAAAAGGTTCTAGGAATTACCAAGTCAGTAAAAAATGCATAAATCTTTGTCCTGGTTAAGATAAAAATTATTTTTAATTTTGATTTCGTGTCACTGAATATTGGGTTATTTCACCATATAATAATATAAGAATCTAAAATAATAAAGAGTATTTTTTAGTTTAATTTATAGGGGAGATTTTCTATTATTTTATTTTAAATTAAATAATAATATTGATGATATGTCACAAAATATTTAAAGTAGGTCTTATTTAAAATAACATTACATTGTTTGAACTTAATTTAAATTTAATATTTCTGTTCTTAGTGCACACGTGTCATTTTAGGGTCCTGCCAAAGGAGTTGCGTGCAGAAAGGAGCCATACAACAGGACCAGTGAAGCGTAGTGTGCACCTGAGAGAATGAGAACGTGAGCAATAACATCCAGACGGGCAGACAATTATCGAGGGAGGGAAAAGGTTAAACAGAGAGACACTCAAGGGGTGACACCAGCACTGTGGTCACAAATTGGGTTTTAATTAAATCTATTAAAATTTAGAAAGGTTAAATTAGGGCATTTAGTGATGAAAAATTAATACAAAATGTACAAAAAATTAAAAATACTATTTATTTTAAATAAAATATTAATGAAATTAAAAACAAGCACAAGTAATTAGTTAAGTTAACCTTTAAATATCTCACAAACAATTTTTTTGCAGCCATGATACGTATACGTAAAAATATTACGTATACGCCTAAGGGGTCATTAAAAACTTGGAATATTGTAAAAACATCACCAAATCTTTGATAAATTCCCTTTGCAACATTCCTCCTAGTTATATTTTAACCCCTAATTCCCCGACTTTTGCCCACTGTGCCACGGTTGGTCGCGCAGGAATTGCGGCAGACGGCAGCCGGTAGACTGGTAGATGGTTGAGTAGGGTGTCTCGGGATCGGGATCGGGAGGGTCAGGAGAAGGAGGAAGCGGCAGCAGAGTTCCCGGCAAGTGAACGAACTGCTGTGCGTAAGTGTGCGAGAGAGGGTGTGTGTTCGATGGCTATGATGATGTGGATGTGGCCGTGGACATGGATGTTGCTTCTGGTCCCTCCTTGCCACCGTCTCTGCTGCCGCCTGTGAGTGTTGTTGTGACTGTGGTTGTGGCTGTATGCCTCCTGCCCAAATGTCATTGCACGATGGCGACGCCAGCCGAAGACTTAACCTTGAAAAGTTTAACTTCGCAATAAAGGACGATGAGTAAGAGCGAGAGCAAAATGGGATTTGATGAGAGAGCAAGGATGCTGATGAGGGGGGAAATAGCGACGCACACGTACTATATTATTTTTGTTAAGCGATTGAGTGTGCAGACGTCTAAGCAGGCATGTAGGCCTGTACAGGGGAACCTCCGTAGCTTAGAATAATTAACGACTTGTTTCTAAAAACACTCATTCATTCAGGCTCTTCCTTGGGATATGAATATGTATAAACGTAAACCTTAAATCGCCTATGTATCTCGTATTTAAATTTCTTGCCAAAAAATCATAGGGGAATCGCTCCAATTGGCCCAAAGATCATCGAAAGATTTGAACTGGAAGAACTTGACGGGATCGCAGGGGTGAAATGGTGTGGGGCTAGCGGCGGACTAACCGTCAAAACATAGCGCAGCATATCAATTGACTTGGCCAAAATAAAAAGAGAAAGCAGACCCCGTTAAAGAACACGAATGCCAAACAACGGTAAGATGGGGAACATAAGCGGCGTAACATAAAAAATCCAAAGCCAACGGGCCAACAAAGAAAAGAACGAAACTGGGTCGAGCGACCGACCGAGCAAGCAAACGAGCGCATACAACATGCATCATACGACACGTTGTCCCGCATCATACGACACGTTGCCCGCAACATGCAACATGTTGGCACCATTCGCTTAGCATTGAACTTGTTCGTTCGTTGTTGACTCTGAATTACGTTTGAACTTCAACTTCAGACATTTAACATACTTAATTTAAAGATACATATGTATGTATTAATATGTATTTATTTATGCAGCCTTTTTTTGGGGATCAGGATATTTGTAACTATTTTCATAAAAAATGTCAACGATCTGCATATTATTTTTATAATTTTAACCTTTGTCCAAAAAATATTTATAATGATCTGCAAAAAATCAATAAAATATTAAATCAAATAAATTGTATATATTTTTATATTTTAAAGGATATTTCCCTTGATTTTCTTAAAATTCTGAAATGCCCCAAAGGCTCCCCACAGCTGCTCTCTGGCTCTCTCTGTGGCTCTGAGAACATTTCGAGACTTCTGCCTGCGTCTACGCCAGCTGCAAATGCGACGCCTACAGCGACGCCGACTGAGCCGGCCTGCAGCCAACAACAATTTTCAGTTTCGATTCAACAAACAACAACACACACACACACGTCAGCGGCAACAACAAAAACTGCTCGAAAATTCTGGCGGCGAAAAGTGAAATTTTGTTTGTGGCCAAGAAAACAAAAATTAGCAAAAATCGAAAAGGAAAGGAAATGCGCAAAAACCGAAAACCAAACAAAACAAAGCGCTATATCGAAAAGATCGAGAATTTCATAACGTCAGGCCGCGCCTTTCGTATTTTTGGTAATTTCCTTTGTAATTTGTGGCGCAATTAATGAAATTGAAATATGCAATTGCTCACATAAGCCCGGCAGAATTTAAAGAGACGCAAATAAGCAGCATATACAATATATTATATATAATCTAGTATATGAAATACCCCAATAAACAACAACAAGCCGCCGGAACAAATACGAAAACACATTAAAACGACGGGATCAAAACAAAAAGCCAAAAAATTCGGCCAACAAAACCAGGTAAGTGTTAAGGACAGGGCTTGCTAATACCCCGTAATAAATTTTTATAAGAATTGTTTTGGGAAGGTATAGGGTTTACAATAAGATCAAAATACATTAAGATAATAAATGAAAACAGAATAGAAAAGAAGAAAAATAATATTATTTTGAAATAATTTGATCCTTCATACATTAACACTCACAGCAGAAGCTAATTTTAAACAATTTACTAATAAAAACCCATACCAATTTTAAGTCTAGTTAATTAACCCCACTAATTCCAGGGTATAGCAAGCCAGTTGGTTAATTTTCGGCTGCGCACTCTCTCCCCCCCTTTCTCCCTACCTCTCCCTCAGACTTTCTTCCGCTCACGATCACGGGCGTGTGATAATCACGACACCTGTGACTCACGTTGTCCGAGGCCTTTTGATAGGCACCTCCGATTGTTTTGCAGTTTTTGTTTTTCTCTCCCCTTTTTTGTGCGCTTCATTCATAAACTTTAAGGTTTACGCGCAGCTCTTCAGATAAAAGCGAATCAGCGAGCAAACAAAATACACAAACTAAATACAGGTGCGTTTCCCTCCAGAGATAGAAAGATAGACGATCTATTAGAACGCACTGCATTGCAAAATAGCGCGGGATTTCAAATGCGGAAGTCATCGCACTTTGTAAAACAACAAAAACAAATGCAACTATCAACAATAAAAGGAAAAAAACAAGCAATTACAACTACAAAGCTGCGTTGGCGGTCACATCGCTTGGTTACATATTCGCATTGCAACTGAAAAGTCGTTTCTTTGTTTTACCGTAAAACTTACTCACACAAATGTGTTAATAAAAAATGTAACTATATAAATGTTGCTATATACATAAGTGTATATTGATACATAACTTTGTAAAAGCATAGTTGGAAGATGTTGGGAACCGAATTCTTAGATACCCTGCGTGATCGATTACAGGCGAAGGTAAAATATCTTACAAATGCAACTTAAAGATACATACATTTTAAAGATCTATAAATATGATATCCAAGATTAAAATAACTTTTAAGCCTGGTCATTAAAATATGGATTCTCTTTTTAAATAATATCATTTATGGTTATGTAAATTTACAACTTATTTAATAACACCCAGAAAACCCTCTCTTTAGTGTATTTAAATTTAACGGATATTTCTACGCACACACCCACAAGTGGGGAGCAGACAGGAACACAGAGAAACTACTGGGGAGTGAGAAGGAGAAGAATGATGGACGGCTTGTGGGGAACGGGGGGTGGGGGGCAGTCAGTCTGACAGACAGCAAGTGCAAGTGTTCCACTACACATGCACACATGTCGCGTATCTCTCTGTATCTGTGTGGGGTATCTGAAACTTTTATTTTTGCATTTTTTTTTTGTATGCAATCTCCGGTTGTATTTAAAACCAGAATGGCATGTCGCCGGGTCTAGACCATGTACATGGACGTATGTATTTACCATTCAAAGCAGTATATAACTTAATTACCTTACACAATATATAGTTTTCGACTCGAAGAATCCTTTGTGGTGGAACTTAAGAGCTTATGGGCTAAGCAAATATGTATCTGTATCCATTCTGATGACGAATTTCCGGTTATTCGATTCTTAGGTCGCTGAATCACCTAGATTGAGTGTAACTGAAAATTCTCTGTGGGTTGTCACAGAATCAACGCATTACTGGAGACCCAATTTAATGCCATTTTCTCCGAAACTTTAAGAATGTAATTTTACTTAACTGAAAGCATAAATCTTAATAATCTCCCAAAAGAGCTTAAATTGAAATGAATTCGTCTTTGCTGGTTTTATCTTTCATGTAAATATATATATATACATATGTATTATTATAACGCCTTATTTCTCGTGTCTTTTTGTTTTAATCAAAAGAAGAAAATTCTTCTAAAAATTAACTGACTTCTTTAAAGAATACTTAGCAAATCTTAAGCTGCTTCAAAATAAATTTAACACCACATTCTAAATATAGTTTAATAAAAATGATTAACTTTTAATTTGTACGTCAAGCTGCGAAATCCACTTAGCAAATCGAAGCATTTAAACATCTGATTACGCATGACATTGGCAGGTTATATAATATCAAAATTAGCATCGATCTTAGCAACAGTTTGGTTTTAGGCTTCAATCATTTCTAGATTAGTAACGATCCGTTTCGGTTTGCCCATTTAAGGTGATGAATATTACCCCAAATGATTCATTCAAAGATTATTCATAGATTACTCAATTAACGCCAATTAGAGGGAAACGTTTCTATATACTACATGTGCGTATATATATTCAAATATGTAATCACGAACGTTAAGAGTGATGCAATATTATAAGCTTGCAATATAATTCCGAGTAAGTTTGCTTTCCCCTTATGGCCATCCTTGAACCCAAAGCCAGGCGTTGTTGTGAAATGAAATCTTATTTTCCTCTCTTATCGGTCAGTTCTACTACAAATCCTGCACTCGTTATTTTATCAAATTTATATGTTTTTCCAACACACACAAATTTAATTTAAAGTTAATCAATTAATAATTAAAGTTACTTAAATTATATGCTTTCTTTAAGTTAATAAATACCATATTTTTTATTAAAAAAAAAAAAGATTTGCATTTTATATTATTAAAAATCGAAAGTAAATTTTGTTTGTATTTCATTATTATATATTGGATTATCCCATATTTTATTATAATACATAATTATTATTTCCCGTGTAGTTTTGTGTATTTTCTTTTTGAGCCGAGTTACTTCGATATACAAAATGTTGAAACAAAGGCCACAGCTGACGGCTGCAATTCCCGCCCGTCCGTATGTTTATTTACATACGCATTCATGTACAAATTGGGTGGTGGCACTTATCGGGGAGTGATAAGCGGAATGCAGTCGTAATCGCTGTACGGCAACAGACCCGGAGTCGGAGCCCTCAGTCGGAGCGGGGGTGTGTGCAGAGTGCAGAGGGTAGCGCGGAGCAACCAACTGTTGGCCATGGGCGATAAGCCCAGCACTAAACTCAAATATTGAAACCAATCCAGCCGTCAAAACAAACCCAGAGAATGAATATATATTACCAGTAACAGAAATCTAAATTAAACAGGGATCTGGTTTTCATTTTTGTATGCCTTGACCCTTAGTCTCTTAGTTTTTTTCAAATATTCTGAATTGCAGATAGAAGTCAGTAGTCAAAAGTAAAAGAGATTTTTTATAATAATAAACCTAAATTTTAGATTTCGATTGTAGTTCAGTATTTGGAAATTATGAAAATTATCTGTAATTTCGAAAAACGAATTAAAAGTAACGTACTAGAGTAAGATTATTAACTTCAGAAATACAAACTTAAAGGGGGCCTTGCGAACCTTCTAAAAAAAAAGGAAACCTAACTAAACAGATTGTAAATAATTTATAAATATTATAAATATTTTGATACTGTCTCCAAGGGCAAAACCTTCGAAATATGATCTGTTATCATCATGTAACTGCCTCAATTTTAACCCGAAATGGAGGCTTGGCCCGAATGAAAAATATATAATAATCTGGATTATGTCAGATTTGAAAATCGATGCATTTTGAGTCAAAAATACCCTTTCGCTGGCAAAAGAAAAACAGTTGTTTTGCAGGTTCCAGAGAGATAGAAAGAGATGGGGGACAGACAGAGGCCGGTGTTGTAACAGGGGGAGCGGATCAGAGAGACGCCAGCGTAGCTGCCCCAACGGCAAGAAACGATCTCAAGGACAGTGTGTGTGTGTATCTGTGTGAGTGCAATGTTGTGTGGGGTCAGGCAAATACGAATACACACTCACACACGCGCAGCAGGCGAATGTGAATGGCAGAACAGAACCAACAAAGGCAAGAATAAAAACAAAACGCGCACTGAATTGAAGTTTTTTTTGTTTTTAATTTTTTTTTTTATAACTCCCCACTCATCGGCTGGGCATCTGAGTGTGTGTATCTGTTTTGCAAACACACTGCGATCGGTAGGTTCAAGGCCAGCGCCTCGAAGGTTCAAAACACTCTCCGTTCCAGACAAAAGGAGTGCTCGCCGCCGTATTCATAATCGCTTGCCTGGGTGTGAGTAAGTGTGTGCGTGTGTATATACCACGCCCACATATGCACATATGCGAAAGCGAAACTTATCGCCTGTCGCTTCTCCGATTGTCGCTTATGTAATACAATCCTTCATGGGGGTGCCAGTAGGAGCCTAAAGAAGAGCAAGCAACACTCAGTGGCAGGGTATATACAGTGGTCATTACTTGAACTTGAATTATCATCTGATTTTGATTATTTATTTAAAATTAAATTCAGATAAATCAAGTCTAATATAATTTAAATAAACAAACTTATTATAATAATATGTAAATAAGAAGAATACGCCAAATTGCAGGCAATACTTGTTGATATTTTCACTTATTTATATGCAAAAACTATAAAATATAAATAATGTTTATCTTCATGACTAGCAATTCATTTATCTCCAAAGAATCAATATAATACCATTTAACTAATTAATAGAGACACCCAATTATGTATGTTCTATCCTCTAAAAGGAAGTTGCACTGTACTCTTATGACAAGACAACATTCTAGATTACATAAAGAGCAAGATCGGCGGATCGAGGCGAACGAGGAATGTGCAACCCAGAACGCAAAACTCCCTCTCTCTGTCAACCCCTCCACACCCCCCACACCCTCTGCCCACTCCGACCCTCGGTCACTGGCCACACAGATACTACACACATACACTCACATATATTAGCACATTGCGTATGCCATTTTGGCCGTGGGGCTCTGGTGGGAGCGAGTGGGACAAAAGGTCTGCGAGAGCTAACAGAGCAGTCGCCGGCGGCTTCGCAGTCGCAGCGCTGCCCGTAGAGTTAATGCACTCGCAGAGAAGTTCAAGGCTGAACGAATCAGTCGTTGGCTTCAACCGCCTCGCTGGCTCTTTCGGCTGCAGCCCCTACACACAGATACTCGAGTTCAACACAATGGCATCTAGGGGTTAATATTCATTCAAAAAATGTCGATAGAATTCACAAATATAAATTATATAAAACAGATATAAATGTGTTTAATTGCTAATATATTAGGAAAAAGTTTGGTTTTTAGTAGAGTAAAGCTAAGATACATAAGTATCTCTTGATTTCATTTCTTCCTATTTTCTTAACCCCCACTGTATGCGTGTGCTTGTGAGTGGGTATTCCAATAAGATCATTTCGGTGTCCAAGCAGGCAAAATAAAAACAAAAATGATACTCGCATTATTGTTGTATAAATTAGCACAGCGCCCAGTCTGTGTGTGCATTATAAAAAAAAATGCGCAGCTGGCATCGTGGGGTAGTCGCATTTTCCTCCGCCCCTACTCCGCCCTCCTTCTGCCCTTCTCTTTTCCCTTTGCCCCTGTGTGTGTGTTTCTTCCTCTTGTTCTATGTAAAGTATGCAGGGTAATGTAATATGTAAGTCTGTGTTTACGATTGAGTGTAGGCCCATAAAGTATGACGATAGTAAAACAGTTGAGATATTTATGCATACTTACAATTAAACTGATATGTACATATTGTATGTATGTATACATACCAGTGCATAAACAGGCTTAAGTGCGGAATAAGTGCATATTATCACACATGACATGACATCCGTAAACTTCGATTAGGCTGGTCTTTGCGTATAAATAACTAACGAATACTTAAGTATCTTTTAGGTTCTTATATTGGTTATGTGGAGGAAAAGTTTCAGATCAGTTACTTTAGAAATAATATTAACTAATAGTGAAAAGTATAAATTATATAGCTTACTGGATTCCTGTTAAATAACTTTCTCATTATCGAGTTATTTAACTTTAAACTTAACTTTACTTTCAGTTAAAATAATACATTTTACGTAAGACTCTTAAAGTAATCTTAACCCATAAATAATATTAACACCTTGCGTCATACGAAAACGGGTTCTGTTGAAAATTCAAAAAACATATTATTTAAACATCGTAAAAATCGTTTAAAAACTTCACACTAAAAATAATTCTCAGTTCAAATTACGTAATTAGTTGCCAGAATTTAAGGAAACAAGCGGAGTAGTCATTAAGTAATATTATTTAGAGTTACGAATATTTAATGACTCATTTAAAATAATTTTGGGGGGTTGCTAAAAATGTGTTTAACATACATTTCGTCGGAGTTGCGGGTAAAATATTTGTATTAAAAGAAAAAGCTTTCTTGATTAATATTTTTATAATTTAATTACAATTATTGACAGTTTTGATTAATTATAACCGACAGTTGAGGCAACCAGCTTAATGGAAATGTATGAGTAGCCAGTTTACTTTATATGCAAATTGGCCAACTAGAATGATGTAAATTTTGCAAACGATTTTGCAATCTTCGGTTTCCATAGAAGCAATTTCCGTTCTCCTTAATTTTTCTCTTGCTTTTCACCTCTTTGAGACCTCTGACATCACATGCATTTCCCATTAGTCAGCGAAAAATGGCTAATTAAGCGAATGATGAGTGAAATAAAAAATTCTGGGAAAAACTTTTGCATAATCGAAACAAAAATACAGCAATTATTGGGATAGAGTGCAAGCGTGTTGCAAGCAGAGTTCAAGATTCTTTCAACAGAGAGAGAAGAGAGAGATATCGTTTATGACTTGTATTATTCATATTTGTTGGTTTTTTGTGTCTGCAACTGCTGCGCAAATTGCTTAACAGCGAGGCGAAAGAGCGAGAGATATGACCAATCAACCTACTTAGGGGGGCTTGGGGGCTGCCCGCTTGCCTGCTGCCTGCTGTTGGCGCTCTAAATTTAGCATTTCTGAAGAAGAATTCTTCTTGGGTTGAGCGAGGCGCTGCGCCGTTGGCATTTTGCTGCTATAAAAGGGATAATACGTATACAGCCTACTTGACAAACGTACATATAAACATATATATATATAAAGCTACATATATATGGTATATATATCAGTGCTTGCTACGATCCTCTTCTGGCCATGCATTTCGTTTTCATTCTTATTCCTCGTTTATTTCGTAATAATCGCAACATCCGCTGGCATCGGTTTGGCTCCGCGACTCGGGACTTGCCACTTGGGTTGGGTCGTCTTTCACATCGTCTTCCTGCACCTCCTCTTGCACCTTCATCTCCCTCGCCTCCTCCTTCACTCTGAGTTCTCCCTTTGTTGGCAGAACGATCTCTCGGCGGCCCCTCTTCTTTGTCTGACGTTCTTTTTCTGGGTTCTTCATTGCCTGTCGTCTCGGTATTTGTGGGTGTGTGAGTGCCTTTTTTTATCACTGTTGCATTATATAATTGTGATTTACGCTGACAGTTTTATATAACCCATGGGGCGTATGCTCTATGTACTGTGGTTTTTAAAACAAATTACGTATACGCCGGGTATGATTTCGGTTAATTAATTTGGTTTTTCTGGGGATTATTTATAGGGTATTTGAAAAAGAATTTTAAAACAAATGATAATAAAAATATATTTATGATATTTTTATGATTAAATTTATAACTTCGCTGCATTTCTGATCAAATTAAAAAAACAAATTCCCATAAAGTCCTCTTTCTTTCCACTTTTTGCTATATTTTCTGATTTCTTATTAATATTTCCAATCCAAATTACTTTAATAATATTATCACTTAACCAACTCTTAGTTATAAATAGATTTTCACCCATAAATATAGTTCTTAAATCCAAGCCAAGCTTTTTGCAGCTATTTGCAACCAGGGCAAGCACGACATTTATCTTAATTGAAGATCGCGCGAAAGTCTAAGTGCAAATAAGCGGTTAGAGTTTTCTATTTGGCAACAACAACAACAATGAGTAGTAGCAGCAGCAGAAGCAGTGGTAACTGTGGCGGTACTTGGCCATGGCCAAGAGGAAAGCAATTTGGAAAGTTGTAACTTGCCCGAATGCATAATTCATTGGGTTCGACATCGGTACAGGTACAAGCAGTACTCCCGCAGTACAGTTGACACATTAGTCGTAGACAAAAAAGCGTTAACAATTGCAAATGGTTGGCCAAAAGAATCCATGAAGAGTTTGGGCCACAAAGATAGTCAGATTGCACTTTGAAAAATCTCATTATAATTACATAATAATTTTTAAATTTTGAAATCATTAAATACATGCGTTTTAAGGCAATCTTATGAGGAAATAAAAATATTTTAAGAAATGTTTTCCAGCACTGAAGATTTTTGGAAATAAATTCTGATAAAACAAAATCAAATTTGAATTATTTTAGAGCTTAAGTGAGACATTTATTTGATGGTGGAACGTTATTAAAATACATGTTTTTTTAAGGATGTTTAAAAAAAAACATTTTTGGATCGAAAACTTCAACTTCTAGGCTTTTAGAATTTCGAATTTTAAAACATTTATTTTTTTGATTTTCTTTATAAAAGATTATTTATTTTTTAAGTGTGAAAGCAGCAGCAGCAGCTGAAGAAGTTGTCAAATGAGCAACAAATGAAGCGCATTGTGCAAAACTTTTACTCTGTCGGTGGCCCCCAAGCTCATATTTGTTTAGTTATTTGCAATACCCTGGCAAAGGGTATTCTTACTATAAAATGCCATAAACATAAATTAAATTTTAACCCCTAACAAATTTCAGAGCTTAAATACAGGTACTTTTAGGCATTAAAAGACATAAAAAGAATACCTTTATCAACATAAAAGATCAAGATACATTTTATAATTCTGTACATCTTACCAATTTGTTCCCAATACCAATATAGCAAGAGTATTAGTTTCTTCGATCTCTCTAAGTTTTAAAGTTTTTCCTTCTCAACGTTTCTTAAGCAAGCTTAACTTTTTGCCCAATGGTCATTGACATCTGGACATGGACTTGAACATGAAACATAAGCCACAATGCGAGGTGGTCGCTTCTTCTGGCAGAAGAAGCTCACCAGCAAGAAGCAGAAGCTGAAGAAAGAAAATTAATTAAACAATCAATTGGCGTAACACTTTCTCTTCTTGAACAATAAAAATAGTAAAAGATTTTTATGTGGCTCGCTTGGCGCGTTGCTTGGTTCGTGGTTGGCCGTCTTTAATGAGCCGCAAACGGGCGCGAGGCGTGAGTGAACGTTCTAAACCGGTGTTTAAGCCAGGCCAACAAGAAGGTAGCACTGAAAGAAATAAAATACAAGTATTTTTTGTTTATAAAAAACAAATTTATATAGCTAAAAGATTTATTTTATTATTTTTATTTGATGACTTTTTGAAGAATACAAAAATGTAGCATTCTTTTTAGCGCAATTTCAAAGGATTTTATGACTAGGAAAAAGATGAGAGTTACAGTTTAATAAATGTTGATAAATAAACTAATTTTTAAGCGAATAATTAGAACATTTTAAAATTTTAATTTTAACTTTTATGACTGCTTCTTTTGGCAGTTTTAATTTTCCCTCTGTACACCTACTGAAATTTTCACCCATCTGGAGTTGGAGAAATGTAGAACAGTGCAGAAGAGAGTGCTGGAGGGGGGCAAGCCGGTGCAGCATGTTCGAGACGAACCTGCATGAAAGCCGGCCACTAGGTGAGCAGACCAACCGAGCGCGGCTTTCAATGCTATCTCTCCGACAGCAACCGGTTTCTTCTGCTCTGAATTTGAAATTCGGTTTGTGTGTTGCCAGTGAAGTTCGAAGAAGTTATGTGTGTGTGTTTGGGTGGCGACCAAAAGGGGGAGTGGCAGTGGGGGGCAGTGGAGTAAGCGATGACGCAGCTTGTTACGTTCTTTTGCTGATCTTGCCTCCAACTCCAAACAAAGAGCGCGAGCGAGCGAGGGCTAACACAAATCCGTTATTTGACCCAATTCTAAACTGGAAACGAACGAAAATGAACACCGAAAAAAATATGAATACTTTTGTAAGAATTGAAAAGGTTCTTTTTGAAAGGAATCAAAAAATAGTGAAAGTATTGAAACTGTAAACTGATTTAGATTTGTAGTAAAGTTAAGTCTGCGAATTAATTCGGAAATTAACATTTTAAGTGAATCAGATTCTGCTAAAGAATTGGAAATAGATTAAAATATTCAAGGGTATTTATTTGATTACTGGATTTTCTTAATATTCTTAAATATTTATAATGTATTAACCTTATAAATATAAATATTTAAATAACTCTTGTTATCTTTCATATTAAACCAGATAAAAAGATACTTTTACAGCGAATTTCTTTTCAATTACGAATTATATAACTTCAAATCAATAAAAACCTCATTTCTTTCAGTGCACTGAGCCCCAAAAGAAGTTGCATCGAGAACAGCACTCGACGTATGTATGTGTGTATCTGTGTGTCTTTCAAGTGTGCCTGAGTGTTTGTGGGTCTTGCGTGAAAGTTTCATAATTACATGACAGTGTCTCCAGTCTTCGTTCCCTTCTTTTCCAACATTTTTTTTGGTTAATATCGCTGCCCCGGCCTCTGGCTCTGGCTCTGCCTCGATCGCTGCCAACGTCGTGGCCCACTTCTGCGGAGAAAGTAAAGAACGCTGTGCTCACCGCTCCGTGCTTTCTTCATTATCATTCTTCGTGTAATTGATTACATAAGACAAAGGGGGCCAGAAAGAGAGGTGCAACCACATGAATCTTTTGAATGCTGTGTGTTCGCGGGCTCTTACGGTGTTTTACTTTTTTCGGGGGTTCTCAATCGGGGGCCTAACGGTACTGTGGCCTAATATTGTAACACACTCGTTTGTGCCTCTAATAATGTCGTTTACCCAATTCCAAAAACTTGTTTAGTTAGCGTTCGTTCGTTCTGCCGCAGCATTCTTCTTCCCTTTCATACCCTTCTAGTTCCCTTTCTTCGTCGTCTGTTGCTTAGCTCACCTTTCTTGCCTTTCCCTGTTGCGTTTATCACTGTCTTTTTGTTGTGTATCTTTCGGTTTCTTTGCAGCCTGGAAATTTTTTGGGTAGGTGGCATTACATAATTGCTGGTCGGCTGCTTGCGGCTGTTTTTTTTTTTTTGGGTTAACTTTTACGGATGGTAATTTGGGAAGAATGTTGTAGACCTGTAGCAAGATCTTTTATAGAACTTGTGAGATAATGCTAATGCAATGGGTTTTAGTCATTAGCGGTAGAATTAACATTGGTGTCAAGTAATATAGAAGTTAGATTGTGGAAATAAATCTTTAAGACGATTTTAGGAAGTGATTTCTAAACCAAATAAGATCATGATGATCACTAAGGTTTTTAAAAACCAAAGCAAAGCAAAGGATACCAAAAATCAGTCCTTCCAGAAAATATATTTAAAAATGTCCCTAGAATGATATTACCAAATCTTTCTTTAAGTTTTCCACTATCTCTATCACTTAACCAAGCGATCATTACAGGTTTCTAGTCTCCAGGGATCCCCAATCTTCATTGAAGCCTGACTTTCTCCATGCGAGAAGATTCTCCGCATTTCTCTGTAATGCACTAATTGCTCGGCGTAACGCTTAAATTTCTATAATTCACAAAGTACGATCGACAGGTTGACAAAAGCTAAGCTCCGTCGAAAGGTTTTCCCAATTAGAAAGACTTGTATTTTGATGACAACCTGGGCATTATGTGAAATTCTAATAATTTCATTACGAAAAAGAAAGCAACACAATTGTTGTTGGCGCAGCTGCAGCGCTGCTGACTTCTGCGTCGCCGCGTGCATTGACTTTCCCATTCTGCGTATGTATTTGCTTTCATTATTCTAATTTCGTTGACCAAAAACGAAGAAAATAATACAACAACAGCCACAGAAATTGTTTATCAACGGCGCTGAGTAAATAAATGAAAACAAACTCATAAATGAAATCAAGTTGAATGCACACACACACACACATACGAGCGAAACAAAAATTATAAAATTTTATTATATGACGAATTTCTTTCGGATACTTAACAACAACGCAAAAGTTGCACGATAAAAAGAAAGCAGAAAGCGTCCGCAGACACAGACACAGATACAGACGTTTCTACATGTGACGCGTGAGTTCTGCAAAAAAAAAGTGCCTCCGGCTCTCTCTCTCTCCATCGGTCTTTCAATCTTTCGATCTCCAACCAGCCCCACTTGCACTCTCTCTTTCTCTCTCTCCATCTCTTTGGGGAGCGCTTTTTTTGGCTTTGCAATCGATCATTGAACTTTGGTTGTGAAAACTAGAGCAAGACCCAAATTTCTTTACCAACTTTGCTGCCTCTGTGCATCACAAACACACTCACAGGTGTGAGCAAAATAATAGGTATTCATTTTAGAATTTTATTTTTAATATAAAAGAACAAATCAAAATCCCTTAAGTATCCTAGTTTTTAAGATTTTAAAATATATAATTATTAATTGATTTTTTTCCTGACTCTTGCTGGGCAATTTTAATTTAAATTTTTTTCGGAAGTATTATTCTGACCCCAACTGTATTACACATGTGTGCGTTATCAGCTTCTCTTTGGGGCTCCCACTCGGCTATGGCTTTCTTTCTTTCTTCTTTCTTCTTGGCTTGTTTGCTGGCTATTACCGCTTATGTTAAGTGATTTCTCAAGTGCCTTGTCTTGCGGCCAGTAATGAAACCAAAGAAACAACCAAATGGATTTCTTAGCCATTCTGATAAGGGTCATAAATACGGGTTCATATGGTTGAGTGTTAATGTGTCACAAGGTGAAACGCAATAAGACTTCCAAATCAAATACATTTGTTATAACAAATTATAAGGCAATCTGTGAATCATACGAAATGGGGGTAAACTTAACTGCGTTTCATAATAACGTCTATTTGGCTACCATTTATGATATGAGGAAGGAGAGAAATCACATTGCGTATACTTGATATTGGGAAAGTAAATAATTGTTTTAGTTAACGCAACACTTGGAGTTCTAGACCATAAACAAAATGGTTTTATTCTTTTAAGGAACATGTTTTTTGATGACTATGATTTACTTTATAATTTTGTAATATATTTTTGATTTTATTAAATACATTTTTATATATTTTTTGTACATAAATAAATTTCTTAACAACTGCAAAAGTGATTTTTTTTAGACGTAAATATATGTTCTTGGAATATTAACCTTTGTTTGTTTAATCTTTTGGCATAGCTAACAGCTCGTAAAAAAATATAGCAAACAATGGAGAGTGAAAAGATTTATATTATATATTTTATTTATTGTATATGGAATGGAATTATTTTAGCCGCAAATTTATAATTGAAAGGTTTTACTTAAATATTTTAGAAATAAAATCAAACCAACCAATTAAAAATTAGATTAAGGATTCTAATATTACTCAATATTATTCCTTATAACAAATAAATTTTCAATCTAACCTGATAATATTTTCCCATTATATTATGTGAAGAGTTCCAACTTCAACTTCGCATTAACCCAATGATTCACATGCATATATAGGCCATATTATCGGTCTTTGGTGTTAACTGTTAAAGAAAGTCCCAAAATGCTGTTGGGTTCTCTGCATATAAAGCGGGGGGCCACCGTTATCGGTTGTGTACAAAATTTCGGTTTCGTTTGCCGCTTAGAACGGATTGATATATATAGGCGGGCGTATCAAAAGTTGGTTTTTTGGGGGGCGGGGATTACCCTGGTTACTGGTATTGCGGGGTCTCCAGGGCTTTTCACATAAGTGTGTGTGCGAGACGTTTCGATGCCCGATGTTCGGTGTGTGAAAGTTGTAAGCTCCGCGAGAAGAGAGCCAACTTACTGTTGCCGCTGTTATTTGGTTTTTGTTGTTTTATTTTTCTGCCGCTTCCGAGATTTTCGAGGGCGGGAGGAAGCATGCGTGCGAGCGAGAGGGCCCCACTGCGTGTGCGTTTGCGTCTGCGGGAAGTTCATTCACATTTGCACTCATTACGCGGCCAACGTTGGCGTCGACGTTGACGCAGAGGCAGACGGACGTTGGGGCTGCCCCCGCACGCCAAATTCTAGAAATTAACGCTGACCAAAAAGAAATGCAAGGCGCCATCGGATGGGTAACTTTTGGTGGGTTTTTTTAGGGGGAGGATTATTTATTGAAATTATAGGATTTGTCATTATTTAATTCGAATTTAGATAAAAAAGTTAATAAGGTTAAGAGAATACAAATATATTTCAGTCTACATTTTATTGGAGAAAGTAGAATAAAATATTTATTGTTCTTTATAATTTTTATAAACCATTTCAAATTTATTTCCTACATTTTCTAGTTAAAAGAAAGCAGTATTTTTCCATGAAATAATTTCTATTTAATATTGCGTAGCCAAATTATGAATCATTTATTTATGGGTAATCTTGATAACAACAAATGTATTATTTTATCATTATTAAAATGTATTTAATATAAATATAAATACATCAATTTATTTAATTGATCTCTAAATAGAACCAGACATTTGTTAATTATAAAAACAGGAGTGCCCCGCGCTTTAATGATTTTAACTCGAAATCCAATGAGGGGAAAATATAGTTAAATATTTCCAAATCAATTAAAGTGCGACTTGGCCCCTTTGCCCTTGCACCCCCCTAATACCACCTCCTTCGCCTGCTTGGCCCTAGCACGCTTCTCATCACGTTGCCGCTTACAGGTGTCCGATTGATTGCCCACACGTCTCCCTTCACACAATTGTTGCTCTTGGCGTTCATTCGTTCGTTCGAATTCGTTTGCGATTCGTTTGTATGTCATGTAATAGGCACAGCGAGTAATGTGACTTTCGAGTGCGCTGCAGAGAAAAAAAAGTATAAAGAAGAATTACACAGAAAAAATACAAATTTATTAGAAAATATTTAATATGTTTTTGTTTTTATTAAAATCATAGGTTTAATCTTAGGTTTTAAATGAAATCAAATTGATTTCTATGCAAATTAAGTATATTTGTATAAATAACTACTTAAAGTGTTATTTAAGCTCTATTGGGGAACATAAAATATAACGTATACGCAGTGTAGTATTTCTAAATATTTTTAAGCTTCATAATAAATATTTAAATTCCACTTTTGATTAAGTAAATACTTGCTTTAGCAGTGCGTATACGTAATATTTCATATTACGTATGAGTTGGAAATATTAAGTATACGCATACGTATACGATTTTGGAATATTGTTATTTTATATATAAAAATCATTGCAGTTTTTAATTTAAAACAAAAAATGAAACAACTTTGATCCCTTTGATTATTTCCTGCAGTGCACTCTGCACTTCTGTGGCAACGTGCCTGGGGCCATATACAATGTTTATCGTTCGAAATGGTGTAAGCACCGCCAAACACACACCCAACCACCACCCCCTTTAACCCCTGAAGACCCCCATCAAATGCTCAGTAGGCCAGGCAGTCAGCCAGCAAAGCCAGAAAAAGCAGTCACTTGGAGGAGGTTCGAACCCAGTGTCACGTTTGCCGCTCACGTTTTCCCAGCAGCGCTGCCAGCGTTGCGGCTTCAAACAGGTTGGATGTTGCATTGGGGTCTGTGTGCCAGCGTAACACTTTGGGGCTTACCTGCTTGGGGGCTGGAAAATGTGAGCCGGAGCCGGGCGAGCCCGGTGAGGTGACTCGACATCGACTCAACTTGGCTGCTGACGGCGGGTGACGTCTATCGGTGCTGTGGTAATCACACGGGCCGCCGCTTCCTCACGTTGCACGGCCAGGAGCAAAGGCAGTAACAGACGCAGAATAACTGGCTGCAGTAAAGGAAAAGCGGGAAAACCGGGTAGCCGGGTGGTCGGAAAATTGTGATGATGCTGCTGCAGCACTTTGAGGTCAGATTGGCCAACGGCGTCATGGAAAATTTAGTCCCAATAGCGGGGAAAAGCGTCGTCATTGTTTAAGATAATTAAATGAACATTTTTTTTGGTTTAAGAAAAAAAATTCTTTTTGGGATTTGGGAACTATTATGGGACTTATTATTTAATGGATAAAAATAGATTATCGGTGGAAAGAAATAATACAACAAAGTAAATAAGAGCCAAAAACCTGTCAAGTTTTAAAAAATTTTGTGAACATGAACGGGTTTTCTTGAGATAAATAAACATAAAAGGTTGGAAAATCACTGGATATAGGTTAAAATAATTCATTTTAATGTTAATTAATTATTTTCCAAAATTGTCTTAGTTAAAAATTCATATAACTATTAGAATATTATTTATATGATTTTTAAACTAAGAAAAAATCGTTAGTAAAAGACAACATTATAAATGTTGAGGTACAGTTGAAATCATGTAAAAACAAATATTTGTTGCCTTCAGAAACTTGCTAAAAAATATTGTCAATTGCTAAAATAAAAAAAAAAAACTGAAACGAAACTCAAACCAAATAAAAACACATTTGCTAAGCGACTGAGCCAGCGAAATGGCATTGCGATAATTACATAATGATTGCGACTTGAGACGGGCCTCAGTCACAGCGGCTGATCCGATCAGTACAAAGAACGAGTCCGAATGTAAGGCAGCGTTCAATAATAAATTAAAAACAATATTATTTTAATGCAGATTTCATCATACACATGGGCATACGTATTGCTTATATAATTGTGTGAATGTTTACCTTTTCAAAGGCGCTGATCGAATACTAAAAAGGAGTTTTTTATTTGGTAATTATAAAACAAATTAATTAAGAGCTTGATTACTTACTTAGCATTTAATGTAAAATAAAATGTAATAAAAACAAACCGCAGACAAGCAATTAACTAGAATTAATAATATGGACTTTCATCGTCTCACTTTTGCAGGCCTGTTTATCTTTCAAGTCAAGTGCATTTCCTAGAAAATTCTTTTCCTAAATGACCTATACCAAGATTAGAGGCAATAGCCAAACAAAAAAGGGATGTAGGAATGTGTTTACAGGCCTTAAAAATACCCTGGAATTTATATATTATCAAAAAAAATATTAAATAGCTTAAAGAATTTATAAAAATGTTAGATTATTATTTTAATACATTTTCTTTCACAATTTCTGTTATTTTATAATGTTCTCTAGTACTTTGAAGTTATTTTATCATTATATTTTGCAATTTTTAACCCCAATTCCATTAGTCGTTTATTTTCACCTTCTAATGCATTCTTGTCAAAACGTAAGAATTACATACTTTGACAATTTCAACTACAATTACAGCAGCGATGGCGAGCACGTTGCCAAGTAACAACAACAAGCTTAAAAAATTGAAATCAATGCATTTTCCTACCCCCCTTTTACACCCCCTGAATAGTGTGCAAAGAAAATACTTGCGAAGATTTGCATTTTTCTAGACGAAAACCCCCCGCAAGCACCTCGCAACGATAGGAGGGTGTTATGGAAAAAAATAATGTTATTACTGCAAAGGAGCTGGAACAATAATATTACAGTGAAACTAAGCTAAGGCCAATCGAGCAGAGGGAACTTGCTATAGAAGCGCGTATACGTAATATTTCTTATAAGCTTTTGAGAGGTTGAAAAATATTACGCATACGCAGTGGAGGATAATTTAATATTAGTTTTTCGTTAAGGGGGCACATAAATTATTACGTATACTCAGTGTACGATTTTTTAATATTATTTTTCAACTTAATAATTGTTATTTTAAGGGAAAACTTAGTTTGGTTAAATACTTTTAATAGTAAAAATGCATAATATTAGTTTTCTTGCATATTTAAATATGAATTGGAATATTAAATATTTCAAAAGTAAATGAAGCTGATAAATAAATATTAAAATATCAATTCTGGTTAATTCAGATCACTGAAATGTATATAAAAATGAATTATGTAGAACCCAATAAATAGTTTCCTATTTAACCAATCTCCACTATATCAAATCGAGAAATTCTAAAAACAATCGCAATAAGTGGGTAACACGTTAATTTCCATTTGGCTTGCGTAGCTCCCGGACTCGAGTCGCCAACATGTGAGCCCCGTCGAAAGCCGCTAACCGGGAGCGTTGCACTGCCCGCCGCTGCTGGCAGCATTGCGACGCCGTCGCTGGGCACATTTTCCGACACGTGACGACCGCTCGAGTGTCGAGCGGTTCAGCGTTTAGCGCTGAGCGTTTTCCCCGCCGCAGCTCGCCGGCAAGCCAGCAGCGCGCACGCCCCGCCTCTCGCAATGGAAAATATAAATAGCAATACAACTTGATTGCTGATGTATGCAGGGGTGGTTCTTTCTTTAGTTGTTGCTGGAGAATGCAGCAACAACAACAACAACGATAACGACGTTGACGATGAAGGCTGAGGTGTTTCGTAACACCTTTTAGTGTTACACACACACACACCCGACCGCCCTCTCTGGACTGATTACCTTACAGCTGTGTTGGAACACTCTTACACAGAATTTGATAAGGGCCTGGTTAGGCCAGTCTAGCCAGCCAGCCTCTACGTATATTTGCATACTGATAATAATGGCCGGGATTCGAGACTGGGTCTGGTTCAAAAACGGATGTGACTTGGGTCTCTGGGGATACACATACGATTGGTTGGGACACGTGAATCCCTCCGCTCACGTGGATATCGTCTAGCGATCGTGTAATTGGGATTTGCTCAGCGATAATCACAGGGAATTACAACTTGGCAGAGTGATCGAGTAAGTTGCTAATAGTTAATCCAGATTGCACTAGTTTGGTAACTGAAAGGATTGCCAGGGCATTAATTAAGGGTAATATATCCAGTGTGTAGGTCAGTTATAATAATGGGATGCAAGTTTCTATAACTAAACAGGTAATTTAAGGTTTTATTAACAAGTTCATATCTAAAAAAAACTTTGTAAATTATTATGAATAATTCCATATTGATGCATATACCCACAAATAAATGTTTATTCAAATAATTTCATAAATGAAAAGGTTTTAAGTTGAGATATATTGAATATATTTATATATCGGCATAAATATCAGGCTTAGTATCATATCGACGATAATGTAAACATTGACAAATCAAAGTTTTTCAAAATATAACGTATACGCAGTGTAGGATTTGAAGTTCCGTATTTTTAATATGAACAAAAGATTTTCAATTCATTTTAAAATATTGTTATGTTATCATTTGTTGTATATAACGTATACGCAGTGTAGGATTTTAATATATCGATTTTTTTAATATAGAAAAAATTTCAGAATTAATTTTTAATTATCAAAAAATATACAAAAATATCAGAAAAATATTAGTAAGTATTAGCTTTTCTTTATCTCATTATTTTAATTTGATACATTAAATAAAATAACGATTTATTGTATATATTTATGAAGCTAATTTAAACTATTTATTTATTTATAGATTTTCTTTATAACTATTTATATAATATTGTTTATTATTTATTTAATTTCATATATCATGTGCATATGTATAACCATTATGCATTTACTCCTTATCTGAACTATAAAAAAATATTTTCCTTGAGTAATATCTCAGTTATTGCAGCATAAATACTTTCCAGTTTTATATAATAAACCAGCGATATGAAGTTTTTCCTGGTCTAATAATAAAGCTTTTCCGGGGAAGAATAGTAATCTAGGGAAGATAAAGCCATTTTGTGGTGCTGCACTTTATCAGGTTTTGGGTTCTTTGTATTTCCTCAATTACTCCTTGGTTTTGTTTACATTACTATTTTGTTTTATTTTATTTTATGACATTTTGTAATCGGTTTTGAAACCGTCGTCAATAGAATTCATTCTTTCGATTGTCGCCTGTGAGCTTTCCGCTATTTGTGATTCAGCTGGCGATGGCGGAACTTACATAATGTGTCCCGACCTTACTTTTTACTTCCAAGTCGTCGTCTTTGTTTGCCATATGAAGTGGCATTGTTTAGACAGCTATTCTGGGGTCTTGTTCCTTTTGTTTTTAACTGCAACTAAGTTGATAATGCGTTTGATAAGCGTATCGCTACCCCGCGGGGCCCAAGTGTTTAATTATGATTTATATAAGAAGTTGTGGAACGGTTTCGTAATGCCTCCACCAGACAGTTTGGTGGCCGCAAAGAGAACGCCGTGACTGGCTATTATTTACTCAACTTGTTGAGTCTACAAACTGCAAATATCCAAAGTTACAAAAGCCACGTGACCCGGCTACATCTATATATATATATATATGTATATCTATTGGTTTTCCGAAGTTCACGGGGACTAACTATATTTTTTAATTGTCTGCTGATTTTTCCTTAACTAAATATGGGAGTTAAGTGTTTAGTCAAGACGAAGGGTAGGGTTTATTTTATTAAAATTCCACTTTGAAATAGGGAAATACACGAAATTTATTTTAATCTTTACGGGGTCAGTCATCAAAGTAAATGTATAGTATAATTCCATCATAAACTCTGTACATTTCATTTTTTATATATTTTTCTAGGCAGCCAGAAAATTCATTAAGTATTAACATGTCACTTGAATATTTATAGGAAATTAATAAGATGATTTAAAACATTAAAAATCGATTTAGTACTTTTTCTTTTTATTAATTTCTTCTAAATAATTAAGTACTAAATAAACCATTGAAATATTGTCTGCTTTTGTTAAAAAATATTCTAAAAGCCTTAAACAGTTTTAAAAAACATTCCAAGAAACCATATAAATTATTATTTCACATTTCAATATGTGTAATATTTATTTTGTAATACCAAAACTGTATATTCATCAATATTTTTTTGCAATTCCATATGGCCACGCTTATTACCATAATGAACTCTTTGCTGGCAATTTTTATTATTATTATTATTATTTTTCACGAACCAATTACAGAACTGCAATACCATTTTCAGTTATATGTATGCGAGTGCAAAATGAATTCTTGAGAACTACTTACAAAAGGCCTTATGCTTTTTCTGTTGTTTTTATGCTAAATTTCTAAATTTTAAAATATTTTTAAAATATAAAAATTAGAAAGTAAAGTATTTAAATATATAATATGAAGATTTTTGCCTAAGACAATAAGAGAGTTTTTCTTTTCATAAGGACCCTTAACACTGCCGCAAAAAGTAAGCAATGATTTGCAATGAAACTAGATATTTGTTTATTTGAAATGCTTATTAAATACGGAATTTTAAAGGGAATTCCCATAAAGTAGAGTTTATCTTTAAGACACTTTTCAAACCTTTATTTACCACATTTATACATATATATATATATATATTTTTTTATTAAATTGTTTAGAATAATTAAAAAAATCTGGAATAATTAAAAATGTTAGAAACATAAATGCGACTGAATGAAATTGCTAACAATTCTTTCAATTATTATTATGTATTTTTGATCTACAGATTATCTTTTAAATACACTTATAAAAGTATCTTCAATAATTCGAAAGTTCTCCAAGAAATATTCATAATTAAAGGGTATTCCAGGCCTTAGTTTTCCCAGCGTTCCATTTATTTCTGGTTAATAATATGTTGGTTGTTTTTGCCTTTGTATTTCTCTGAATATTTTGTGTAAGACGCTTGCGTCACCATCAATTCCAATTGGCACAGACACACACACAAAGCCACAAGCCGAGAATCCGAATCAGAATCAGAATCAGGCTGAAAACTCACGCGGCCAAAGCAAGTCACCTGTATGAGTATATGCGCGTGTGTGTGTGTTTGAGCGTCAAGAGCGACGCCGCAATCCCCACCCTCCCCAAGCCATCCTCTGGCCAAATCACGTTCTAGTTTCGAATGTGCAGCTCAAAACGATTTCAGATTGCGCGCTCGCTGATTACTCAACAAAGGCAATGTGATCTCGCTTGCAACCCGGCCAGTCCGAGCCTCGAGCCAGGTTCGATGGGACGGCCAGTTGGGAAATTTCACTTTTACCCGGCCACAGGCAACCGCACCGAACACGTTGTATAGCAGCAGCGCGGTCGCGTGTAGCGTAGCGTGCAACACAACGTGACCGTCGAGCAAGAGCGAGAGCAAGAGCGGGAGTAAAACGCTGTTAATTCCATAAGCAAAACTCTGTACTGTTCAAACCGGTCCGCGGCCCCCCATAGTCAGCAGCGCAGTTCAGCGGAGAAATGCTTTCTCAAGTCCAAAGCGAACTTTGTTAAGCTCAATTACGATTCGGCGTTCTATCGAGGCGGTTGTGGCAGCTCGAAAAGCAAACACAAGTACCAGAATATATACAAAGCAAAATCCGATCGGACCGAGATAAGAAGAGTTCCGATTTTCGTTCGTTCGCTTCGAGAATTTCGTTTAAAAGCATTTCGGCCAAGTGCACTAACCGCAGAATCGGCTAGCCAACAAAGCCACAAGAACCATTTGAAGAAAGTCTCCCACAAAAAAACAAAAAAGAAATGAGAATATAAAAAGTGTTTCTAAAAGTGATTAATTACCAAGTTATAAGTTGAGAAATATTATTGAATATTTAAAACAAAAAAACATACATTTCGCCCAATAAACGTCATGCCAAAAGCGTAAAAATAAACATTATGTCGATTGTCTGCACGCTGGAGCAAAAAGTGAACTTTTTTAAGGCGGCTGCAACGACCAAGAATTTGTTGATACTTAAAAATAATACGGATACCAATTACCAGGATAACACCAACAGCAGCAGCAACAAGCAAATCCAATGTAGGTGCCACAAAAATAACAAAAGTTAATAATCTAGTGTTCAAGAACAATAACACAAAGTTTGCAACGCAAAACAAAAATTTACCCAAAAAAAAAAAAAAAGGCAGTGAAAATATGCGGAGAAAGGGGGGTGGGGGGCTCCGCTTAGTCACTTTGTTTTTGTGAATTTTGTCAAGAAGCGCGAGACTGCAGCGCTACCGCTCTCTCTGTCGCTGCCTCCCTCGCTCGCTTAGGGGTTGCCGGCAGCTGCGCGGCCAGCGTTGACGCCGGCAGCGTCTGGCCAGAGTGCGAGCACATTGAACTGCAAATGCCAATTCGATGGTCACGGTGAGGGTGAGAGACAGAAAGTAGAGTGGGGGAGAAGAGTAGAGTGGGGAAGAAGCACCCAACACACACACTCATGCACAGAGAGCCCCCACAAAATCTGCGACGTGCGATTCTTGTTTACGTTGCGTCTTTGTGTCTGTGTCGGTTCTACGTTCTTTGTTGTCCCCCATCTAATTTTCGCTCTCTCTCTTGCTCGATGGTGATTCTTGCATCATTGCCGTAATCATTGTGTAAATGCTTGAGCTAAAAACGAAAGCAAATACTAGGGGGGGCGGCAGCGGCCGTGGGGCAAGGGCAAAGGCAAGGGCAAGGACCATCGAACAAAGAGAGTTCTGTGTGTGCGTGTGGCGCTTGTATATGTGTGGGGGATCGCATTAGACATTAACGGGACTTGGCAGACCTCTTTTTTGGCCAATTTTATGATAAGGGAGAACTACTTACTATATTTACCTGTATTTATTCGCCATGTGTGACATGACGGGAGATAAGACTGATTTTGAAAGAAATGCCATAAAAAAAGTGATAAGTGAGAATTGTTTTGGTGGCAGGAAAAGAGATATTTCGGCGTAATCTTTGATTTCGATTTGGGAGCAAGGTCTTATTTGTTTATTATTATTTTGTAGTTGTTAAAAAAAAAGAAAAACTAGCGAAAACATTGTCTGCTTATAGGGGTTAGGAAATGTGTCGCAAAGTGGGATAGCCTTTTAATTTATAAAAAGAAAATTAATAAATAAATATAAATCTAAAAAGCTTCATTATTCATTTAGAAGCTTTAAAAATTATAAACTTTATGGGAAAAGGAAATAAATTATAAACTCTAATGGGAACTTTAATTATACCCAATTTTATTTATGACTTCTGAAGAGCTCTATAAAATTTTATTAAGGGAAATAAGTTATAAAAACAAATATTTGTATGAAAATGCATTAGAAAATTTATTTAAAACCTTATATTTTATTAAATAATATCATTTTTCAAGTCTTTTATAAATTTAATACAGTTTGTAGTTGCTGAAAATTAAAAAAAATATGTTTTCCATTCAGAATTTATTAGAGAATGAAATTGAAAAATTTGGGAAACTGCAGGGAATAAAGGCCAAACAAAAACTTCATTTAAAACTATAAAAAAATAAATAAAATAAAATAAAACTTTAAAACATTATAATTAATATTTCACAAACCAAAACAAATCAACTAACCAGCCCCCCTTACCTTGTTTTCTACCTTTACAGTTCCCCGCATCCCGCAGCATCACAACAACAACAACAGCGGTAGCAACCTGCAGCATCAGCAACACTTCCAGCAGACGCTCGCCCAGCTGCAGCACATCAGCCAGCAGAAGCTAAGCGCCGGGGACTTTAGTCCTTACGGACCACGCCCTCATACCGGAGGCAAGGAGGAGTCGCTTCTGTTGCTGGCACCGCCAGCCAAGCTCTATCCGGAGTCAGCAGTGGCAACAGCAATGCCCGAGGTGCTCAGCGCCACGCCCACTAATAGCCACAACAAAGCCATTGCCAGCGCCTCGATCGCCATGATGAACAACGTCCGTTTGACGAACATCTCGCCGACGCTGTCGATGAACGGCAGCTCCAACGAGGCCACAAATTGTGAGTAATTTCTAGAAATTGATTAATTAAAATATTCATTCTTCAGAAAAAAATCTAGAGTTCAAAATCCTCCTAAATTTAAAGCTAAAAATTCAATATTAATTTCCTTTATCTCTTCTTCCTTGCAGTGCATCCCCTGTCCATGTATGGAGGTTCCATTAGTCCGCAGTCCAATGACAGCGGCATGTCCGACAGCCTGGGCAAGTTTGCTCCCCGTAATGGCTACGATGACAACATGATGGGCAAATCATCACAGAACGGCAATGGTCCCCAGTCGGCCATGACGGCTGCCCAAAAGGAGCTCTTCTCGCAGCGCAAGCAGCGAGAATTCACGCCCGACAACAAGAAGGACGAGAGCTACTGGGATCGGCGGAGACGCAACAATGAGGCAGCCAAGAGGAGCCGCGAGAAGCGGCGCTACAATGACATGGTCCTCGAGCAGCGTGTCATTGAGCTGACCAAGGAGAACCATGTGCTGAAGGCTCAACTGGATGCCATCCGCGATAAATTCAACATCTCCGGCGAGAACCTGGTCAGTGTGGAGAAAATCCTGGCCTCGCTGCCCACCAGCGAGCAGGTGCTAAGCAACACCAAACGCGCCAAGATGAGCGGCAGCGGTGGTTCTTCCTCGGGCTCCTCGCCCTCCAACAGTGGCTCTGGTGGTGGCTCATCACCGGGTGGCCACAGTCACAGTGGTTACCCCGTGGGACCGCCACTCTCTCCGCTGATATATGGACCCAATGGCAATGGCCGGCAAGAGGCCACAGTGAAGAGTGTGCATCACATACAGCATGCTGGTGCCCCGCTTCAGGTGCCGCCACCACCCTCGCATCTGCAGACTTTGGTTGTGCCCACGCCCCAGCCTCAGCCGCATCTCTACCAGCCACAGATCCCGCAGCAGCAGCAGCAACAGCAGCACCCGCTTCCTCCTCACCAGCAACAGCACCCGCAGCCACAGCAGTCGCAACAGCAACAGGAGCCCAGCCCAAGTGCCGGCTCAAGTTCGCCACCTGTCTCCGATCAGCACAACCGCCCGCCACCCAGCACTATCGCCAATCTTCAGGTGCAGCTCCAGCAGGCTCTAAACAGGAATGTGCGTCCCGAGGATCTGGATAGCTTGCGCAAGGCGGTGGCTGCCGGGGCCCTGTACAATGCGGCGGCTGTTGTGGGTGCCGCTGCTGCTGGTCCTCCACCGCCGCCATCCGCTGGATTGTATGTCCCGGCGCCGAGCGCCTATAAGGATCACCTAGAGGCCGCAGCAGCTGGATCAGCCTGGAGCCACAGCGTCGAGGCAGCCGTTAGCAGCAGCGCTGTGGATGCGGTTAGCAGCTCATCGGTGGCCGGCAGTGCCGCCAGCGTTCTAAATCTGTCACGGCGGGCGTGCTCACCCAGCTACGAGCACATGCTCTCCTCGACCACCTCCTCCTCCGCCCTGTCCTCTGCCTCCTCTTCGGGCGCTGTCTCGGGAGACGATGAGCAGGAACACGAACCAGCGCACTTGGCTCCCCTGCAGCTTCAGAGGAGTAGTTCTCAGCCAGGCAGCGATGCCAACAACTGCCTGCCGCTGAAGCTGCGCCACAAATCCCATCTGGGGGACAAGGATGCGGCGGCTACGGCCCTGCTCTCGCTGCAGCACATTAAGCAGGAGCCCAACTGCAACCGGGCATCGCCGCCGGCTTGGAATGATGGCGGTGACAACTCCAGCGATGAACGCGATTCCGGTATCTCCATTGCCAGTGCCGAGTGGACGGCGCAGCTGCAACGCAAACTGCTGGCCCCCAAGGATGCCACCAGTGTGGTGTCCAGCGCTGAGCGCGATCAGATGCTAAAGTCGCAGCTGGAGCGCCTGGAGTCGGAGGTGGCCAGCATTAAGATGATCCTGGCGGAGTAACCCGGCTCGAAGGGAGGCAGGCGCAGGAGCTGGAGCAGGAGAGAGAGCGAAGAGACAGAGAGACTTTGAAGGGATCAAAGTAGCAGGAGCGGAAAGTAGAGAGTAGAGAGTTCCATGGCGCCAGTACACACACACACACAAGTTTTAAGAGTATATATATATACATATGGGAGTCCAAAAAGAGTGTTAACTATTAGATATCGATGCATGCTTGTCTCTATCTTTATGTATAACCTGGCTTAGACATATATCTATCCCACTGTATTGAGTCTTGTATCTATTTATATGTGTTTTATGTTTAACTATATAGATCTCGTCAAACTCGGAGCTAAAACAAAATCCTTAAGAAGAAGAATTTCTTATTTAACCTCTATTTGCATAGCTATTTACATCCCTATGCATCCCAAGTTTCCTTAGCACAGCGGAGAAAGTAGATAAAATATTGCTACTGTACATATTACACAATTAATCATACTTCCTATATATATATATTATATATAACCATACGTATTCCTATCGTGTACATAATTTTAGTTGCAAGCTAAGCTTATTATTATTATCATAATTATATTATATTATTGTGTAGTAAAGCCAACATATACATTATATTTAAGGAAAGCGTGAAGCACATTCAAGTGAGAGATGAAAGAAATCTGAAAAGAAATAAAAAAAAAACATATATATTAAAATATATTCTGCAATAAATAACTTTAAATATTTTACCTTAATGTTTGTCGTTCTTAATTGATTTATTGTTTGCTGCTTTGGTTGCTTTAACTAAATGTTATGAAAATGTTTAAGAAACACACAAAAAACATATATACATATAGCTGGTAGATTATTGATTCAACCGATGTATTAGTGTCGAGCATTCACTTTTAAAGTTGTATTAAATGCTAAAGCATAACCATTTACATTTAAATTTAAACGAAAAGAAAAACAAAGTGAGAAAGCACACAAGAAAAAATACATATGATTATTACTACATTTACTATGAATATAAATATTTAAATGATGTGAATCTATACCAACTAAATATATACATATATATATATAACTCGTTTGTGTTGATCAATGAAAATAAAACTATTTATAATGATGAAAAGAAATTAGGTGATTTTTATTGAATAATTTTTCCATCGGGTGAATGACTCATTATATTATCACCAGTTTAGGAATTACATTATATTTGCTACAGAACGCATGTACTTTCCCTTTGTGTTATTAAAAAAAACCTTTATAGTTGAGTGGTAAAGAGATTATTTATTTCTTAATGACTTTGTTGCCTTGTATTCGTACAACGAAAAAAGTTTTGAAAATTTAAATTTATTTAGAATAATATCGTGTGTTTTTTTTAGTTTTCTTGTTTTATCATTATTCGAAATACAGTATAAGTATAATAATTAAATATTCTCTGTCTTTATAATAAATCCTTAAACATCACATGAAAAGTTTTTCTTGTTGTTGGGTTTTCTTTATAATTTTTGTTAAATACTTTTTAACCTTTCTTTGGTATCATTTCGAAAATTTGAATATATTTCGTTTGTTTCGTCATTGTTTAGCCTAGGAAAAATGAATCTAGTCCACAAAAGTTATAGACTTAGATCAAGACCTGTTTATAAATTTCGTTTATACATATATATAATAACTTAATAATAGTAAGTACCATATGTTGTGGTTTGGTTGAGGGCTTTGGTATCTTATCTTTGGATTGGGATCTCGGTTGTAAATATATGTAAATACAGAATTTTCTTTGGTTTAAGACGATTTCTCACTTTGTGTTTATTTTTTTGGTTTTTTTTTGCTTGTATATAACTCCCCAGCCTTGCCTTGAAGAATAGCTTTTGCGATATTTTGGTGTAGAGGTCTGTATATATATATATCCTTTATCTATATTTATAGTATATATCGTTTTGCGTTTTTCGTTAAGTTTTCTGTGTTCTGTTTACATTTTCGTTCGGTTTGAGAGTGCACAACTGTAAATTGTAGGTACTTATTAACTAACTACAAACACAACACATGCCGCCACGCCATGTAAAATTTTCAGGGGGGTGTTGTCTTCCGAATTTCGGTGGCTGAAAAAATCCATCAAAATGCTAAATGTTCTAACTAAGTTTCCTTTGGGTTCGCCTTTACATTCATTTGGTTTTTGGCATTATCTAAGAGAGGTCAAGAGTGTTTTTTTTTTTTTGCTTTTTTGTTTTGCGTTTTTGGAAAACGTTGATTTGGCCTTAAACTTTTTGGTAGATTTGTTAGCTTCGGTTGGGTTCTGTTTATAGTGTGAGTGAGCTGTGAGCCAGAGCTGTGTCTATAATTTTTTGCTACTTAATTTTAATTAATAGAAAAGAAAAAGGTGTCAAAGCACTTAAAGGCGTTATTACTTGATGGCTTAATGCCACGATTTTTGAGGTTTCCGTATCATTCACATAAGAAATTCCAATAATAAATAAATATTAAAGAACATAATGTTAAAATATATTAAATTTTTAACTTTGGAATCTTGTAAAATTAAAAAATCAACTAAAAATAAACATTTTCCCTTTCCCACAACTCTGGCTTCTGTGTGTGTGTCGATTGTGTGGCTTGAGTTTTCGTGTAAAAAGGTACATGATAAGATTGTTTCACGACTCATCACTCCCGAGCTGGCTTAACTCCTTGACTCCAACTCTACGTCACTTGGTTGGCATCCCCTGCATTGCCCGCTGAAACAGAGACCGAGGCCGAGGACATGGTGGCAGCTGTGGTGGATGCCTGGGCAGCCACTGCCGCTGCCGCCGTGCTCTGTTCCTGGCTCCAGGGATGCACCATGTCATAGTACTTGCGATAGTCATAGTCAAACAGCTCGAAGTCGATGCGATATATCTTGAGCAATTGGTCCAACGTTGAGCGATCAAGATCGGCGAAATAGCGCTCGACCAGGACCTCCGATTTAACGCCGCTGCGTGCCTGGTTGCCTATCTTCCGCTGCTTTCGCTGAGGCAGCTTGCCCAGCCCCAACAGTAGCGATTCCAGTCCTGCCTGCCGTATAATAAACTCCGAGTCGCGCTGGAATGTCTCCGTCTTGCCAATGATGGTGAAGTTGACGCTGCAGGGCGTACAGAAGCTATAGACGGGCGCCCAGTGCTCGTCGAATCTCTTGCCCGCCGCATGCTCGGCTATTAGGAAGCGCACAAACTCCTCAAAAGTGGGTCCACATCTGGGCCACGGTCCGCCCAGCTGACGATTCCTATAGCGATGCACAATCTTGGTGCCCAAAGCCTTATAGAAGGTGTTCTTGTTGCCCTCCAGTTTGTTGCGATAGGCGCTCAGTATCCGCTCGAAGGGATCACGCACAAAGAGGAAGGACAAAGCACTGGGCAGCAGCTCCATTAGCTCAGCGAGTTCCGGGCGAGGAAAACGCTTGCGCGCCAGCTCCAACGGCTGTGTCTCCGTCCGCTGCAGATACTTCACATCGTAGCCAGCTGAGGGAATAAACAACAATTTAAAATAAATAAATGTATTATTAGGTTGTAATAATGCTAAGTTATTCCCTGGAACTATTAATTATATCACTAAGGGTGCTTATAGAAACTGTTTAGATATAGAATAATCTAGGGTAAAGTATAGAAAATAATCTAGATTTTATAAAAAGGCTTTACATATTTATAAAAGCAGACGTAAGTGCTGTAATTTTATTTAATTTTTAATTGGAAAAGGCGAAGGTATAGGGTGGATGATCAGCTTTAGTGAGAGAGGGCTTTAGGGTCTGAAAAAACCTAAAGCTGAGTCAAATCTGAATTGTTAACATTCTGGAATGTCTACAATATATCTTTAGATTTGTGGTATAAACTTTACTCTTTTAGCTACTTCCAAAATTTATATTATTATCTTAAAGTATAACAAAAAGCAAATCCCTTACTACCTTAGTCCCTTAACCAAAGGACGTATCGCTGAGATACTTACCAAGTATATTAAAGTAATACATCCATGTACTGCTGGCCGCCTTGAAGACATTGCACCTGAAAAACGAAACATAAAATCATTAATATAAAACTCAAACAATATTCAAAGCTCAAATAATAAAAATACAAATAACAGATGGCAACATTAAAAATAAATGAAACAAACACTAACCAAACTAGATTGTTGTGTCCCGGCGAGACGAAGAATTCCCAGGGATTCGGTGGGTACTTTTCCTGCAGCTTATAACGTTCGCAGACGGCGGCCAGGTGTTCGCTTCTTCGCTGCAATTCCTTCTCAGTGCGGCTGTGCAGCTCCTCGGAGTACTCGTAAACGGGATTCAGAGTGCTTACGGGCAGCGCTGGCGGAGGCACTGCCGCCGAGGGTGATGAGCTTCCAATGGTACTGGCGTTGCTGGCGGAACCCTTGCCCTGCTGCTTGATCAGCAATCGCTGACGCTGCAGTTGCTGTCGCTTGAGTTTAAGCTGTTGCTTCGAGGGCTCCGCATCCGCCTCCAATTCGGCAGCTGTGGCCCGTTCCCGATGCTCGTAGGCATTGAGGGATTCGCGGAAGAGAAAGGCAAAGTAACAGAGACCCACTAGGACACAGGCACCTATCTTTAGATAGGTCTGCAGTCGTCTTCCATAGCGCAGGCGGATGAGCATTGTTTCGGAAGAACTTCTACCACGCCGGCCTGTGGCGAGCTCTCTGCATGTTCCAAGGAAGTGAAAGGGGTTACTAAAGTGGAAGTAGAATTTAAGTGTATTATTAGAAATAGAAGAATAATTAATTAGCTAAAATTTAAAGAGCAATCTTCTTGCATTTCCTATTTTTTTAAGCCCACAGGGCGCATACTTAACGACACAAAATATAAATAATAAACTCAGCTTTCTTTCCACCCCCCAAAAGCAACTCCTAAACTTCCTTTTTGGCGCTTTCGCCACTTGTTGGTGTGTATACACACACTCACATCCAGCGACACACATTACGACTCTTGGCAAACTACGTCATAGCCGCACACAGACACCCAAACTGGGACACTTGAGCGAAAAAAAAACAGAAAAAAAACCTGAACTGGCAACAAACACACTCGAAAAGTAGGACGTCATCCTTAAGCGTCAACACTTGCCACTGCACTTGCCGTTGCTGTTGCACGAGTAGTCGTTGCGTCGAGAAGGGGATCATTTGCTGGCCGGACTGGGAATTGGCCGCTGATACATATCTGTTTTGCTGGCACGAAAGCTGTAAAGTATTCACAACACCTCTGAGACCACTTGAGGGGCAGTTATAGTTGCCCAGGACGACCCCTCGTTGTCGCCAGGATGCCTATTTAACCCATATGCCGCCTCTGGTACTCTATATGCCTGATGGGAAAGTAATTAGCTTGAAGGATAACTCACTCACTTGGCAGCGCGACGGGCGTTTTAATTTGGATTCCTATTTTTCGATGGCTTCCTGCGCGTGTATATACAGCACTGAAAGCCTATGGCGCCCGCTTCACGCACCCCTCCTCCTCCTCCTCCACCTCCGGCTCTGTTACGTGTTGCGTTTGGCTTCGGGGCTCCTGCTGCCTGCTCCGCTTCTGCCGTGCTGCTCACGGCGGCCACTCGCTCTCAACTGCCAGTCGGCGGCTGCCGCACACAGGATGGCTGGTCCTGCTCCTCGGAAGCCGACAATCCAGGCAGAGCGCCTGCGCAGGGAGAGCTGCCAGAGTTACACTGGGACAGCGGCTGGCCGCCGGGTGAAATTACAGGATGTTCCAGGGATTTTATGTGATCATCAATTGTGGAAGCAGACAAGTTCCAATGGCAGTTCCAATCCCATTAAAAATTAAACATTTTCAAAATCCCTTAAATTAAAAAAATAAGACAGTAAAAAAATAATTAATGAATAATAATATGTAATATTTAAATTAAAAATTATTACTTAATTCTTTTAAACACCTGAATCGGTATTCCTTGATTGCCATCATCTAGAATCCTGGCTTGCGCAGAGTTTATTGTTATCCTGATCCTGTTGTTGGCGTTTCCTTCTTTGTTTCTTAGGCTGTCAAGCTAAGAGAAAATCTAAACAATATAAATAAATATTTGAAAAACAGAAAATTCCACAAACATATTTATAGAAATAACAAAAACAATTTGGTTTTATTTTTTGTGTATATTAAATCTTTGTATTTTTTCCTTTTCTATAAATATTTTACTTTAAAGTACAAACAAATTATTAATAATAAACTTCTAATACTACGTTTTTAAGACACTTTCGTTTTTTGTTGTTGTTGTTCATCTTGTGTGGTTTGTTTTTGTTTTCTTTTATACTCTTTCATTTTGCATTTGCATTTAAATATATTTATTATTTTGTTGTGTGAGTGTTGCTGTTATTTGAAGCGCTATATAAATGATTTATACGTTTTTTATACAACTTTTCCATTAACTTTTCTGAGTGTTTTTTTAAATCGGTCTTATTGCAGTTGCTCTCGGTTGTTGTTGTTGTTGTTGTTGTGTGTGTGTGTTTGGTTGTTGTGGCGGTCCGAAGAAGTGTGATTCAAAAACAAGGTTCACTAAATATGCTTCAATTTTCGACACTGGCTGGATTATGGTTTATGGATTCCGGGTTCTATATACGTTTATCGGTACTATATGGTACTATATGCAAGTTATGCTAGGGGCTTACATTTTGTTTTTGTTTTGTTTTTTGCCTTGCTTTAAAGTAAACATGTACAAAGTATCAAAAGAACTATTTTATGTAGCAATCATACAATATATATAAGATAATAATAATAATATTGAACAATATATATATATATATATATATGCGTGTGAAGAAATATATATATATAATGTTGTTTTGTTTTGTGTTTTTGTCTAGCGCTTTGCCTTGCTTTGCTTCAATTACTTTACTCTTTGTTTTCCCCTATTTGTTCAAATAACATTTAGCAAAAATAGAGCCTGCCTTATATACAATACAACTTTTTTTTTGTTTTTGTGTGTGTGGTTGGTTCTAACCTTCACGATATTCCCTTTTTATTTTTGCAAAATATATAACATTATATACGGTTTGTTTCTATACTTTGTATATATATATAATATATATATATATATATATATATAATATGTTCCTTTCCATTCACGACAAATACTAGGCGACTGATTCTCCACTCTTTCTTCGATCTCATTTTGTATCTTCTTTTTTTTTGTAGGTTTTTCTTGTGTTTTTCATTTTTTTTCTGCTTGGTGCTTGGCCTTTTTACACTTTGGACTAACTTATTGCATAGGTTTCGGGTTTCCATGTATGTATGTATATATTGTTGGTAAAGAATTCGCTTTAAGATTACTGTGTGTCCTTAGGCTAGAGCATTTAAAACTAAAAAACAAATTTTTTGAAACAACGCAAGCTTACGGAAACTATATATAGGCTATAGATATATCTGTATATGTACTGTTTATATTCATATTTTATAAGATTACAAAAAAGGTTATATAAAACCTAAAAAATAAGGGTGCACGGTAACTGCTCTGATCTGCTGGATCCAACGGATCAGCTTTTGTTTTTCTTTCTATTTAATTAAAGACTTTCGGCTTGGTGCAGCGCATTAAAAGTAGGATAAACCAGGGATGTAGATACATCGATGGAAATATAGTAAAAAATTTGGATTTATTAAAGATTTAAATATCAAAAAAATAGGAAAAAAATATATTTCATTTGTCTGTTTTACCTATCGTTTTTATTTCATTTGATATATTAAAGAAAATATCAATTTATCGTTTTAAATCAAAATCCTCGATCTATGCTTCAAATATCTATATTTTATCAACAGATCGATATTTTCTGGCATCCCTAGGAAAAAATTAAGACTAAAAATGGGGTGTTCATGGGTTGCATCTTTATAAAAAAAAAAAAATGAAAGAAAAAATATTTACAGGTGGAAATCCGATTTAAAAATAAAATTATGCCTGCTTGAGAGAGAGAGTGGGTGTGGTATGGTGTGTTTCAGCCATCTACTTTGCCTAGTTCTTTATTCTACATGTTAGAGTTTAGGGGAGCTTCTCGAATATGTTAACGTTTACTCAACTAATTTGTTCAATTTTCCTCTTTTCTGAGCTATACATTAAATTGCCTGTTTCACTTGACTAGCAGATCATTTCCAATGTTTACATTTGGGCGAGCAGTGGCGGTGCCAGAGATGAGAGATATATATAAGGTTCGAAAAAGAAAGTGTAAATGAAGTTTAAGCGGCGCTTGCATCCGTCTGTCTGTGGGTGGGTGTGTGTGTGTGTCTGGGTGTGATGTTGCTCGCTATGAGACGCAACATTATTGCAACTTGTGGCTACCACTAACTATACAAAAAGATCCTCAATCGGAAACTAAGAAGCTAAGAACTACAAACGAAAGCGTTCGGTATCAGTATCAGTGCGTGTGATATATATACAAGTAGACGGCGATCATCCGATCGTCTTCTCCCTATGCCAGCTGGGGCGAGCTGCTGTTGGCGGAGCGCTGCTCATCCGCCGTCGTTTCGTTGGCAAACTCCTGGAAACTCAAGCCCAGATCGTTGTTGAGCTGCACAATATTAAGCACATCGCCGGCCTCGCGCCAAGTCTGCTGCTGCTGATGATGATGAGGTTTTCTTACCAAGCCTCCGCCACTGACGCTATCGTCGTCCTCCTCGCTGAGTATATTGTTCAGACACAGGTTGAACTCATCGTAATCGACAAAGTTGCCGCAGTCCAGGGCGGTGGCATTGGCCAGCTCCGGCATTAGCACCTCATCCACGTCGGCGGCACTACTGCTGCTATGGTAGGACAGCAAATGATCGGCTTCCTCCATGTAGCCACCAGCTGCTCGCGCCAGATTCTCGTAATCGGTCGCTTCTTCACCGTCCTCGTCCTGCGCCTGGGCTAAAGGAAAGCTGCTGCTGCTGCTGCTATGGTTGATCTCCAGCTGATGCTGCTGCAGCTGCTGCTGATGCGGCTGCTGTTGCTGTTCAAAGTCTTCAAATAGCTCCAGCAGATCGTCTTCGTGCGCATCGCTCGGATGGTTCAAGCCTTTAGCCAAGGCGCAAAACTCTGGTCACTTGTAGTCACGCGACGTTCTTCTCCGTCGTCCCTCGGTCAACATGGACTCCCCGATGACTATGGAAGACACATTGAATCTTATTAGAAGATGCCCTATGATGGCCGAGAAATTTAACAGCTCTCACCTGCACTGCGCGTCTTCCTCCTGGCCTCAGCCACGCTCTCTATACTGCCAGCGTTAGCATTCGCTCCACCTACCGCTCCTCCCTTGCCTGGTGTTCCCTTAGGCTCTGCCGCGGCAGCGGCGGCGGCAGCAGCTGCTGCTGCATTGCTCCGACTATAAATGATCTTGTTGGCCGCCGCACTGGCTCGTACGCTTCGCCGAGTGCCGATCTTCTCGTCCGTCGGCGAAGTGGCAGAGTTTACATTGTTATTGGTGGCTGGATTGATGGTGCTGCTGGCCGCTGCAGCAGTGGCGCCTCGGGTCGCATGAACTACGCTGGTGCTGCCGCTGACAATGCTGTTATTTTGGCTGGTGACCACCACAGCTCCGCCTGGCGTTGTTGTGGGGGCCACTGAAATGGGCGCACTGGGATTGCTGTTGGCGTTGTGATTACTGCTGGCGGCAGTGGGATTCCCACCTGGCGCTTGAGCCTTGCCGGACCTGGGTGTACCCGGTGGCGGAGCGGTTGCACTCAAAGCCAAGTTGTTGGTGGTTTCTAGGAGAAAGACAAGAAGAAAATATATGAAAATTTATAAATTGCTATTTTTGGTAATAAGTAAAAATATAAATGCTTCACCAGCTAGCTCAACACCTATTGAGCCCCCTTTGGCACGTCATCCCTCACCGAATTAAATGCAAAGCACCCGGCCATTATGATAAACATTCTGCTAGAGTCTAGACTTTGGCTAGATTCCAACCCTTTAGGTCAAAGTCCAACTTACTGTGCTGTTGCTGATGTTGCTGCTGCTGGGCATTGCGTCGCGTCACGTGCTTCTCAACTGCCGCTGCCGCTGCTGCTGCTGCTGCCGCATCGACTGCCTCCACCTGGGCCTGCTTGGAGTTGCGCACCTTACCAGCCACCTCGATCAGCGGCTCATCCGAATCGGATGACTCAATCTCCATCTTTTTGGGCAGGCTGCTCGCAACTGCGGTGTCAGTTTCTCCTACATTGTTTACAGACACGGTGACGCTGCTTCCACTGCTGACACGGGGTCGCTTCATGTTGCTATCGCCCAGGTCGGAGGCATCGTTACTGCTGCCGCACTCGGACTCCTGCCTACGCCTCTTGCTGTTGTTATTGTTGTGATTAGGTGTGGGCGTTAGAACCCGTGGGCTGGCGGTGGAGGAGGCGCGGGATAAACTCTTAACGGTGCTGGGTGTGCTGCTTGTTGTGGCCGCAACTGTGGCAGTGGCTACGGTGGGATCCGGACTAGCTTTGGTCGCATCCAAGGGACTCTCCAAACGGCTGCTGGCTCTGGTTCTAATCCTCGGTGTATCCCCATCCACCTGTGCAGGTATCTCAATCGAAATGGGTTGCAGGGAGTTGGCTCTGGCTTCGTTGGTCTGCGGCCTCTCCTGCACCTTCTCCTGCTCCTGCTTGAGCTCACCTGTTTTTGGCTCCGTCTTAACTTCCACCTTGGGTTCCACCTTGAGCGCCGTTACCGCCGGCTTATTCGCTGGTTCCTTCTTGATGGTCAGTAGCGGTGGCATCTCCTCCAGTTTCACCTTTACCTCGGTGCTCTTGACCGCCGGCTGCTTGCTGCTCTCTGTAAGCTTCTTGATGAGATCATCGTGTTCGAGTATATGGTGTTCGCCATTCAACTTGACGCTGCCTAAGCTACTTGTCTTCGTGATTGTTGTGGCTGCTACCGTCACCGTGGCCACAGTGGCCACTGTTGCCGCCGGTAGTGAGTTCTCCAGACTGTTGAGGAACGCACTCCCACTGCTGGCACTGGCGCATTCGCTGGTCTCTTTAATCATCGACGACACAATGTCTTCGAGATCCTCGGGAAAATCCCCCTCCATCTTGGCCAGTGCCTTCTCAATCTCATCGTCCGCCTGCTGTTTCTGTTGCTGCTGCAGGGATACCACTCCTCCAATGCTCGCAGGAGCTGCAACTGGTACAGAGGCACCCGTAGCTGGCGTCGAGCTGGGCGCAATCACTGACGCTGACACTGTCATTGCTGTCGTAGTTGTGCTTGGCTGTGACTGCGTTTGTTGCTGCTGCACCAAGGTTCCCGCCTTGCTCACCTGAATGGGACTGCTTGAGGACAGCTGATGGGGACTCTTCTCGGACAGCGCATCCATCGACTCAATGCCGCTATCTTCGCCGCCGCCATTGTTGCCATGACCGGGTGTTCCGCTACCATTGCTGGCCGGTGAGTTCCTCAGGGTGTTCGGCAGAGCTGCTGGCGACGAGGTTGAGGTGGTACTGATCGACGAGGATGTGGAGGAGGTCGACAGAGATACAGTAGCAGAGACCGATGCGGGTGCGGACGAGGCGACCACAACCACAGCACTGTTGACCGTGGTCATGGGCGGCATGGCCACTGGCAACTTTCTATCACAGATCAGCTGAGTCGTTTGCGTGGCGCCGGTTGTCGTCGGAGCTAGTGTTGCCGTTGTTACTGCTGCCTGAGATGGGACTATGCTCGGAGCCTGCTCGGCCGTGACCTGTGGCGTGACTTTGGTGATTTCCACACGCTTTAGGGTCGTCGCACTGGGCAACATGGTTACGGCCGCCGCCAGTTGTCGCTGCTGTTGCTGCTGCTGTTGTTGCTGCTGCTGTTGCTGCTGCTGCTGTTGTTGTTGCTGTTGTTGCTTTTGTAGCTGCAGCTGCTGCACGGCTGTGATGTATGGCGGCGGCTTATGGTTTTTTGTCATTGGCTTGCCACCCACAATGGGTGTGATGGTGGCCGCAGTCTTGATCGGATTCTTCATTGTCAGCAGCCGATTGTTATTGTTGCCGCTGTTGGCATTATTATTATTGTTGTTGCTGTTGATGGCACTCAGGGTTATGCTGCTGGGCAACGAGGTGGCTATCTTGCTCAGTTGCTGCTGCTGCAGAGTAGTGGTGGTGGGCGTCGTCCCCGTATTGGTGGAGCCCACAATTAGCTGAGGATCGGTGAGAGATTGCTGAGCCTGGGCCTGGGCCTGCGCCTTGTGCGCCGCCTCCACAATGGCACTGATCGTCAGCCCGTTCTTGCCCGCCACAATTGTGGTAGTCTTGGTGGTGGTAGCTCCTCCAGTCTGGAGAGGCATCGTTGGCGGTGCCACTGTGGCCGTCGTCTTCTGTATGAGAATAGGCAAGCCATTGACATGGGGCGGCGGCGTAAGCTTGGCTTGCTTGTTGTCACCGGCATCCATAAGCAGTTGCTGCGGCGGCTGATCACTGTAGCTACGTTTCAGCTGGCGGTCATCCCCGATGGCTGCCTCCTGGTTTTGTCCACTCTTCTTGCGATCCTTGCGTGTGTTCTTCACCACCACATGGTTCTTGCCGCGCAATCTGATCTGTAGGGGCGGCACACGCGGCTCGTTGAGACCAGGGACAGGCTGGGATTGCTGCTGTTGTTGGAAATTCGCGTAGACCGGATGGTGTTGTTGTGGCTGCTGAATAGACTGCTGCTGTTGTAGTTGTGGCTGTTGCTGAATCTGAATCGGTTGCTGCATCTGCTGGTGTTGCTGCTGCATCTGAGGTTGCTGAGTCACTGGCTGCTGCTGCTGCTGCTGTGTGGGCAGCGCTAGAAGCTGTGTCTGCAATGGCAACTGTTGCATGTGATTGTTGGCAACCAAGGACGACTGCTGCTGCTGCTGCTGATTTACTATAAGCTGCCCTTCATATCCCGCTCCCGCTGCCGCCACTGTCTCCACCTTGTCTAGCTTCAGCCGCAGCTTGATCTTCTCCTCGGCCGCTTTCGTCTTGGCATTGCCCTTCGCGCGCTCTCTCTTCGGCTTCGGTGTCGCTGGATCCTTAGCCTTACGCTCCTTGACGCCCTGCTGCAGCTTCTCTCGAAGAAGATTTGGCTTGGCCTTCTTATTGGGCGCTCCTCCGGCCGCTCCTGCACTACCGCCAGTCACCGATTGTGGCGAATTGAGGCCAATCAGCGGAGAACTGTTGCTGGAACGTGGCGAATTCTCTCCGGCAAGTAAATTGGTGTGATTCGTCTTCGAAACAGGAGTCTTCCTTGCCCTGCCAGAGGCCGCTGATTTATTGGAGGCCAAGGAATCGCGTGACCTCTCCTGGTCGCTGTTAATGGCCAATGGCAGCTGCTGCGCCGAATTCGAGTCCTCCTCGGAGAAGAGATTGTTGGGCAGGAGCATGTCGTTGGCCGGATTGAAGTTGAAGTTGCCCAGGCCACTGCTGGATATGCCACCGGTGGTGCGGAATGGCATCTGGGCTGTTTCCTGTTCGGCCTCGGTGTCGCTGTCATCGCTGGCCATGGGCTCCATGTCGCCGGTGTGTGGATTTATGATGAATTGCTTCTGGGGCGGCCTTTGCTGGTGCTGGACTTGCAACTGCTGCTGCTGTTGTTGGCGTTGCACCATCTGTAATTGCTGCTGTTGTTGTTGCTGCTGCTGTTGTAGTTGCATCTGTCTCTGCATTTGCTGCTGGTTCTGGCGCTGCTGTAACTGAGCAGGGATTTGAAGTTGTTGTCTCTGCTGCTGCTGTTGCATTATCATTTGCTGCTGCATTTGTTGCTGCTGCTGCTGCTGGGGCTGCTGTTGGAAGGGCATTTGCAGCATTTGTTGCGTCTGCATCATCGTTTGCTGCTGCTGCTGCTGCTGTTCCATTGGCGCCTCCTGCAGCGTGCTGAGAGCATCACCCACATCCATGCCCACCGCCGATAGATTGTCCTCGATCAAATCCAGGTCCAGATCCTTGGCATCCTGCAGCAGCGATTCGAGCTCGTTTTTATCTTCAAGACTGAGCGTCGAGTCCAGATCACAGTTGAGTGTAGGCAGAAGGGCGTCCAGGTCGTTTGTGGTCAGGGCATCCAGCACGGAGAGCGACATCAGAGAATCCACCTGACCCTGAGCTTGGCCCGTAGACTGTTGCTGTTGCTGTGCCTGCATTGGCTGTTGCTGCTGCTGCTGAGTCGGCAGCGGTGGAGGCGGCAGTTGTTGCTGCGCCTGTGGCTGCTGCTGCTGCTGTTGTTGTTGTTGGCCAGGCAGGTTGACTTGCTGCTGCTGTTGCTGGAGATTGTACTGCATCTGGTAGCGCGTGAACTCCTGGAAACTGCTCTTGGTGGCCGAATCCATAGGCTTATTGATACCGGCGAGGGGCCAGCGCGAGTTGGCTGCCGCCTGGTTGTAGTCCGGCGGCGGCGCTGCAGGTACATGGTGAGCGGTCAGCTCGCTGGGCGTGGATGGTCCGGGCGCAGGGGCAGGCGACATCATTTGCGTTTGCTGCTGCTGTTGCTGCTGTGCCATCAATGGACTGTGCATTGAATGGTGACTGGAGGCGGGCGAGAGTGCGGGTCCCAGGGGCGATGCTCCGCTCATGAACTGTTGCTGCTGCTGCGGTGATGCCTGTGGCATTTGCAGGCTCATCATGCGCTGCTGTTGTTGCTGCTGCTGGGGATGAGGTGGTGGTGGCGCCAAAGGCAGTCCGCCAGGCCTCAGTTGCTGCTGTTGCTGTCTCAGCTGTTGCTGCTGTTGTTGCAAGGGACTCATACCCATGTTATTAAAGCAATCTGTCGGGGAAAAGGTGGCCAATTAATAAAGATTCCTTGCGATGACAAAGAGACGAAGTTTAGAGTCTTACCAGGAGAAGGCTGAAACTGCTGCTGCTGTTGCTGCTGCGGCGACATGAATCGCAGCTGCTGCTGCTGCTGTTGTTGTTGTTGCTGTCGCTGCAATTGTTGTTGGCGAAGGGCCACAGCCTGCGGAGACATTTGCTGTTGCTGAAAGCGGTGCGGGGGAGGTGCCTGCTGCTGCTGTGGTTGCTGCTGCTGAGTATACAAATGATTGCCATTGCCGCTGGGACTAAGCATAGCCTGCTGCTGCATACTCCGCATCACCACAGGCGGCGGGCAAGGAGGAGCTGCCGCCGCCTGAGGCGTTGTTGGGGAGGAAGGCACCGCCGGACTCAGCACGTCGCCCATGAGGAAATCACTGGGCGTCGCCGGACCGGAGGAGCGCATGGGGGAGTTCATCATCTGCGCTCCACTCGGACTCATGCCGATCAGCGGTGACTGCTGCTGTTGCTGCTGCGGGGACTTGAGCTGGTTCGGATTTGACATGGCATTGCCGTCGTTCTGCAGAAGATTCACAAGCAGCGGCGACGATATGGCAATGTTGTTGCTGCCCGTTGCCGTGGCCGTGGGCAGCGGGTGCGGCTGATGCGGATGGGGTTGCTGCGTATGCGCTAGTTGATGTTGATGCGGATGGGGATGATGAGGCAGCGGGCTGGAGACGGGCACAATCGCAGGCTTGACACTTGCGCCCGCTATGGCAATGGATGAACTGCCGCTGGCCACTGCGGTACTCGCAGCGGCACCCGTGGCAACTCCCAATCCCGGATATGGCGGCGGTGGTGGCTGGATGAATTGAGATTTGCTGCCTGGCGGCGTCGCCGCCGTCGTTGGCGTTGGCGTTGTCGGTGTAAGCTCGCCATTCTGTGACGTTTGCGGCGGATTCTTTAGCACCTTTAGCGTCACGTTGGGCGGTGGTGGCGGACCCAGGCCGCCCGCCTCCCGACCTTGCAGCACTCGCGCCTGCCGCATGCTCTCAAAGGGAAAGTCTCGCGGCACTCCCGCCGTTCCAGAGGGCGAGGGCAGCAGCAACGGCACCTTTCCCTCCATGGGGCACACCGTGTTGGGGGATTTGAACACCGGCGGCGTCTGCTGAGGTCCCGGAACTTGCTGCTGCTGCTGCTGAAGCTGGAGCTGCTGCTGTTGTTGCTGAGGCATCTTCTGCAGAGCCGCTCTCCTTTGCTGGAGTGAGATTGCATCGTTGGAAACATTCTGCGGCAGTTGCACAATCCGTTGCTGTTGCTGCTGCTGTTGTTGCATGTAGGCGGAGGCCGCCTTGCTGGTGCTGGGGCCATCGAAACCCGGGGCCAGAGCCACCAGACTACTCTTGTTGCCGGAAGACGAGCCAGCCGCCTCAAGTGTCTCGTTTACATTATCTGCGGGCAGAGTAGGGAGTCAGTTATAAAGGAATAAACGAGATTATGATGGCGAACTTACCCTTGTTTATCTTAATATCTTGTCCTCCAACTTTAAAAGTTATCACAGAATCGCCCTCGAACTGCACGGACTGAATGTTGAGGGCGCGCAGCTCGGGATTGCCATCGGCGGCCAGTTGACGCAGCCGTTGCGCTGCATCCCAGGGGAGCGACACCAATATCCGCACCAGTGACGGTTCAAGCTGCTGCAAGTGGCCGAAATCGTTGGTCATTTCGCAATTTTACGGCATTTAATTAACATTTAAGGAGCCCGCAGAAAGAAGAAGAAAAGACGGACCAGTGAAATTGGCTCGAGTTGAGATACATTTTATCGATATATCGAGACCTAGCTACAGCTGCTTCAGCCCTGGAGTACACACACACACACAAGGCACTGAGTCGTGTATTGGAAAGCACATTGCTACAGCCAAACAACGTATATAATATTAATAAAATTAGTCGTAGTTTAAGCTAGACGATCTAAGGTTTGCCCGCTTTGTAGGTTTTTCCTTGCTGGTAGTCAAATTTTCTTGTTTTGGGCGGCTGCCTCTGGGCTCTGTGTTGCGTGCGTGAGCGAGATGGCTGTAGAAGACTCATTGGAAATCCCAACAACAATTTGTTCAACAACAGGCAATAATCTATGCGTTCAGCTTGAAGCAGCCCAAAATTAAGTAACCATAGCGCTTTTCAGCTGACTGCATTTCCACGCGCGGCAAGTGGATAATGTGCGGGGGGTTGGGGGTGCCCACAGGTTGCATTTTCACATGCGTTCGTGCGTTTTCAAATGCCTTTTTTTTTGTTATCGATACCCCGTCGTCGTCGTCGCCATTTTTCTTCTTGGCCTCTTGGAAGGGTGTGAGAGAGTGTGTGTGTGGTGAGAGAGTGTGCCTGTGTTTGTGTGAGTGTGGCAGAGGGAAAAGGTAACCAAAATACTTGCCCAGAATTAAGGCGGGGGGTAACAAAGGGGCGGGTCGATTAATAAAATCACAAAAATGGAACAAAAAAAGGAACACACACATGATGAATGCATGCATGTTTGAAATGGGTAACTGATGCTGTTTTTGTTGCTCGTGTTGTGGTTTTTGGTAGGAGATAGATTGTGTGGGTGACGCAAGTGTTCAATGGGCGACCGCGACCCTTCCTCCCCCCGCCGCAACCGCCACACTCTGCACACTCCAAGCCCCCCCACCCCACTCCCACGCTCCGTGGATGGGATGTGAAGTGCAATAATCGCAGATCAGCTGTTCAGCAGAAAAACGTCGAGAAAGGGCAAGAAAAGGGCCTCTGAGAGAAGCGCGACTTAACAACTAAACTCACCTGTTTAAGTGGCATATCATCACACGACAATCGCACGCGTCGTAGATTTAATTGGTAGAACGCTGCTCAATTCTCGCATTTAGCTTTTATGTCCCCGCCGCTCGGGGAAATCGGTGGCAGATGATTCAGGTGGCGTCCTTTGCGTTTAAACAATTGCATGTTTGCATTACACACGAGATTTTTTGTATTTTCGGGAATGGAATTGTTTTCGATCCGATCCGCCGATATGGGATCCACCGTACATGTATTTGTATGTGCAGCTGGGCTCACTCGCTAGTTTTTAACCTCTGCGACTTTGTTTTTGGGCATTTTCCACCGCTGCCACTTTTTTTCTTTTTCCTTTTTTACTTTTTTTTAGTAGTAGCCTCACTAACACACTTGCACACACTGGCACACACCACACACACACAGTGACAACGTGCGGGGCGCGGGCAGGGCTCCGCTGCTGCTTTGCTTATTCGGATACGGATTTTCCTGCGTCACTTTTCAGGCGCTCTTGTTGCCACAAATCGCGCTTCCCCAATGGCTGTACAATGTTCAGGGGCTAATTAATAGGGCTCTCGAACTTATTGCGCCCTCACTGTTCACCATTTCAAGCGCGGCAGACCAATAATATTGCTTTTCACAGGCGCTCGAAAATTTTTTTCGCATTTGGGCAGCCGATTCGGGGCATAATTTCACACGGATCGCGGGCGCTGAAACACTCGGTTGACGCACTCGGATGTGGCGGAAGGTTCGCGGTTGATTTTCAGCCTATTGCTGTCGCTGGGGCGATGTGTTTTTCCTGTTTATTTTGTACAAAAAACTTCGAAATTCCACGAACAATTACAATAACAACCGCCATTTGCATTCAGTGGTAGCCATTTTTATTTTCCAGCCGTTGTTGCCAATCGGTCGCGTGCGGGTATACACTAATTTTTCCCGAATTCGGTGTTTCCAGGGCTGTATTACGACTGGTGTTGGTTCAATTTGTTACATCTGGCAGCGCTGTTAATTGAGAGTTTCAAAGATTTATTTAAGTTTATTTGGACTTTTCTTTGATTTTCGCTGAATCTAGAATATTACGAAGGACTGCACACAAAAATTGTGACTCTGGCATGGCCAATATCTCGAGTTCAAGTATTATTTAAATGTGACCTGCCCACAGAGAATTCGTAGCTAATCTTGACGATATTTTCCGGCTAGATTAAACATTGAAAAATCATCAACGACAATAAAAATAAATAATTTAACTAATCTGACAGATAACAGCGAACGGCAATAATTGATTATTTTTTTAGTTTACGATTCATTTTCCTTTTAGTTATTTTGTCAAATAGCTAAAGAACATATTTTCAATTAAACATCGGTAGTGCCGGAGAGTCGATATACATAATTGATAGGTCCATCTCTACAAACGACTCATCCCTGAGACACTGAATATTTTCTGCAAATGTGAGTACATAACTTTACAATTTTAAACAATTTGCAAACTCTTAAGGGTTTAATACAAGTACTTATTCCATTTTATTAAAGTCCCTAGAGATAGCTGACAAGTACCGATGGTTACCGTGTAGTAGCTTAACTCTGTTCTAAGCCAACCCCCTTCAAGCACCTTACGTAACTTGTACAATTCTCATTCTCATATAATTTTTCTATTTATTTCTCAGCAGCGACATGGCCAACCCTCCAGCAACCTCCAGCAGCGCCGGACCCGTGCTCCGCGGCCTCCACAACGCCTCCATCAAGCGCAATTTGGCCATCTCCCTTGGCCTGACCGCCATCGTGACCGTCGCCTTCAAGCTGTTCGTCAATGATCCCAAGAAGGCCGCCTATGCCGACTTCTACTCGTAATTATTGTTGTTTTTTGATCTAAAGATCTTTTATTGATGGTTTGCCTTGCAGGAAGTACGATGCTAACAAGTCCTTCGAGCGCATGAAGGCTGCCGGCCGTTTCCAGTCCTGCTAGAAACCCCAAACACCATGTAGTCTAAGTCAAAAGATGTTGCTAGAGCAAGTGTTACGCTTCTGTATTGAAAACTAAATAGATTTCAGTCTACGTATGTGCAGGAAGCTGTTTTAATTTTGGCTGTAAATTCCAGAAATTGCAAGGTAACGCCCAGTGCAGATTTTAAAGTGGAAAAGGATCCTTTTGCTGGACTTTTGGACACAAAACCACAGGAATATGATGTATTAAAATGAGCACTATTTCCATTTTGCATAAATATTATTATTATGAGCGATTCGTGTTTGTGAGTACTGGTATTCAGTTTTTAATATTTAATTTCTTTATTTTGAATTTGACTAAATTCTATTAGTGTCCTATTTCTATCTTCTTAATTGTTTCATAATTTGATTATTTAGAAAATATCTAATTATTTCCTGATTTCTAATTGAAGTTCAACCTATTTATGATTTATTATTACTTAGAATTGAGAAAACGTAGACTTTATTATTAATTTCTTTATTTTTACTCGATATTTACAAACTTATGGAAATAATGCACATAACAAACACAAAACTGCTCCACACAAATCATCAACTATATAGATGATTGTTTGGTTCGGTAAACACATCTAAAACCTAATAGCAAAGTCCTTGTAGTCCAGTCGGCTGAGGTTGCCTTGGTTCCGGAGTTCGCATCGATCGATTTGGCAGCCAGGAGAGCCTTCACTTGACAGCCAGGTGATCCTGCGGAATGTATATATCAAACTTATAGCTCTAAGATCTTTGTAGTACCCACATTTTGTCCACCTCCTCCTTGGGACCCTGCATTTTGCCGACAATGGTGCCCTGCTTGCTGTTCTTCACCCATCCCGTGATGCCCGCCTTGGTGCAGCGATCCCGGGTGTCTTTCGTGAGATTCAGGCCTGACGGATGATCATCAGAGTGTGATATATATGCTCATATTATATTATTTAGTCTAGCGAAAGTGGAATGGGGCGTGAAACCAAGTCAAGGACAGGTGGGGGACCCAAAGTAACCAGCGGGCTAGCTACTGTGGGTTTTATTTTTAGCCCTCGGAAACTTGTTGCCTTGGATTCTAACCCCTCATATCCTTGATCCTCAAATTGTTCGCACCTTGTACGTGGCCGTAGACCTCGAACTCCAGCGTCACCAGCAGCCGGATGTCAGGAATGCCCATTTCGATTACCAAATGCTGACTTTTGGTTATGTAAATTTCACTAAAAACCTTTTGGCTTTCTTTAATTTAGTTTTTTATCACTTTAATTTTAATTAACCCTTATGGGGAGGTGGCTTTATTATTTTCGCAGACACTGGAATCCTTATTTTAATTTAAACAATTTATTTTCAAGCGGAAAATTTGTGGCGTTCGCAATTTGGATATTAAGCAAACCGTCGCAAAATTCAAACTAAAATGCCAAGTTCCTACAAATTGGCGCTCCGCTAGCATATCAATTGCTTTCTATTTTGCGTTTTCGATTTGTATTTGCGTATTTATTTTAGCCGTCCGATGCAATCTGTCTCTTGCTATTAGTTGTTGCTACTGTTTCTCTCGTTTGTTATTTTTTTAAAATAAAAATAAAGAAAGGAAGGAATGAGATACGAATCTTTTGGGTTTTAAAGTATCTCATTTGTGGATGCACTGACGTTGGTTTTATTGACGAGAATTGGGATTAGGTATATATTTTGCGGGGAATAGTTTGTCGAAAATATCCTGAACATATCGGAAAATATAGCATATCAAAATATATAGAAATTGTATTTAATTTTTCATCTTGGCTAGATTCTAAGTAGTTTTTTCTTAAGAAATCCTCAAAAACTATAATTTTTTAGAGAGTAATTAATATTAATATTATAAAATAAAATCATAGTTTAATCTTTCTTTTAAAAATAAATATACCCTCTTAAAGATAGCTTTCTCTAATATTATTTATTTATTTCCCAAGTGCGCTGTCCCATGCCAGACAGGCCCTACAGGTGGCTTTTATCTTTGTACTATATATTTTTCTAAATATTTCTCAATTTAGCCACAAATTTGGCATTTTCTTTGACTCGAGAATATGTACTGACCCAGAACAATGCAGAGACTTTGTTTCTGCCCCCTAGATTTCGCTTTCGCTATATAAAAATCACCTTTTTGTGCGATGCCAGGAATGACAAGTTCACAGCAGGCGTGTTCGCTGGGCCATGAGACTTTTATAAGGCGAGACGACACAAGTATTATCTGATTTGTATATTTTTCAATTCGATGAAAGGGAAATTTATTTTTTCAATGCAAAAAAATTCTACAATTTACGAGCGTTGTCCCTGACTAGGTATTTATCCTCAGAAACATAGATAAGATAGATCAAAATAGACAAATCGGAAAACTAAAAGATAAATATAGGAATATGTTATGTTTTTTTAATACTAAAACAATAATAATCACTTCCCTCGTATTTTATCTCAATTAATATAGCTTTTATGGTATTTACAATCATTTATTTGTTTATATTCTTGCGATATATGAAAATATCAATGTACAATGTTTATATTTGAATTATTTATTAACTTAATTAATTTTGTGAGTGTGTGCGTTCGTCATCAGGTTAAAATTTGATACGTTTATGTATGCCGCGAAAAATGCAAATATTATTCTTATGGCCTAAGATCGGTCTGTACAGGTCTAGGTTTATGGAGCTATTACACCGGGAGACTACAGGGGTAACGGCTAAACATCGGACTCTTAAGTAAGTTCGGTAAGATTAGGCTTAGGCGATTATAACTAGGTTAACATCTAGACATAGAAACGATCTCTAAACGATCTGCACTGCGGAATGTGGCCTCTCGATAAGGCTGCTCTGTGCCTCCTTGTCCTTCTCCGCATGCCGGCCCAGCGAGGCATGCTCCGGCTTTAGATAGTAGTGCGGCGGCGGTGGCGAAAGAGGAGGAGACTTCGAGGACTCAGCGAAATGGGCAGTCTTCTTCCGGCGTTCGCGGAGGAAGTGCAACTTCACATAGTTGATGGGTATATCAACGCTCTCGGCACCCACACCCTCGCCATCGATAAATACACCACGCACCAGGATGGAGTTGGAGCACTTGATGGCAGCCAGCAGCAGGAAGGGAATAATGTGCGTCAGCCAGAAGCTCAGGAGCTTGTTATCTGTGGTAATAAAAAAGAAATGCATTGAAATGTTTGTAAATTATAAAATATTAAGAGATTTTTAAGATTTAAAATCTTTTCTTGCATATTTTAAAGCTTATTTTTAATAGATATTTATTTTCTACTGATTTATAAATCTCACCTGCATACAGATACACATCAAGCAGATTCCAGATGCCACGCCAGGCATTCACCGCCCCAAAGAATGTCATCAGATAATAAATGTCGCATATAATCAGCTTGAAGATGCCGCTTATCCGACGGCACACGTACCGCATCAAGGGATGAATTAGGAAGGTGACAGCCACTGTCAGATAGCCAATCAGCTGCAAGTTTTCTTCAAGTTAATAAACTTCTTCAGCAGATAATACACCATAAATCTTACCAGCGAACCCCAAGCAGACTTGGCTTTGTCCCGGGGAAACAAAAGCAAATCAAAGATGCCCCAAACACCGCGCCAGGCAATGACCACCAGGCTGCCAATGACAAAGACCGAGAAGAGGGTGTCCAACACATACAGGCCAGGTTGATGAAAACCCTAAAAAGGAATGGAAATTATTAGAATTATCTCAAAATTAATTTAAGAAAATTCCAGGCTTTAACTCACGGGTATCTTGAACATGGTGTCCACTTCGAAATAATCGCTCTTGTGATCCATGGTCACGGTATAGGGGGCTGCACCCAGGTTCCTCAGCGTTCTTGTAGCCACCAGGAAGATGAGAGCAATCCCTGTGACCACACAGACAATGATGAGGGAATCAACGCTGGTCAGCCAGTCGCATAGCAGCCAGGCACCACGCCACATATTCACGCAGACAATGCCAAAAATGGCCGTATATATCCTCGATACTGTATAGTAGGTGAGGCGCCGCCTATCCGGATGAATGTGCTCCTTGAAAAAGTTCTGCGTGATGGTGAACAGGAAGTGACCGAGGCCGCCAATCAGGAAGCTGGCCATCGCGGACAAAGGCAGGCTTTGGGGAAAGAGATACACGCCCATCAGCTCCCAGGTGCCGCGCCAGTAGGCGATCACGCAGGGTGCCACCACCAGACAGGAGAGCATCATGTCCAGGATCTCGAGCAGGAGTTCATGGAGATCCCTTCGCGGTGTCTCCGCCTCCAGGCGTTTGCTATAGGCAGGTGAGTGTGTATGTTGGGGCAGGTGTGTGCTTGTGGGATGCGTTCCAGGATGTACTGAATGTCCGGCAAGATGCAGGTGATGATGCTGCAGGAGCTGCTGATCCGTTGCCTGGCCATGGCAATGAGATTTCTGTCCCTGCCGGCTGCTCACTATGATTGGCGTGGGCCCCACCGGTGTGCCCTTGTCCGTGGCCAACATGTCTCGCTGTCTATGTGTCTGTTTGTCTGGTTATAGGTTTTGATCTAGGGTTGGGATCCGTCAATGGTTTCCCTCTTAATTTCGCCTAATTACTGGCAATTGGCACTCCGGATATTTTTAGGCTGGGACAACCTGGGCGCTCCTGCTCACTGCTCGGTCGGTGGCGGCTTTAGAACTGGCGGCGGCTGTGGTCAGGTAGCTGGGTGCATTCCATAACCGGAGAGAGAGCACATATACATGGGTCCTCTCCGGAACCGTCACCGCTGCATCGCCGCTGCGGTGATAATAATCTGGCGCTGATAATTAAACCGTCTATCTGGGGTCTGCTCCTCTCCACCGCCTGGCCTCAGTTGCATAATCCGCATCCACTGTCACATGTACATCCACATCCACGTCCGTGTCCACGCCATTTGCCGTCTGGAAGGGTACAAGTGTGGGTACTATATAGAAATGCAAAGAACCATTATGAGCTTAAGCTGCTAAGCCCGTCTTCTTATCACTTTTTTTGCACTGACTTCAATTCCGGTTATCAATCTTTGCTCTGCGACAACTCAACAAAAAATGATACCTATTAAGTGTTTTATAGTTGATTTTTTATTCTATATAGTTTATAGTTTGTGGCAGCTGCCTGGGAAGAAGGCGGCTTATCGCCATTAGATTAAGAGACTGACTGTTTCCAGTAAGATCTGGACCTTGGAAACTGTACTTGCGTCTTAATATTAAGGCAGGTTTAGTATTAAAATTTAAGTGAAGCCTGTCTATCATCTGGCAGCTATTGCTAATTAAATTAATCTTTTTGGTTTTCATAAAAATAGGCTCTTCCTTTATAGTATTTGAACTTAAGTAGAGGGTTAGTAGGAAGTCACCGATTAAAGAGTTTTTTTATTAAGGGTTTTGATTATTCAGATGCTAATAGGCATTATTTCAAATTATTAATAAGGCAATAATAACCAGATTATGACTATAGTTTAACACATAATTTAAACCTTATCGTGAAAAAGAATATTTGGATAATTTTATACAAAATAAATGGGTTGTTACTCTGCATTTTGGATGGACATTTCAATACTTTAACAATGCCTAAATATTTAAGGTTTTTTCTTTCCCTAACAAATAAAAGAAAGCTGCCTCATTTGCCAGATAGTTAAAGTTATTATATTTATCAATATTAAAAACACAAAAAGATGAATGAAGCAAAGATAACAACTGGCAACTGACCAAGTCCCCTAAAAAAAAGCACAAGAACTCATCAAGTGTCAACTGATTTGGGTTTAACTATATGGTCCCCATGCCAGTTGTAATATAATTTATATTCCAGTTATATTTTTTAATGCCACTCTACTAAGATATAAAGATTTGAAAGATTTTATAAGACCTGGTGCCGAAAATTCGGGGAACTTTCCTCCATGTGACTCATTAAAGCATTCCCTAAGGCAAATGTTTAGGCATTCGTAAAGCCCTGGGAATCCTTTATTGTCTCCAAATTAGAGAGCATAAAAACATGAATTACTAAAAGCTTATTCCAGATGTCCCACATTTTTATGGAAAGATCACCTGAGAAAGAGAGATCAACACGGAGCTCTTTTACTGATAGCTCAACGTCAACGTGACAATTGTGCGTTGAGTGGCCGACCGACACTCGACACTTAAGTCCCCTTCGGGCTTATCTCAAGTGACTTAATAGATCCAATTGAAGAGCCCACGAGAGGCACAAGTCCAGGAGCAGCTTTGATTAGACGTAACCAGTGAAAACAAAAAGCGAAAGTGATCCACTGACAGAGCAGGAGTCTTGAACTTGTGCCACTTGAACTTGTCACTTAAGGGGGCCAGGTCAGGGGCACACTCGTGTCCAAGTGGTAGGAAGGGATTCCGGATACGGATTTGGGTTTGAATTTGGATTTAAATTACTGAGAGGCCAGGGAATGAGGCAATGTCATAATAGTCAGCAAACAGAGTGTGTGTTTTGCTTTAAGTTAAAAATAGTCTTTAGTCTCAAGTGATTTGGTGGCGGTTTTAATTTAATTTAATTGCTTTCATTATTTTAAACACATTTAAGGAATTTTTGTTGTAGGGTTATTTGGGTTTTGCGTAGTATTTATTTCATAATTAAATCTCAAGTTGGAAAATATAGGTCGCCTATCCAATTATTAAATAATTAGTAAATAAACTTGATTGCGCATAAATAATTATTTCTAAATTGAATATATTTCTAACATTTAGAACACTTGGCTTAATTTACAATTTTATTAAATGCATCAATTTCTGAGCTCATATTTTGCTGGAATTTCAAAGATTAAATCCCTTAAGTATCCATTTTGTGTAATGTGAGGCTCTTCTTTGTACTTTGCTTCTAAATTTAAATGCTGAAATAAGTCCCATTTATATATTTTCTAACCTTTTCTCAATTAGGAACTGGCGGTGTCTAATTAGTCGTCGCCCCCTTGGAATTAATGCAGGATGTTTGTGATTTTCGCTTGCTTGTCTCTATAGCGGACAACGCGGCGTATGCGCGATAATTAAACACACAGAACTTGCGCAAGGTCCAAGAGCGGGTGAGGGATTGGGGACTCTTTTTTTCTTTTTTTTTTTTTTAATTTTTGGTTTTGTTTTGTCGGTTCCCCTGAGATTGCTGTTTGGGTCAAGCGCATTCGCATTTAAAACCGAGTGCTGGATTTGCAGTCTAAATAGACAACCCGCTGGGCTCAGCAAGACTTCCTCGTTTTGGGGGATTTCGTTGATGCAGCGTTCTAAATTGAGATCATAGGCGGTCAGAGAGGGATACCTACTAAATTCAAGTTCAAACTCCCCAAGTGGGCCAAGTGACTGCCATTCCAATGCTGCTGGATGCAAAATGCAAATGCTGGATGCCCCATTTCGCTGCCACATTGTACTCCAATTATGTCGGCTAATTGACAAAGAACGGGTGACAATTCAAATGCCCAATTGGACACTGTACGACTCTCTCCCAGTTCTCAATTTTTCGCAAGGTTCTCGACAAAGTCTCCCCCGCGAGAGTCACGACTTCTGGGCAGCTGCTGTTAGCTAATTAAATTTGCCAACGTATCTGTATCTATATCTCTGGGTAAAGATAGATAGCTGGACTGGATAAGGCCAAAACATAAAAGCACCTCTCCCCTGGCTTACTTTATGATCGTTTATGATCGGCTTGTGATTGCTAATTTGCCTTTGACGGATTTGAAAGCGTTTCTAGGCCCGATAATGGCTAGAGTACATCTCTTTACAGCTCGCCTATTGTTCAATATTTACTTGTGTTATTACCAGCCTTTAAGTGCTCGTTTTTTTTTGTTCGCCTTCATTGTCAAGTTGAATAATCGGGGGATCTAATTTATAAATACTTGGAGGATATGGGCAAACCTTTTGGGCTGTATAACACCTTTAGATTGTAACACTTAAGATGCGATTGGAGGGGCTTTTGAAAAGTCTTTTGTAAGCCGAGGCAGCTGGGAAGATAATGTAAACAATGGTGTGCTTTAGAAAATTCATTTAATTAAATTTTTTTTATTCATTTAATATAAATATATTGCTTTTAAAGCAATTAAGGAATTATTTGTTCAATATTTTACTTTTATGAAGAACTTTTTTGGAAAACTCATTCGAAAATGTAAATCGTATGATCAAAATCATTTTAAAAACTGATTTTAATCTTTAAATAATTTTCTTATTGATATAATTCAAACGCGTCCTACTAGAAAATTACATAAATTCATAAGACCAAGTGTAAATAAAGCCGGAATTTTGTTATTCGTAAAAGCTTCATAGGTATGCAGCTCTAGACAACACGGCGTATGAGTAATGCATTGTTAAATTAAGTCGCTTACGCTTTCTAGAGTCATTTAAAGAAGTTCTAAGTATTTTTTTTTTAGTTCTTGATTCACAAATATAAGAGAAAATGTTGTAACAAGCTTTGGACTTTAGTAAAATTAAAAATAAACTATAAATATTGCTTTTAGTAATGTAGAATCACAAGCAGTTTTCCCTATTCAACTACAATCTCTTTCTAAACCAAAATCTGTCAAATTTCCCATAATAAATAAAATAATATTTTTACTGACAGTAAAATCAAATTAAACACTCTCATATTTTTCCAAACAATCGCGCCACATTTCCCAATTGCTACGATTAGATAGAGGCTCCACCAAATCAGTTATCGATTTACGAAAATATATTACAAAATCGTATTTCGAGTGAGCGGAAAATGCGTGTAGCCTGATCAGAGATAAACACAACAAACACACACACCAAGATCGCTCACACTCGAGTGTGCCGAGCACGCATACAGGCGACCACAGCGATGGACTATAATAAATTTATGCAAAAAAAAAACAACAAAAACATGGGATTACCGTTTAAAATTAGCAGAGCTTGCTGCCGATGTTGTTGTTTTTGTTTTTTGTATTTTATTTATTATTATTATTTATGTTTTTTATTTTCTTCTGCTGCTGGGTGCGTGAGTCGCGAGCTTTTTACTGGTTTTATTCTTTTACTTTTACAACAAACTTGGACACACACACCGGAAGTGATTGGGTTTCAAAGAATTTCTTCGATTACCATTGGTTTTGAATTTTCGATATTCGATTTGTGGTTCGTTCGATTTAGAGACCGTTAGACGTAGATGTTTGATGTCCGAATGCGCGTACGCGACTTCTGGCGCTACTATATATATGCCTATACTCGTAGGAATTGGCTAAGCTCGGTCCCACACACACACACCCTGACATACCCACACTAACACACTCTTTTAGGGGCGCACAATCTAGTTTATTTGCACGGTTGTTTGAACTCGGCGGTCCGACGAACTGACTGTGTTTGCCCGCCGTTATATTTCGTTCTGATCACGATCACTTGTCGTCAGCCGCCGGTGGCTGCAGAATCTGAACTGGAAGCCCGGGAAACCGAACTAAATCTGCCTCGGATTAGGGTCTCCGGACTGGACTGATGAGCGAGAACTGAGTCCCCGAAAAAAAGCCCCACAGCTTTGGTTTATTACATCCCTTTGAGTGTCCCCCGAGCCATGGAATCTGGGTCCAAGCTTGAGCTTGGCATGAAATCCCGCTTAACACCGAAAACGATATCGTTTATAATAATTTTTAAAATTTTTTGATTTGTCTGAAATTTTGCAAGAGTAGTGAAAATATGAAAAATATTTACTATTAATATTTGTGCTGTTAATTTTTTTAAATTATTAAAAGTAGGAAGAGCTTTCCATCAGCGAAATTTAGATAGATGAAAGCTTTTCTTTTTTTTATAAAGGTGACAGCTCTTTTTCCTCTGCCAAAAACTACTGTACATAAACTACAAAATGCATTTCGAAAATGAAATACCATAATTAATTTTAAATTCCGTACGTAAACATTTTTTTTATTGTAAAATGTTTGACTTAATAGTACCCATTGATAGTCTCTGTTTACTTGCAGGTGTTCAGTTATGAATTAATTTGAAAGTGATACTTTTGCGTCAACAATCTTATAAATTCTAATACATCACTAAACAATCAATAGAACTTAAATTATAATTAATTTATTCAGTGTGAGAATTAGTTCAGAGGGTCTGGAAAATTGAGTGTCTTAAAAATCCAATTTGCGCATCAATATAGGCAAAATCTCAGCATTAGCTTCATTCGACATTATTTTCCGATCAGTTTATAATTGCTTTCGGGCATCGCGTAACCAATTCGAATGCGAACTTAAATTTGAAATAATTTCGCATTTAATAATTAAGTCATAAAAAACGTTGCAAGTGCAAATCTATAAATATTCAATTACCCCTGGGAACTGGAAAGCTTACTCTAAATCATAGAGAGTTCATTACTTTCCCTTCTCGCATCGAACTCTTAATTTATTCGCGAATATTTTAGATAAGAAAAATTAAATATTAAGATTTCCTTGTTAAGAAATAAATTCAATAAGCAACGTTTTGACAGTTGGAAGATTTATTCTGCGATTTGAAATAAATTTCCCAGCCAATCGTCGGTATATAAAATACAAATAATCCGCACTCAGTGAGTGTGATTTTATTTGATTAGATTTCCACGGATGTTTATGGAGGTATAGTGATTTTCTTTGTCTGATTATCACAGATCAGGCGTCACAGATATACATTTCCTTAATGCTAATGCCTATTTATGGTTTAACCTTGAAACCAAGCAATTGTTTTGCCAAAATAAACTTAAGTGGCTGCTGTCTGGTTCTTTATCTCATCATTTTATCAGCAGGAAAATTGAAATAACTTGGGAAACTTGCCATAAGTTTGTCACAAGATTAAGGAACATAATAAATAATTTCATTCATAAAATAATAATCAAATTATAATTATTAATAAACATCTGTAAATATGAATAATGTATTAATTTTATTAGGCTTATGGTAATTTTTATTATACCTTTTATGGCTATTATTTGAATACGAAGCACTCCATTATTATTTACATTTATGGCATCATAAGTTATAAATTTTATTAGGTAAAAACAGATGTTTACAAAGAAGTGGCTCTATAAAACAACTTAATTTTTTAATAAACAAATTTATAATTCACACTTTTCTGGGAAAAAATAACCACTATTTGGTATAATCGTTCCTTTCCGTAAGAAATTGCCTAATTGCTGGTTTATCTTACCTATGTCCCGATAGCCACTATCAATTGTTAATATAAACTTGAGAAACTTTGGGAGCCTGCTGATACGTTTTTAAAGACGGTCACTATATTACTAACCTACCACAAATAATCAGTTAGATCCAAACTAGAGATTTGTTTCGCAGAAATTCGCTTTGGCTTTTTATTTTTTTGTCTATATATTTTTAATCCGAGATATTCCAATGTCAACAGAGCCAGGTCAGAGCTATGCAAATGACCTGCGTCTAATATCACCGAAAAATCACCAAGTCACTGGATTATTTATTAATTTTATTAATTAGTCCAAGCAATATTTACATATGTCTCTCTTGAATGCGTCTCCGTTTCGAACTCGTGTTGATCACAAACTGAACTGATTCGTTGCCAAATATTTGGACCTTTCGTCAGGCGTCCAACCCGGCGGCGCTGCCTTATCGCCGCCAAAACTGATAAGGCCCGATCCGAAAGGAAGGTATTATTAGGGGTCCATTCCACTCCCTCGAGCTGTTTGACTAGCCTCTATTTCGTTTTGCTAGTTTAACTATTAGAATTTATGAAAATGTGTATTTTTCCACCATAATCGCTAAATCGGTTCCGATTCCCTGTTCTCAGCCATAATTTCAGATGCCTGAAAAGACTGCTATCGGGGAGGGCATTGCGAAAACACAGACATAAAGGCCAATCAGGCGGCGTTGCTGGGTCGTAAAGATCGAACAATGACTGCTCATCGGCTCTACGATGCTACGAATCTACTATTCTATAATGTTTTCGAATGTGCGTCGCGTCCCAAGAGGTTCGCCTTTTCGAGCGTTTTAAAACGCGCGGTAGTTGCCTGCAAGTCGCTAGCGATTTTCACGCGGTTTTGACCGCCTTTAATTTGTTCTTTTAAAATAATTAAAATAAATTTCTTTATTTAATAAAAAATTTTCAATGCAAACATAATTTTTTATATTTATATTATTTATTTTTATTTTTATATTTTATATTACAAAAATCATAAACAAGTAACTTTGGGCTTTTTCTTTGTGATATTATTTTTGCAGTTGATAATCTTTATTTTGTGTTATTCTCTTCGAAATTCTTTTTGATATTTTCCTAATTTAACATACATATATGTATATTGAAATCATATACATATTGTAATAATATATTAAATATACAATCTCTATTAAATCCCACAAATATTAGTTATTTTTGTAAAATGCGCAAAAATTATAATCTTTTCTTTTGGGATTAGATCAATAAATGCCATTGCATTCAGGGCACAGCGAATATTTATATTTACAACTAATATATACAAAGGGAGCTTGAAAATCAATTATAATAAAACATATAAAAATCCCAAAAGTAAGCTACAATATATTTAATGATGAGGCAATAAGTATGCTCAATAAATAAAAGAGAAGCCCAAAAACTATTAGTTCAGAGTAAAAATGTTAATCACATTTTTTATTTTATTCTAGTAGATAAATCAAGTTAAATCAGTTTAATAAATAATAAAAATCGATTTCTTTTAACATAAAATCTTAATTTATTGTTTCAATTTATAATAGTTACAAATAATATATTTCACTATATCTCAGCTCTGGCGGATTTGCGTTCCTGGCTTACACTCTCCTTGAACATCTCACCTAGCTTAAACTTCTGGATCTTGCCGGAGGTGGTCTTGGGGAATGCATCAACGGTAATCACATGCCTGGGAACCTTAAAGTGGGCCAACTTGCCCTTGCTGTACGCCTTTAGGGTCTCCGCCGTAAAAGAAGCGGGATCAACATCCTCATGTAAGCGAACGAACACACAAACCTCCTCGCCCAAACGCTCGTCCGGAACACCAATCACCTGGAATCATATGGCAGGTATTAGATATTATTTTTGATTTATATAGCTTCTAAAAAAATACTCACATGAGCTTCGATAACCTGCGGATGAGCATTAACGAAATCTTCAATCTCTTTAGGGAATATGTTCTCGCCGCCACGGATGATCATCTCCTTGAGGCGGCCCACGATCCTTCCATAACCGTTTTCCTCCAGGATGAACTGGTCGCCGGTGCGTAGCCATTGATCCTTGCCAATCGTTTCCCGGGTCTTCTCATCGTCGCCGTGATAGCCCAGCATGGTTGTATAGCCTCGAACGCACAACTCTCCGGGCTGGCCAAAGGGCACACACCTGCCCTTGGCATCCACCACCTTGGCCTCGACGTGATCCTGCAGATGACCCACCGAGTTCAGCACGATATCGTCATTATCTCCGGGCAGGGATTGGAAAATTACGGCTGTGGTCTCCGTTAAACCGTAGACACTGTGGACCGTCTCCACGTTGAGGATTTCGCGCACATCCTTGATGAGCTGCGGCGATACAATAGCTCCGCCCGTTATGGCCTTCTTGATCTTGCCGAGGGGTACCTGCAGCTTTCGTTGAGTATTAACCAGATCCACGTACATAGTGGGCGTGCCGTGGATCACAGAACACTTCTCATTAACGATCGCTTGCAGGGAATCCTTGGGACTGAAGCCAGCGGCGGGAAGTACCAAGGTGGCGCCCTTGGTCAACGCAGCCATAATGGTGATGACAACCCCAAAGGCATGGAACAGTGGAACCTGGACGCAAATTCTTTCGCCCTCCAGCTGATTCCTATTGCCCACATGGATGCCATTGTTGACAAAGTTGTTATGGGAGAGACAAGCCGCTTTGGGATTACCGGTGGTGCCTGAGGTGAACTGAATGTTGCAGCGAGACTCTGGCAGGATATCGTGCTGGATCTTGGCTATCTCCTCACGTTCCGATTTGTTAGCAAAATCTAAGAGATCGTCGAAGCGGATGGCACCCTTCAGGCTATCGCTGCTATCAATGATAACGGACTGCAGATGAGGAAACTTTTCGCTGCGTATCTTGCCGCCATCCGCATCCGCCAGCTCCGGACAGATGCTCCTCAAGATCTCATAATAGTTCTGCGATTTGAACGTTTCCGGCGCAATGATGGCCTTTACATTGACCTTGTTCAGACAGTAGGCCACCTCGGGTCCCTGGAAAGCGGGATTAATGCCCACCGAAATAAGTCCCGATCGGGCGGCTGCCATCATGCCCAGGTACCAGTGCATATAGTTGGGTGCCCACAGACCCACGGCATCGCCTCGCTTTAAGCCCAACTTGCGGTAGCCCGCAGCCAGAGCATCCGCCTCCTGAATCAGACTTCGGAAGGTGTAGCGCTTGCCCTCGTGACAGGAGACAATGGCCTCAGTGTCCCCGAATTCCGCTGCCGAGAGCTCCAACTGGCTGCCAATGGTGCGATAGACCAAGGATTCTTTGCCCACATGGTGTCTGTGACTGATCAGGATGGGCTTAGACGTGGAGATACTGAAAGAAAGTAAGTGATAATAAGAATTGGATTAAAACGAATTAGATTTCGATTGTTATTGACTTTGTTCAAAGTTTAATTAAAATCATTTTCGTTGGCTTAAGGGTATAAAGATTGTTATTCTGTTGTGGATTCAACTTAAGCTGTGTTTTGCATATTCAAAGCTTTGCCAAATTTTAATTAGTCTTCAAGCAGCTTGAGGTGATTAGTCTGAGACGAGGTTTGATATAAGAAAGACGTGTTTTTTAAGTCTTTATATGTGTGTGCTATGCCCTAAACAAAGTCTTCGGAATATTAATAACAATAATTAAAAGTGATTAAATTTTAAAACCATGAAAAAGTGAAGTTAAAAAGCTGTTATTTTTGTTACCATAAACTATTAAGAAAATTATTATAACCAACAAATATAAAAATAAAAATTATTATTTTGGTGCACTGATTTTACAAGCTTTAGATTTTTAGATAATTCAATAATGCTTGTTTTACAGTGGCTTAGACTTGATCTAGTTTTTTAACCTTTATATATTTTTCTTAATATTTTTTAGTAACAAAAAAACAGCTGAAATTCCTATTATTTTTTGTTGTTGGCTTTATCTCAAAATAATCTCCTGATTCCTGACTTTATTACTTTTTTATACATGAATCTATATAACCTTGAGCCTAATCAAAAAGAGATATTGAAATGACCAAAAACAAGTCCCCAAAAACACTCGCAAAAAATTCATTTAATATCATTTAAGAGCCAAAGGTTGATTAATGATAATAACAGGTTTTAATTACGATTGACTTATGCATTTCTCACTGTGCAATTAAAGAAGATAAAATTATTTAAAATTTGTCTACTACATTTTTTATATTTTTTATAAAAATAATAGTAACAAAATATATTTAATATGTATGAAAATTCATATTTTAAAGTTTATTATTTTCTGTACAAAATGAATTCCTGTAACATAAGCCAAACACTACAAACTATTTCTTCTACAAACTTGACTACGTGTCAAAAAAGTATCTTTCTGAGGTTCGCTCTCCTGCTAGTTTGTAGATAGGTTTATATTTTCACTACGTGTGAAAGCTTTTGTTAAATGCAAAAAAGCTTTAATAAACAATAATAATATAGTATTTCTATATATAATCATGTATGTTATCAGTTGATTTATATTTGCCGGCGACAGATTGTGCTTCCGATTTGTAAGCGTGCCCTATTACCTGTCAAGGGGGTGGAGACACGGAACGCGTGCCGCTTAATGTTTTTAAAATATATATGAAACAAATAATTATCAGCGAGTAATTACCGGTTATTACACCTTACAGCTTGTTTTAATTAAATTAAAATATATAATATGTATTTGTAAAAGCTGTTGAAAGGTAAACATGAATTATTATTATCTGTTGACTTGGCACTTGACTTTCGTAGCTGCCATAAATTATCAAGCGAGTGGAAAATTCTCAAAGCGTTTTAGCTTATATTTTTAAAGTCATCAAAATTAATACACGATAATTAAATATTGGCCCAAAAATAGATACTAGCCTAAGAGCAGCCACGCCCCCTTAAGCCGGGTTTAACTTATTTTAGTTTATATATTATTGTATAATAAATTAATATGTTTAATCTAAATTATGCTGAGACTGTACCCTCCATCCATCTGGAATCTAAATTGTTACGCAATTCTCCACCCAGAATTCTGAGGAGGCTAAGGGGGAATTTATAGCTCACACCCTAAGCTAAAAAGAAAAATTAAATGCTGCGCAATTTGGTTCAGGAATATTTTCCCCCTATAAACTTCATGTAGATAATAGATAAAACCTCTAATGACCTTGAGGTGTAGACAGACATCCTTAAAGATCCTTGCTTACCTGCGCATGGATTTAAAGACACAGCGTTGCCTTAGCAAATGCCTGGAGAGGATGTGCAGCTTTCTGTTCATCTTGGCTGAATATATATCACAGACTTTCACTTGATTTTATATATAAGATTTATTTTATTAAATGTTCATAATATGCCGCGTATGCACCTGCACAGCTTATTAATTAATTTCTGTTAATGGTTTTTTCTGAGGAACGTCCGCAGTCCGTCAAGTTCTGATACCAACTGAACGGGGAGGTTTTTTTCAATAGTCGCCGCTGCCGCTGCCTTTGCTGCTGCCTTTTTGTTTTTGTTTTTAATAGTCAGACACGATCTTTGTCAGCGTTTGTTTTGCTTTTTCGTTTTAACAGTTTTATTTTGTTTGCATTTTTCTTTAGTTTGCTTTTCTTTTTGCCTGTGTCTCTTTCTTTGCCTTTGCCAGCACGTGTGACTTTGTTTCGCATTTGTTTATGTGTTTGTATTTTATTTGTTTAGCTATTTGTGTGCTATTAAGTTTGCTCGTCTAGTTAAGATTCAGATTGAGCAGCTTTTTGGGGGAGGCAGTGGCTGAGTGAAGGGGACTTGCCAAGACTAATAAATAATTTAATTATTAAATATAACTTTATTTAATTTCTTTAAAGCAAAGCAGAGATAAGGTATTACCAAACAAATTAAAAAATATATTATTATAGTAATTTTTAATATAATTTTTGTTATAAGTTTAATAGATATTTCTATAGATTTATTTTTATACACCAGGAAGTGATAAAACTCCTCAAACTATTTTAATTTTTGAATAGTAATACAATGTAATTTTTATTTAACTTATAAACACATTATTTCCGTTTCAACCCCCTTCCTAAAATATTTTTCATATGCCCGTGTTTATGTTTGAAGCTTTTTTTCAGTGTGGCGTGATTAGCAGCTAGCTTTATAATCTCTCAGGGAATTGTGTTCTCCCCTTTATAAATTTTCCAGCTGTGTTAGAACGATTTAATGAAAATGTGTTAATAATAATATTAATATTGATACAGATTTTTCAAAGCATTTGACAGCTGTGTAATGTGATAGTGAGGAAATCATTGATAAGGTTTTCGTACTTACTGATAGTAATTTTTAATGACTACTTGTCTGCTTCTCGTAAAAATATACCAGTGAATATGGATTGCTTTGTTTATAAAAATTACAAGGCGGTCATCGAAATGGGTTTAGATAGGGAGAAAAACATATATATACATATATGTATTTTTAGAACCGATTCATTTGATAAAGTTTAAGTTTTTACAGAAGGGGTCCAACGATTACCATTTTTGTGTGTGCTTTCGGTGTTGATTTTTATCAACAAGTTCACCATTATTTATTTTTTGTTTTGAACTTAACTGATTAGAGAACAATCCCCATTTGATAACGAAAGCTATTGAATCATTTAATAGCCGGCATCCCTGATAAGTTAGCAGACATAATTCGCTTGGCTTGAATATTTACTTGCTATCATCACTTTATTTTCAATATTTCTTATTAAAAACCCCATAAGCCAGCGTCTGCGTATGCGGAATCGCGTTTTACTTAATTGGCATGGATTCTTAATCAAGAGAAAATATTATAGAAAGAAGGTTTCAAATTAAACTTGCGTTATTTATATTGAATCTAAATAGAGAACATGTTGTGGCAGTGGTTTAATAGACCTTTTAAAGAAAAATTTTATGTATTTAATAAAATTGAAGTTCAATTAACTTCTTAAAAATATATACATGCGTTTATAAGGCTTGATTAAAAAAGACGATCAAAATATTAAAGTACATATTGTTATTTTTAATTTGAGGAGGTTTTTAGAACAAAATAAAGAAAGGTGTTAACATTGAAGGCCTACGTCACGGATTGATTTCAATATTAGTAATGTTAATCATTTATTGAAGATAAATAAATAAATATTCCTTAATTTTTAATGTCCAGTTCCCTTATTTATTTGTTTATTATTAAATTAATTATACTCTTTCGACGTGTAATGCAAAAACCTCAACTCTTAGTATGCCTAAGGGCCAAATTTTAAATCGCTTGACATCATTTGCCCTTGGGTTTTCCACTTAATTCGGCAAAGATTTTCCCGAGTCCCTGTAGAAACTCAATTAGGTTTTCCCATTTGGATAATTCCAACAAATTAAACGAATCCCTTACGACCCACCAGCAATAAACAAAGAAAATGTGGATAAAAAGAAAGCCAGAAAATGTAAAAACAACAAATCCTATAATAGGAAAGAAGAACAAATACTTTACAGGACCAATTAAATATCAAGATTACATTTATGTGGGATTCCCCCGACTAATCATTCCCATCTTTACCTTTGGATTTTCCACAGCCACTTAACGACGATAAGAGAAAATCCCAACAAACCTGAGATTTTGGCGCGAAAACTCTGCCTGGGATTGGGGATTCAACAATTGTAAACAAACGCTTGCGCGGATTGCTTCTTTGACTCTTTTTCATGGTAGCGTCTTCGTCCTTCGACGTTTTGGGAGCTTCGTCGTGTTGCCACGCTACCAACAACCGAGTGGCAGGCCGAGTTTTCCTTGGGAAAATGGAAAAACTATGAAGCTCTGAAACAACTACTGAAAACTGGCTGGCAAGCAAATCAGAAACTCGCAGACGCTCGTGGCAAACGGTTGTGTTTTGTAATTGTTGTGGCTACCAAAAAAAGAAAACTCAGAGGGGGACTCTTTTGGCCAAAAAGAAAATATATATATATATAAGTATAAACAGGGAAGAAAAAGGGGGCACTGCCGTTAACGCACACGCAACCAAAGCCATAAAGGGGCTAAACATATAAATTTGTGTAGTAAAAGTGAAGAAAGCGAAAGAATCAAAGTGGAATAATAGCAAGCGGATGTGTTGGAGCAATTTTCTGTGTGTGTTTCGAGTGTGTTTCTGTGTGTGTCTCTCTCTCGCTGTTGCTGTTGCTGTTTGTGTTGCCAATGAAAATGCAAATTGTTGGTAACAAATATTGGTAAAATGCGGAGGCCGTAGGAATTTGTGCAATGCGAGTGCGAAGCCAAGTATGCAATCCCAATCCCAATCCCAAGCCGTATCCCCGAACCGAATCAATAATAATACAATAATAACCGACCGATATTACATGGATAATGGCAGCATAAACCAGTTAACAGCCGAAAGTGTCTTTGTTTAGTTTTGCCCAACCCCCGCATAAAAGCCCTCCCCCCATGATCTCCGCCTGATTTCGGAGCAGAGATTCGAGGCGGAGGAGAGTTTCGCCAAATCAAGGATGTCGCAGCCGCGCGGTGGCCGTGGCGGTCGTGGCGGCGGCGCTGGTGGCGCCGGCGTTGGCCGCAAGACCCCCTCCTCGCTGACCGGTCCGCCGGATGACTCGGCCACGCCCAGCGAACGTGCAACGCCCGCCAGCAAGGCCGATTCTGATCCCAAGGACGACAGCTCTAGCAATGGCGACAAGAAGGACATGGACTCTTTTCCCGCCCCCAAGCCGCCCAGTGCTGGTGCCTCCATCCGTGATACGGCCAATAAGGTTCTTGGCCTGGCCATGAAAAGCGAGTGGACACCCATCGAGGCGGAGCTAAAGAAGCTGGAGAAGTATGTGGCCAATGTGGGTGAGGACGGTAACCACATACCGCTGGCCGGAGTCCATGATATGGTGAGTGCTGTACTGTACGCCGGCTTTTTTCGCAGCGGAAAAATATAAAAGAAAATTTGTAAAATCAATTGCCAAGCAGAGAGAGTGGGATTTCGTATGGAAATAAGTCCAGGAACAGGTATAGGTCACTGGAAGAAATAGGGATATTTTAATTTAAAATATTTAGTGAGTAAAGCTTGGATTTACATTATATTAGTGAAACTTATAATGCTTTTAAAATCATTTTAGGCCTACAAAAAAATTAGAAAAGTCGGTTTCTTCATGTTAATTAATTAATTTATTTATTTTTGTGACATTTATATGAACTCTATATTTGAAAGCTTAATTATAAACATATTTTTATGTAAATAAACAGTGAATATATTTAAAAGAAATGGTATAAAAGTTTCTTAGAATTTTAACAGCTCAAATGTTGTCATTAAAAATGATTTCAAACATTAAAGACCAAATATTTAATATTTTGGATAATTAAACTATAAACTTTAGTCTATTTTGTTTGTTATCTTAACTAGCTGCTATATTTATATATAAAGAAAGATTTATATATTTTTAATTGCTTTAGTTTAGGAGACTTATCAGCATCCCCTCTATTAATTAAGTTTAGTAAAGGTTTAAAAAAAAAATTAACCAACTATAAAAGTTGAGAATTTTCCATTTCATTTTTACTAAACCTTCATCAGAGCTCTGTAATTACCAAATTGTCAAAGCTTTTCTTGTAATCTTTCTATAAACTTTAAATAGTTTATTCAAGTGTAATTGTCGGATGTACAAACGTCGCCCTTATCAACGTCGGCGGCATTTTCCGATTTCTGGTTGTTTACCAGCCAAAATAACGACACAGAGCCGCGCACAGGAACTGGTGGCCAGAAAACAGAACAGAATTCAGAGCTCAGTGCAGAGTTCAGAGCACAGAAAATAAAAGTCAGCAAGCGAGCGAGCAGAGAATGTTATTTGATAGCGCGGCCCAAATGTTTGGCTGCCAAGGCGATGGCTCTTCCGCTTGGCTCGAAGGACTGCCGGGAGTCCTGCCACAAGTTGCGCTGACTACCAGCCGACCGATAAACTCATAAAACATCGAAGAATTGAAGCGCTTCGATTTCAATTTACCATAAACGGTATGAAACGGAGAAGTCGTTGACATAAAATTAGCGTTGCGACGTCGACGGAGCCCCGCTAATGAAATGCGGCGAGGCGAAGAAAAAGGGTTGATGGGGCTCAGGACTTACCTTGGATCCCAACTATTGTCATAACTTCAGGCTGTGTCTGTGCTAGCCAGACTAGACTGGGCCCGAGACGATATTTGCATAAATATAGCCCCAGACCAGCAGAATGGAGCTATTTTTGCTTCAGTTATTTCTTGCTTCCCCACCCGATGGCTTTGCTCTTGATTTTTTTTTAATTGCAAAGGGAGAAGGAACTTGGGAATGTGGAGGATAACTTATTAGCAAAAATAGCGGGCTAATGCTAGCCTGGATAATAATAATTGATTCAGGTTTCCGGTTAATGGGGTTAGGAGATTACAAGGGGAATTTACAAGGGGAATTATTTGATTAATCTTTATTTGGTTATGAATTGTTTACTTGAATTATATTTTAAATTAAAAGGTATGATATGATTTTAAACTATAATATTTTATTTATAATAATGCAGGAAAAACAGATGCTAACTTATTAAAACGTAGTTCGTTAAAACTATAATAACATATGTATATTATTTGCTATTTATTTTACATGAATCTATAATTCAATAGAATTTATATTATTTCCTTTATGTATTAACAATTTTTTGGATTATGTATTTAAAATTTAATATTACCTCTTAGTTTGTTTTTATTTCCCCATTCCACAACCGTATTAAACTTTAACTCATTTAAATTGCGTCAGTCGCCTTATCAACAAGATTTGTATGCCAATAATGCATAATCATTGCTAATGATGTGTGTTATAATGCAACTTATTTCTTATCAATGAACTCAGGCTGCACTGTTGACCAGAATGTATTTAATATTGAATTAAAAAGTAAAAGTGTTTAATAAATTAATTGTAAACCAATTTAACCATTAAACTAATGAATTTCATTTATCACTTGTTGTTTATACCATTTTTAAACCAAACACCAATTCAAGAAACAAAATAATAACAACAATTTAAATTAGGCATTTAAAGCCACCACAGAACATAGGCTTTTCTTAAAGAATATTTAAACAACTTCAAAGAAATAAATCAAAAACTAACTTCACTATCAAAACTTTACACCTAAAACCCATTTAAATATGAAAGTTAGTTGAATAATTAACCCCAACTATTTCCTTTTACAGAATACCGGCATGACGCCGCTGATGTACGCCACGAAGGACAATAAGACGGCCATAATGGATCGCATGATTGAGCTGGGCGCCGACGTGGGAGCCCGTAATAATGTGAGTCTTGGACCAGGGGTTATTCTGGGAATTATTTAAAGCTGCTAGGACTGGCTGGCCACCTGCCTGGCAGCCAAATATAGAAACAAGCCCAGCTGTTTTGAAGCCCAACTACTGTGTCGGCAAACAAAAGCCGCTAAAATTGTGTCAAATCAATAAAAACCGCATAATTAAATCTGAAGCGTCGGGGCGTCGGTGGGTGAACCCGTACATACACCCACGTCTACGCAGGATTTGCACGCACTCAATAGTTAAATACTTCAATATTGCCGGCCCTCAATGGGTCAACCGAACCGGGCTTGGCCAACGGGCTTTGGAGGGTCTTAAGAAAAAAAGGAAAGGAAAGAAACCTCAGCACGCGAAAAACCCAAAGGGGAATTTCCTAAGGGTCTTTGGAAAAAGAAAGTGAGGATTTAAGTTGGTTTTCTATAATGAAGTTTAATTTTCATATAAAGTTTAAATATCTTATTAATCAAATATTTATTTAAAGTATTAAAAAGGAATCAAGGCAGTCTTTAATATCATTTTTATTGAGATAATAAAAAGGCAATGCAGAATTTGATTTGCCACCTTGAAATATTAATAAATAAAGTAGGTTTCTTGAATATATTTATACTTAACTATAGTTCACTTAAAAGAATATCTGTTGTCTATATTTCTTAGTTAAATTGTTTAAAAAAGTTGCTTATATATTTATAAATCCTTGGGGTAAACAAGCTACCCATCTTTAAGTTAACAGCTTTAAGCCTTCAATCATATAACCTCCGACGAAAGCAGGTTAACAAGCGAAGATGAAAGGTCAAAGCTGATGTTTATCCTGATTTCTTAGCCCATTTGCCATCGTGATTATTGCCAATTCTCGTTTCGATGTCAGCGGTAGCGGAGGAAAATGAAAAGAGCAACCAGGCGGCCAGGCCATTAGGCCAAGTGACCAACAATTGGCCGAATTCGGTGGCCAGCATTTTGCATGCCGCAATTACTTGGCACAATTCATTTGGGCTTCATCAGGCTTGGGTATTTCTTTTTTTTTTTTGGCTGACCATTCACATGTCCTTACGCCTACAAACAATGTTTCTGTGGCGATAAAAATCCTTGACCTAATTACAAAATAATTGTTGCCAAACCAGCAGAGCTCAGACATGGTGAATTGAATTACCAAAACAAACACAGAAAAGTTTAATTTTCTTTGGGAAATCCTCCGTCCTCCTTTAACTAAAAGAGTGTGTGTTTTTGGGGGAAATGTTAAAGGTAAATTTGCACATGAAAGTCAAATAAAACATGAACAAGCTGGTAACTACAAGAAACTAACCATGGAAATAACACGAAAATAACATTTTTGGGAGAAAGTAGTGAATGTTTAGTCTTTGATGCAGGAAAAATATATTTTAATGTTTATTAAGGCTTTCGTATTTATAGAAAATAATTATTTGAAGGTATCTTTTGACAGTTTTTAAGTTCAAACTTTTTTAAAGGGACTTTAAATTAGTTTTGACATTAACATTTAACATTATTTCTTAGGGCACGACTGATATCATGTATATTTCGAAGGGATTTAAAATGATTATTTATTTATTTCTATAGATTTTTTAGGCTTTTCAAATAGTCTAAAGATATTTCTATAGAGCATTCAAATTAATAGACAATAAAATATATATTTCATAATTATAACTTTTAAGTTTTATGACTATTTCACCATTATTTTAACTAACTATCTTTATCTGTATTTTCTTGGTAATATTTATGTTTAACTCACAATTTCCTAATGTACAATTACATCATTTTAATTTACTAAAATGCTGTACCTCCCCATTAAAACCGTACCTTTTTCAAGAAGCTTATCATCAGGCCTTACCTCATCTGTATCATTATTCTTATTTCCAGTTAAATGTCACGTCGTGACCAACTCAGATAATTTTACTTTACCACCACATTGCCTCCTCCCCTTAGCCCTAATGAATTAAAAATAAAAAACTCTTGGCTTTTGTGAGAGGGAAATGTTTATTGCATTTACAATTCGCAACTTATCTAACTGTCGGACAAAGGGCCTAAGTAATACCCACTCAACACGACATATTATGGCCATTATAAAGGATATACGTGCATGATGTAACGACGCGGCTAATTAACATTTTTAACTTTTCAACTCCAAGGAGTTTATTTTTTTAGAGGCGTGGTTTTAGCAACACCTCCTTTGCAACTTAAAAGCCAATTAATCAAGCACATGACTCCGATGTACGCCCTAAGCCTGGCCCAAACTCCATTTGACCTTTTGCAAGTGGCCAAAAAAAACCCAAAGACCTCGGACGTCGGGCTGTGACTTCCGCTACATTTTTATGGCCCTGTAATAGTGGTAGTGATGGCGTCATTAATATGCAATTTTAATTAAATTCAAGCGGCGTACTTCACGCAGTGACCTCTCCTCCTCCCTACATATGAGTGGGGCGATGACAGCGTGAAATAAAATGTGGAATAAAAGAGGAATTCCATTTGTCAAAGGCTCTTAGAGTGCGTGAGAAAATCTATTCTCCCCCACCAAAAATAGGAGAGAAAGAAACAAATTAATTAACTCCATTAGAGCACATGCAAGGATGTGGAGTAATCCAAAATGAGCTCCGTAATGAGGACTTGCAATTATTCTAGAGCACTTTCTCCCTCCACCCCGCCTCCATCAGGAAGGTGTGTGACATCGGCCCAAAATGACTTCATCAAGGTGCCAAGAAATCCACGTGCATGTAACACCCACACACACTCCTCGAGTGTGTATCTCTGCTCCCGTCTATAAACACTATAGTAAACACCCGCAAATGAAACTGGGTCGCCCCACCTCTTGGCTTTACTTGGGCAAAGGCAAAAATGTGCTGGAAAATTTGCGCTTCCGTTTTGGTTTTGTTTCCGGTTTTTCCCTGCCTTTACTCTTCTTGCCTCTACCTTTGCTTTGCCAACAAACACAACACGCGGCTCGAAGTCGAGCTGCGCTGAAAAGTATGCAAAACAGCGCGTGAAATATTATCTGTCTGCCTTGGGCCCCTTCTTGAGGCAGTCAACTTTGGGCCAGAGTTTACTTTGGCTTTAGTTTCGGGCCAATGTCTTGGATTGGCTTTCTGGACATGTGTCAAAGCCGTCGACTCGAAACGGCGGGCTGTATGCAAATTAGCAGGAGCTGCGGCCAGAAATAGTCGCAAATAAACCACAGAAAAACCACGAAATTCGCACGAAGCGAAGCCCACACACACTTACTTAAATGGGGGAAAATCCCATGGTGTTTTTAAGAATTATAAGTCAATTAAATGAAGTTTCAGTCTGTGGGAAGTATTAAATAATATTAATGTTAACATAACTATTAATTATTATTAAATTGCAAGTTAAATAGTCTAATTTTAAACAGTTTAAAATGTTCTTAAAAATAATATAAATATTTCCTTAAAATTTCTATATAAATTTTAAATATTTCCTAATCTTAGCCAGAGTTCTATGCGGCTGTACTCCATATTATGCACATATGTATTTAGCCGAACCAACCTGCTGACAGGGCAAAAAGGCCTCTCCTTTTTATCCAGTTACCAATATATACACATATACATACATACGAAAACCAGTTCACTTCCGTTTTTGGCTGAAAACGATGGGGAGGCTTAGTTATAAATTAAGCCCATGGCCCAGGCTGGGCACACGGGGCGTATGTGTAACACGTTGCGTTATGGCTTATTATATAAGGCAATAAATATCGCCGCATGCCCCAATTCACATGTGAGTCACTTGTACTGATTTCCCCGAACTTAACACTCCATGTTAGACGTTATCTTAAAGCACTTTTCTTTTTGTTTCGTTACGTTTCGGTGATTTGTTCAGGGTTACATTTTCCTCAATTTGTTTTTTATTTTTTGGTTTTCTTGGGAGCATTTGATGCAGTTTTTGCATGTGAGGCTCTTGGCCATTAAGAGGGGTTCCGTAAGTGAAAGTCCGCATGCAAGATTGTGGCTTAAGTAATCAAGCGCCGGCCAAAAGCCACACCTCACATGCAAATCCCACCTGACTTTGACCCATTGAACTGACCCAGCTGGGCTCAGTGTGAGGGCGTGGGTTTCCTGCCAATGAATTGCAATTGATTTCTCACACTTTTCTTCTTTCTTCCTTGCAGGATAATTATAATGTGCTACACATTGCGGCAATGTATTCGCGTGAGGATGTCGTCAAATTGTTGCTAACAAAACGCGGCGTGGATCCCTTCTCCACCGGTGGCGTGAGTATTCCTATAGCTTTCTGTATATTGTGTATTCCGAGGTGGGGAATAATGGCCCTAATAGTTGGGCTCGCCAGTCATGAGTCCCAAATCTCTCCAGTTGTAACTCAATTAAATCCTGGGACTGCTGTCAGCTTGAATTTCTCGGCAATTTGTGGTCATTAGACGCATACTTCAGGTGGCTTAAAAATATATAAAACCAAAGGTCAGAGTCAAGCGAGGAGATGCAACTTTGTGGCTCGCATGTTGCATGTGACTTTGGCGGGCACCGGCAATTAACTGGCGACAAGGTTAAGATGGTAATGTCTAGGCCCCTCTTAAAGGCACTGCCACTGCACTTTAACCGAGCAACTCGACCCAACTCAAGGTAAACAAGTTTAAAGGAAGCTTCTCGGTAGTGGTTGCCAAGTAGCTTGTAATTTACTTCGAATTTTCCAGCATTCAATGTTAATTGATAAAAAAGGATACAAAGATAAAAAGATGAAAAGAATGAAAGATGCTGGATAGTTTCTATATTATCTTGCAATAATATTTTAAAGAAAATGGAAAATGGGTTGTAAATTATTTATACACATTTTATTTATTACATTAGACTTTATTTAAAACTTAAATAACCATTTAAATTTTATCTTTCCAAGAACTATGGCTAAATTTCATCTCAAATTAATCCCAAAAGATATTTAAAAATTTATTTTAGTTTTACATAAATTATCCAGATATTTTAATTAAAATACTTTCTTGTTTAAATATTTATAAATGAAGTTTATAATTTTTTATGATCTTGCTTTTGGGAAACTTAATTTAATCTGCTTAAAATATTTACTTTTACTTTGTTTCTTTCCTATTTAAGACTTGTAAATAGGAGGTCCAGAATCAGATATATTTTGTTTACTATTAAGCATTTTGTATGATAATTTTGGACATTGCCTTAAAGGATTTCAAGACCTTGATAATTTTGATAAAATATCCTTAGAGACAAGTAAGTTCTTATATAAAACTCATAAAAAACTGATGGCACCTTTAATATCTTCGACAATCGAATTTATAAACTTAAAATATGTAAATTAGGCTAGAGAAGTTGACTAATAATATTTCCAAGTCTTTAATAACAAATATTGAGACATTTCTAAGACCCGCATGTCCCATAGGAACCCTATAATCTGTCTAAAAAAAAGTCCCATTTAGGATAATTACTATGTCGAGTCCTTTGCAGGCAATTATTTCCTTTTCATTTCTTTTTTTCTTCAGTATTTTTTTCATGTCGCCATTAATTTGGTTTTCTTTATTCTTCCGCGGCCGCAATGGGTTTCGAGACCTAGGTTGACTTTGGGGGCGTGAGCGTTGCCAAAATTACTGATGGTTATCAGAAGAGAGCTCAGCGGGCGGGTGAAAGCGAGACGGCCAGATGCCAAAACTTTTGTTTTAGCAACAGCCAACTTTGAAGTGTTCCTTTGGCGTGTGTGGGTGTGTGCGTGGCTAAGGGACTGGCACCTCCACATCCTCATCCAACACCTGGCCTATGTTGCCTACACCTGCTGCTGCTCCACACCCCGCGGGCGGCTTACCTCTCGCTCTCGCTCGCAGCGGGGAGTCCTTTATTATGGTTTTTTTCTTCCTTTTTTTTGGGGGGCTGTCAATCTGTGATATGAGCGAGAGAGAGGAGAAAAGAAAAATGACACGAAATGTGCTTATAAACGCAAAAACGAGCCACTTGCCTATTCAGTAGCAAATGGGATTTTGAAGCGAATGGGAACAACCAGTTTGCTGGCTTTCAGGTGCGAACATTAAGCGTAGGACTTCAAAAAAACACACACAAAGAGTGTGATTCTAGCCATAAGTGAATAGAATCTCCATAAAAGTTAAGATATATCTAATTATAAATCTCTACTTTCAGTCGCGTTCGCAGACTGCGGTCCATTTGGTGTCGAGTCGGCAAACTGGAACTGCCACCAATATCCTGCGAGCTCTTTTAGCGGCTGCTGGCAAGGATATTCGATTAAAAGCGGACGGCGTAAGTGTAACCATGTGTGTTAGCTGATTGTGTGTGTTTGAGAGTGTCCTGTAGAGCCACAAGTGTTGCCATAAACCAATTGATGCCACGTTATCTCCTCTTGGCCATGTACAAGTTCGCTACCCGAAAAGTGAGCCCCTGTGAAGTGAAGTACTCTCGACAGCGGTGCCAGGCAGTGCCAACGTAAACAAAGACTTAATAAAAATCACCAAAAACTATATATGTGTAATATAGTAAAGGCAACAACAATAGCATCGAAAGGAGCTAGTAACATAAAGCAAACAAAATTTGTGGAAAAATCGATATGCAAAACCGCCCAGGGAAAATGCATTTCGACTGGGCTGGCAATCAGAAAAGGCAGAAAAAAATGTAAAAAAAATATTACACTCTTAAGAAAAGTGGCAGGAAAGTATGCTAAAATTTCTTTGAACCAGTTTGTGTCCTTTGAGATAATAGGAAATTGATTTTTTAATTTTATTCGGACTAGAAACATTTTTTATAATGGAAATCTAAGAGTTAATTAATAAATCTTAGCACAGTCTTTTAATAATTTAGGTTTTTAGTTATTTGTATAACAAATATAATTAGGGACACGGCATAGATAAATATAAAATGAATAGAAAACCTTTAATAAATCCATTTACTGTATTAAAATTCAAATGGTACCGATATCTTTTTTTTAACTAAACAAAAACTGAATAATGCGTTCCCAACAAAATAGTAAAGTGAAGGAAAAATATTTGAGTAATTGAATAATAACTATAAATCGACAAAAGAATTTCTATCTAAAAATATCTAATTAGAATTTCCTAAAAATAAAAGAAAAACTCCAAATAGAATTGATTTTAAAATGAAATATTATTCGATTTGCCTACAAATACGAGAAAATCAATTCTTCAGCCTTTCCTTATATTCTAAAAATAGAAAAAGTATTGAAAAATTATTTAATGCACTAAAATAAATATTAGTTTTATGATTTCCATTAAAAAATGCACTCCCTTTTCCCTCACTTTAGCCACGAGAAGCTCTCACCGCAGTCGCTAAGGTTAGTCCCGAGACGGCGTTGAATTACCATCAGCGTCGTTGTCGTCTTTCGTCTGATTAACTTGCATCGGCGGGGTAACTGAGGGCAGAAAGCACAGAGGGAGCTCCTGCAGGAGGCGGTGCTTCTCCCTGCCTTTCCTGTCCTGCCCTCCCCTAAAGGAAAATCTCAACTAAAATGCGGAACTATTTGTCGCATCACGTGCACGGGTGCAAATGCACGGGCGATATTTCCATTACGCACGCGAGGAGAGCGCATAAATTTCCACCGAATTGCCATTGAATGGGGGAGGGAGGCAAATATTGAAGGGAAATTGGTAAGGGAAAATCGTGGAAATCGGGTGCCACCGATTGATTGTCTAGACAATGGGCATACTCTGGCTTGCGGCAAATGGCAAACAGCAACTTGATTTAAATCAATTAGAGAGAGGTGGAATGGCACTGTCAGGCGAAATTACCCGGATGAAGTATTTAGCTTTCGATGCCATTCACAACAGTTCCGTTCCGTTTCGATTCGATTCGCTTCGATTCGCTTTCCTTTTTCTACGCGCACTTAATCCCTGACTATATATCCTGGCAGCCTATGGCGAGGGCGCTCAACTCGTTGCCAACAACAAACAACAAATAACAAAAGCCATGGAAAAAGAAGGAAACTATACCAAAAAAAAAGGGGGTCAAGTCCCTGTACAACTTGATTTACTCACCTCTGTTCGTAGGTAGATAGGGATAATGACTCCCCGTCACGCCCACCTTGGAGTCCCCTTTCCTCCGCTGTCAGTTTCAAAGTTGGAGCCCCAAAGTTGCAAACTTGGCTAAAAATAGAGAGGAAGCGAGCGAAACATGTAGCCATTAACACTTGAGGCTCGAATTGGCTAATTGGTTATTTATGATTATGTGTGAGTCTAGTGAGTCTGTGACTGTGTGTGTGTGAGTGTGTGTTTTGTGGTCGTCCTTATCTTAATTATTTCGTATGGCCCCCATAACCTATCTCTTCCATCGCTAGCGTGGCAAAATCCCATTGCTCCTGGCCGTCGAGTCGGGCAACCAGTCCATGTGCAGGGAGCTGCTGGCGGCACAAACGGCGGACCAACTAAAGGTGAGTCTATCAGCAAGCCAGAGAACTAGATCTTGGTGTTATTCGGAGCTTTTAACACCTATAAATAGTTTAAACATAATAACTGACTTTTCAGCTTTTGATAATAAACGTTCTTGACAGCAATTAAGCGGAAAGTTTAAAGAAATGAAAATGCCCCTAAAATATAAAGCAATATATTTGGGTTTACAAATAAAAAAGGATATGAAAACTGTTTAAAATGTTTCTAAAGAGTCATTTCATTTATTTATATTTTCCACAAGTTTTTTATTACACATTTTTATTTATCTTAAAATGTATATATTTTTTTTATTTTTATAATAAAATATATTTATAATAAATATTTATTTACAAGGCTTCTTTAAACATAACTCAGGCCCTTCAAAAGGTGTTTAAAACGAATGAAATACAATTTTTAAGGTGCCTAAAGTAGAGTAAAATTTTATGTTTTACATTAAACATTTTAAAAACATTTTTTATAATCGATTTTTTTTCTTTATAAAAACCCCAGCTGTTATTTGTAGTACTTCTTGTATTCATATCTTCCAGTTAATCTAAAAGAAAGGCTTTTTATAAAACTCTTGTACCTAAAATGCATTTTCCATTATGCCAATCATAATGTCTCTGTTCTTACAACCGGAATATGTCAAGTTAAGAACCTTTAACTAAAAAATAATGCAAATTCACCTCAACAACTACGCATTCAGTCAACTCTCTAAAAACTAGAAGCACTTATCAACTCGTAAGGACTTAAAAACCGTCTCCAACTGCCTATCAAAGTGTCCAGCTAAGCTGTCAGAAAATGTCAACAGAGGCTTTTAAGCCTTGAACTGTCCCAAAGCCCAAGCGTGTTAATAAATCAAGAAATGCAAATTTACCTGCCTCAGCCTACGCACCTGCTACTATGCACCTGAAAAGTGCAACAGTGCGCGACATTGGCAAAGTTTGCGCGATTTTCAATCAGAAGTTGAAGTGCAACACATGCCAAGAGCAGTGCGTGTTGATTAAATTAACCAAACGGCGGGCCAAGGGTTCAAGTTAAAGTTAAAGTTAAAGTTGACTTTGGCCGCTGGTCTGAACACGCAATCAGCCGGCAAAACAGCCACAAAACTGGGTCACCAACTCGAGTGAAAACGCAGTGAAAATTGGGAGGGAAATCTGATTTGCATAGACCAAAAATAAAATGTGTTAAGTGGAAATGCAGCTGTAAACAATACAAAATAATAAATAAAAGCTTTAATTAATTTTGTTGTTTATTTTCTAATTCATTAATTTGAATACTTCTTTAAATATTTAAAATTAAAACCAGTTTTGGATTTATGCTGGCGAAACAAATGCAAATAAACAAGACTTTTGCATTTTTAATAAAAAAATAATTACATTGTTTTAAGAAATTTGGTAAAAGAAAATAGATTTTTCTTCAAAATTTAAAAATTGAGAACGTGATTTAAAATGGCCTTCGTTCTTTTTTCTTTAAGTGCATGCCATCATGCTCAACTTTCCTTCCATTCCCCTGCAGGCAACGACGGCCAATGGAGACACGGCCTTGCATTTGGCCGCCAGACGGCGGGACGTGGACATGGTCCGCATCCTGGTCGACTATGGTACGAACGTGGACACGCAGAATGGCGAGGGGCAGACGCCGCTCCATATTGCGGCCGCCGAAGGTGATGAGGCCCTACTCAAGTACTTCTATGGCGTGCGCGCCTCAGCGTCCATTGCGGACAATCAAGGTGAGTCTGTGGCTAAACTAGTCCAAGGTTACAACCAGAAATTAAGAAGTAATTTTACATGTAAAAAGTGTGTTAATGATAATAATCCCTTTTACAGATCGCACACCGATGCACTTGGCCGCCGAAAATGGGCACGCGCACGTCATTGAGATACTGGCCGACAAGTTCAAGGCGAGCATCTTCGAGCGCACCAAGGATGGCAGCACGCTGATGCATATTGCATCGCTCAATGGCCATGCTGAGTGCGCCACGATGCTCTTCAAGAAGGGAGTCTATCTCCACATGCCCAACAAGGATGGTGCGAGGAGTATCCACACTGCCGCCGCCTATGGACACACGGGTATCATCAATACCCTGTTGCAGAAGGGTGAGAAAGTGGATGTGACCACCAATGTACGTTGAGTAAAATGTATTTCCCAAGAAGGAAACTAATAATAAATATCTCTACTCCTTCCAGGACAACTACACGGCTTTGCACATAGCCGTGGAGTCGGCCAAGCCCGCCGTTGTGGAAACCCTGCTCGGTTTTGGAGCAGATGTCCATGTTCGGGGTGGAAAACTGCGAGAGACACCGCTGCACATAGCAGCCAGGGTCAAGGATGGCGATCGGTGTGCTCTAATGTTGCTGAAATCGGGTGCCAGTCCCAATTTGACCACGGACGATGCCCTTACTCCGGTCCATGTGGCTGCCCGCCATGGCAATCTGGCCACGCTGATGCAGCTTCTAGAAGACGAAGGCGATCCGCTGTACAAATCGAATGTAGGTAGAGGTTGAAGGGAAAAAATCTATAGCTTCTAAAAATCTCTCATTCTCTGATTTCCAGACGGGTGAGACGCCCCTGCACATGGCCTGTAGATCCTGTCACCCGGAGATCGTACGCCACTTGATTGAAACCGTAAAAGAGAAGCATGGCCCGGACAAGGCCACCACCTACATCAACTCGGTGAACGACGATGGCGCCACAGCGCTGCATTACACCTGCCAAATCACCAAAGAAGAGGTGAAAATCCCCGAGTCCGACAAGCAGATCGTTCGAATGCTCCTCGAGAATGGAGCCGATGTCACACTGCAGACAAAAAACGCGTTGGAGACCGCCTTCCACTATTGCGCCGTGGCAGGCAACAATGATGTGTTAATGGAGATGATTTCGCACATGAATCCCACAGACATTCAGAAGGCAATGAACCGTCAATCCTCCGTGGGCTGGACTCCTCTGCTGATTGCCTGCCATCGTGGACACATGGAGCTGGTAAATAATCTGCTGGCAAATCATGCTCGAGTAGATGTTTTCGATACGGAGGGCAGATCGGCCCTCCATTTGGCAGCGGAACGAGGTTACTTGCATGTCTGCGATGCCTTGCTGACCAATAAGGCTTTTATTAATTCCAAGTCCCGTGTGGGACGCACAGCCCTCCACCTGGCAGCGATGAATGGGTTTACGCATCTCGTCAAATTCCTTATCAAGGATCACAATGCGGTGATCGATATCTTGACGCTGCGCAAGCAGACGCCGCTCCATTTGGCAGCGGCCAGCGGGCAGATGGAGGTCTGCCAGCTGCTCCTCGAGCTGGGAGCGAATATCGATGCGACGGATGATCTGGGCCAGAAGCCCATCCACGTCGCCGCCCAGAATAACTACTCTGAAGTGGCCAAACTCTTCCTGCAGCAGCACCCCAGTCTGGTGAATGCCACCAGCAAGGATGGCAATACCTGTGCCCACATTGCCGCCATGCAGGGATCCGTTAAGGTGATCGAGGAGCTGATGAAGTTCGATCGATCGGGTGTGATTTCGGCGCGAAATAAACTCACGGATGCCACACCGCTCCAGTTGGCCGCCGAGGGCGGGCATGCGGATGTCGTCAAAGCTCTGGTTAGAGCTGGAGCCTCCTGCACCGAGGAGAACAAGGCAGGATTCACAGCAGTCCATTTGGCGGCACAAAATGGTCACGGACAGGTGCTGGATGTCCTAAAGAGCACGAATTCTTTGAGGATCAATAGTAAAAAGTTGGGATTGACGCCGCTGCATGTGGCTGCCTATTACGGGCAGGCGGATACGGTCCGAGAACTGCTGACCAGTGTCCCGGCCACCGTCAAGTCAGAGACGCCAACGGGACAAACTCTATTCGGTGATTTGGGCACAGAATCTGGAATGACGCCGCTGCATCTGGCAGCATTTTCCGGCAACGAAAACGTGGTGCGATTGCTCCTCAACTCGGCGGGTGTTCAAGTGGATGCGGCGACCACAGAGAACGTAAGATTAAAGACAAGTTCTTCATGTTTTAGAGAATTTATTAACACTTTAATATACTTTTTGGCAGGGCTATAATCCACTCCATTTGGCTTGCTTCGGCGGACACATGTCAGTGGTCGGTTTGCTCCTGAGTCGGTCGGCGGAACTCCTCCAGTCGCAGGATCGTAACGGCAGGACGGGCCTGCACATCGCCGCCATGCATGGCCACATCCAGATGGTGGAGATTCTGCTTGGCCAGGGCGCGGAGATCAATGCAACCGATCGGAACGGTTGGACGCCACTGCATTGTGCTGCCAAAGCCGGCCACTTGGAGGTGGTGAAGCTGCTGTGCGAGGCGGGTGCCTCTCCGAAATCGGAGACCAACTACGGCTGTGCCGCCATTTGGTTCGCGGCCTCGGAGGGACACAACGAGGTCCTGCGCTATCTCATGAACAAGGAGCACGACACCTATGGCCTCATGGAGGACAAGCGTTTCGTCTACAATCTGATGGTCGTCTCCAAGAATCACAATAATAAGCCCATACAGGAGTTTGTTTTAGTCTCGCCAGCACCGGTGGATACGGCTGCCAAGCTGTCTAATATTTACATCACTCTTTCCACGAAGGTGAGGTGTCATTAGGGGATATTCCCTGTTCTATTATTATATATTTCAATAATTCCTGAAATCCTTGTTGGATATATTTAGGTAGTAAAAGTTTTATGGTTTATTTTATTGATATTTTCCTGTAAAGTAATCTTGAAGAATTTATTTGTTTTCCATTTATTAAAAGTCTTTTTATATTTCGTTAATTTTTATTTACTAGAAAACATCTTGTATTTTTTTAAAGACAGGTTTAAAATTTATTTTACTTCCTAATTAATTTAAATAAATATATACTTTGAAGGCTGGTTTTATATTTCTATAAAAAACAAGCAAGTATGAAAGGTTTTATGATTAAAATGCATGATAGTTTGCTTCTGTGTGCTTAGCCTAAAGAATTTTTGGAGAATGTTTAAGCAAGCTTGTAAACGTGGCTCTTTGTTTAAAGATATCTATATATAACTATGATTTTAATATATATTTTAAATATTTAAACCTGAAACTTTAATTTAACTTGTACTTTGCCTTCTCAGGAGAAAGAACGCGCCAAGGATTTGGTGGCTGCTGGCAAACAATGCGAAACCATGGCCACTGAGCTTTTGGCCCTGGCAGCTGGCTCTGATTCGGCGGGGAAGATCCTTCAAGCCACCGATAAAAGAAATGTGGAATTTCTCGACGTCCTGATAGAAAATGAACAAAAGGAAGTGATTGCCCATACAGTGGTGCAGCGTTACCTGCAGGTAGAGAAATTTATTACAAGTTTTTGAAGTTTTTAAAAAGCTTTTTCTATAAAAATGAAAAGAATAAATCAAATAATAAATCTACAAACTTACGTATAATCCTTTCTTATTCCCCTAGGAACTCTGGCACGGCTCCCTGACCTGGGCATCCTGGAAGATCCTCCTCCTGTTGGTGGCCTTTATTGTCTGCCCGCCCGTGTGGATTGGCTTCACCTTCCCTATGGGCCACAAGTTCAACAAGGTGCCCATCATCAAGTTCATGTCGTACCTCACCTCGCACATTTACCTCATGATCCACCTGAGCATCGTGGGCATAACGCCCATATATCCCGTCCTCCGATTAAGTCTAGTGCCCTATTGGTACGAGATTGGGCTGCTGATCTGGCTGAGCGGCCTGCTGCTATTCGAGCTAACGAATCCGTCGGATAAGTCGGGATTGGGATCGATCAAGGTGTTGGTGCTGCTGCTGGGCATGGCCGGCGTCGGTGTCCATGTGGCGGCCTTTGTCTTCGTCTCGAAGGAGTACTGGCCCACGCTGGTGTACTGTCGGAATCAGTGCTTCGCTTTGGCCTTCCTGCTGGCTTGCGTGCAGATCCTGGACTTTTTGTCATTCCATCATCTATTCGGACCCTGGGCCATTATCATTGGAGATCTGCTGAAGGACTTGGCCAGGTTCTTGGCCGTCTTGGCCATCTTTGTGTTTGGCTTTTCGATGCATATTGTGGCGCTGAATCAAAGTTTTGCCAACTTCTCGCCGGAGGATCTGCGCAGCTTTGAGAAGAAGAACCGAAATCGGGGCTACTTTAGCGACGGTAAGTCCAAACGTTTGCTTTGCTTGATTCCAGTCTACTTTTTCAAATTTTTTGTTGGAAACTTTTCCGTATTGTTTTCCTTTTTATTTTCCGTTTGGAATGTTTCTTGCAAAACTTCCTCTTTTTTGAACGTTCACAAATGTGTCTTGATAAGTATCTGTGTCTGCCTTGAATGAACCATAAAAAGCCATCTAATCTGTGTGTGCTCGATGTTTTCACGATATAAGTAAATAATAATAAACCAAAGAACCAACAACTACAACCACATAATACAACAATTGCATGCTCAACAAGTACAAAAAAACCAACCCGAAACCTCCTCCAACCTTGATGTCGTAACCCCTGATTAAACCTTCAACCCCCGAACCCCAAAAACCGAACCCGAACACGTATTAATAATGTTCTTCCTCTGATCTTGACTCCAATCTCCGATATATATATCCAAATCCGAATGGAACAGATGACATGCCCACGCCTCGACCTCCGCCCGCGGAGAATTATGTCGATAGTCGCTTCAGCGAATTCCGGCGAAAGCACAAGGACGACCGTAAGTCTCCTCCTTCCTACCCCCCGCCCAAAGTCACAATAAAACCACTCTGCAATCCTCCTGCATTTGCATGGTCCCTATATACATATATCTGGGGCTGACCCTTAACCCCCTTAATACCCCCAAAACTAACTCCGGTTCCGCCCATTTGGAATCCGGACCCTGCCGTTGCCGTTGCGTTGCCGCCTTCGATGTTGTGTGCGTAAAGTTTTATTGTCGTTTGTTTTTCCAGTTGTTCTCCAGTTTGGAAAATCCACCATCCGCACACTCGCTGCTCGAAATCCCCCTCTCGCCTTGCTCAGTACTTTCAGTTCCTTTCGTTTTGAGGGGGGCATGCCACGCGCGGTGAATCCTCGATGTTGTGGATCTGTGTGTTAATAAATAGGTATCCCAAGCTAAGAATTATTATTTTGTGTGGATTTTATTCTTTATTCCTGTATTTGTTGTCTAGTTTTTTGTTAGAATTCTTAATTAATTTGAGGTTTGCACTTGATTTAGGTAATCAAAAAGGATTGAAATGTAAAAATGAGTTCAAATATTCATAGAGAAAGTTTTTAATTAGATATTTATATTCATAATTTGTGTTTAGAAATTTTTAAAAAATATTTTGATGATTAAAATTAATACAAATTAATTTAGTACCTTTTATTGTAAACTATATATTGCTTTTTGTTGACTTATCAATCAACTTATCTTATTAACTATCTGGGAGGTTTTTTAATTAGTTTTAAAATAAATATATATGTCATTTGTTTTAGAAACTTTTAAATGACGTTAAAAACTACAGAATTTTCATGGTTTTACATAATATTCTTTCTTGAGACCGTATTAGATATTTGCTGTTTATTTAATTAAACTGACAACGTTTTTTAATTTAAATGTTATTGGTAAAACGTTTTGGCATTTATTTGTCTTTTATTATAAATGTTATAATTGTATTAGTTTATATTTTTGGAAGTTTATAGCTATTTTAGCATATTTTTAATTGTTTATTATAAATTTATTTATAACTTATTTATATATTTATTTTTCCCTCATAATTTTTTTAAATTTTTGCGTTCCTTAAGCGATTTTAGTCGATGTGTAACCCAAAAGATACCCATTAGAACCGTGTATTTAAACCAAAAACTGCATGTTGATGTTTAACCAAGTCAAGTCAATCAATCAATCAATCAATTAGCATAATCTGCCTGCCTGGGGCTTTCAGCTTGCGCCGCTTGCCCACCACCAAAAATTCTGCACAACCGAAATAATCGAAACCGATCGAACCGAATCGAATCGAATCAAAAACGTAACCGCTACTGGAAAATCGGTAGACTCGATCCTCGATATTCGTTAGACCGTGCGATTCGAATTGCTCAGCTGCCAAGCTGCGAGATGCTGCTTTTGACGTGTTTAAACGCACTCACCCGCACTCTCCAAAAAATCCACCAATAATATTGTAAACTTTCCAAATAATATCCAATAATATCCAAGCTCGCACAAACGCCTGTGCCAAGCCGATAAATATCCAAATATATATTCGTACATGTGCTATATACATATATATTGAGCTGCAGCATTAACCAAAAGCCCCCTCTAAAAAAAGAATACAAATTTTGAGAGAGAGATTGTGAGTAACGTAATGTTCGGACCCATGTTAGGACCCATGACGCCCTTTCTGGCTTTCGAGCGTCTGTTCTTTGCGGTCTTCGGACAGACGACCACGCTGGACATCAATCCCATGCGACACTTGCGTCCCGAGTGGACCGAGGTGCTCTTCAAATTTGTCTTTGGCATCTACTTGTTGGTGTCTGTGGTTGTACTCATTAACCTGCTAATTGCCATGATGTCGGATACTTATCAGCGCATTCAGGTTTGTATCGCCCGACTCACTAATCAGTATTTTCTCTCTGCTTTTCCCTCCTCTTTTCCACGCTTTGTGTTTATCTATGTGTGTGTGCTTTGAACCGCGAAAACAACCCCAAAACTGACCGAAATTCAATTAATCAAAACCGAAAATGGGGTTGGTCGATCGGACAAATCAACGTAACGAATATCGTAAATATATAAATATTTATATATGTATCGTCGCATCCACCAACCCGGAACTGGGCGTCCGTTATCTTTTTATTTTTCAAAATAATATACACGCGCCGCCGTCCAATATCCAATGCGTGCTGTCCGGGGGTGTCTCTGCCATATTCCGTATTCCGTAAATGTATCTGTATCTATATCTGTAAATGTATCTATTATGGGGGGCACCGACGCGCAGTGCGCATGCATCCAATTAACTCATTCGAGTTGTTGTTCTTCGCCGTGTTCGGACAGACGACAACTGAGCAGACGCAAGTTGACAAAATCAAAAATGTAGCCACGCCCACTCAACCGTATTGGGTCGAGTACCTGTTCAAAATTGTCTTTGGCATTTACATGTTGGTGTCGGTGGTTGTGCTCATAAACCTGCTGATTGCCATGATGTCAGACACCTATCAACGCATCCAGGTAGTATTGCTAAAGGCGCTTCCATATAATCCCACTTATGATCTCTATTTTATTACTTACTCTATATTATTTAGCTGTAAGTTAAGTATTTGTTTATATTAATTAACTATGTTTACTAATCTTCGAGTCTTTTTCAGCGGGGAAGTGGGAGAGGTGATGTTAATATTTATATATTTATAAAGATTGATGAACTGAGTTATTTGCCAGGGTTTCAGAGCTGAAAGGATATATGTTTTGTGGTCCGTTTGTTATTGAAATTAAACCTTAAATATAGATTATAACTTATAGTCTGGTCTCTCGACTATTTACTGGAATAATGAATCAAAGGACCTTGGCTTTATCTGTAGATCCATCAACTGCCCAGACTTGCATCTTCCAGGTTTTTTCAGGAACATTTTATTATAATTTATCTACGAGATACATTTGTTGCCAGCCCGCAAAGCTGTATCTCGAGGATGGAAGCCGTAGTCCAAGCCAAAACCTTAGCCAAAGTCCTAGCTGCCTTTTAGTTTTATTTTTTTTATAGCAGTTCAGATTTAGCTTAGTGTTGATTAGAGCCTAAAAGTGTGTCCTGCTTTTGTGACCAGTTAAGCCAAGACCAAAACAAAAAGAATTGTGTCCAAAGCATGCTTTAAAATAGTAATTGTTATAAATATTTACAAGTTGTTGCTGCATGTCGTCTATATTTGTGCCTGTGTTTGTCCCTAGGACATAAGTCTCGTCTTTCTCTCTACCGAGGGAAAGAGATACACCAATAAAGCGGCTAGGTTTTGTATGTCAATTTTGTGGTTTATTTGGTTCTCAGAGAACTAGAAACTGGAAGATAAAATTGCCATCCAAAACAGGCATCTAGATTTGTGTATCTCTATTATTGATTACCTGATTTTTGCAGCTCTTAAGTTACGTATATTAAAATCAAATACAAAAACCTTGTAAATTCCGAGGCTTCAGCTCACAAAAACTCATCTCGTGTATAACTTTGTTCTTGTTCTTCTCCCAAAAAAAATATATATCATGTCATGTCATCGCGCACCTGCTAAAAAAAAAAAACAATCATATAAAAAAACCTATGAAATACTAGGCCCAATCCGACATCGAGTGGAAATTCGGCTTGTCCAAGCTTATACGCAATATGCATCGCACCACAACAGCGCCCTCGCCGCTTAATTTAGTTACCACCTGGTTTATGTGGATCGTCGAGAAGGTCAAGGTAAACTCTCAGGTGACAAAGGCCGCCTCCCAGCCGCTGTCGCTCTATACTCTATATGCTGTATACTATATACTACTATATCCTGTGCCCTGTACCTGTATCCTGTTTCTTGAATCTTAAATCTGAATCTGTTGACTCTCTGTGCAACTACTAGAATCGAGCCTGGACGGGCGTAGTTGTAGCTGACCTTTTCCCCAACCCATTTAAAGCAATTTGGCAACAAACAGCAATGAGTTCCATCACTGTGACTGCTTTAAGTGTGTTGTTTACCTGTCGAAACACACCTGTGGCACCCTAAATCACTATTTCTTGATTTCCAAAAATGCAATTAGTGTTCGAAAGAAAGTGTAATGATTTTTGATTAAATAAAAGGGTTACGGTATAGGTTTACTTTTATTTTTAATTTTTAAAAACATTAAAAAATACATTTTATTAAATAAATATCTTTACTTCTCTCTTCATTAAACGAAAATAATTTTGTAGGCATTTTTTATTACAGAAAAACTTCTAGTGGTTTAAAATCACCTCAAAATAATTATTTACCTCCTTAAAAGATAATTTTAAGCAACTAGAAATTTAAAAATATAATTTTCTATCCAAGAAAATATTTATAATGCTGATATTTCAATATTTATCACTAGCAATCATTATAACTAAGATTCCCTTTCGATCTGTAACTGCATTTGCACACTCAGTGTCCTGCACTTAGCACCCTCAACTTGCTTTCGATGTGTTTACCAATATGCTGACTGCGTTTATGTTGTGTCTCTTGTCTTGTATGTGATCTATGTCCCGTGTCTAATGCGCCTTGATATAACCCACAAAAAATCTGCAAACCTGCAAATCCTGCAACAATCCTGCAATCCTCGCCAAATATCAGGCACGCATGAAGAAAAAGAAGCGTCCAAGTCTGGTTCAGATGATGGGAATACGTCAGGCCAGTCCGCGAACGAAAGCCGGGGCCAAGTGGCTGTCGAAGATCAAGAAAGGTGAGACAAGTATGTATCGCTGCTGGGCTAAGCCAGGCCAAGACCCCCGAGTATCCTGGGAAAAATCGAATAGAATAAACCTATTTAAGGGGTTTGGTAGCTAACAGCGTGTCAGCCCAAATGTAACTCTCTCTTCCATACAGTCTATCTTGCTTTCCTCTTTCTCTACTCTATACTCTTCTCTATACTTTCTCTGTACTCTAAATCAAAATTGGCTCGCTCTAGCTCCAAATTCTTTCCTTTCAACTATCGTCTTTAGTTTATTTTCATTAAGAAAAAATCACCAGGTGTTGCTGTAATTAAAATAACGAAATATACCTTCTGTAACTTCAAGAAATAATTTATCCAACATCTGGCGACTTTATCTTAATCCATCTTAAAAAGGAGTAACCCAAACTAATCATATCTTCCTTCTACAACCCCCAGACTCGGTGGCTCTCTCACAGGTTCATCTATCGCCACTAGGATCCCAGGCGAGCTTCTCGCAGGCTAACCAAAATCGCATCGAGAACGTGGCCGACTGGGAGGCGATCGCCAAGAAGTATCGGGCTCTGGTGGGCGACGAGGAGGGTGGTTCGCTCAAGGACTCGGATGCGGAGAGTGGATCCCAGGAGGGCAGCGGCGGTGGGCAACAGCCGCCGGCACAGGTGGGCAGAAGAGCCGCCATCAAGGCCGCCGCCAAGGACACCAAGAAATAAATCAGAACACACACCCAACACACCCGACACTCTCTCCACTCTCTGCGTTTTTGGATTGGCTAATTAATCACGTTTCGATTGCAGGTCTAAGCTTCAACCTTCAATCTTCAACTTCTCTTCCAACTATCCAACTATCCTGAACTCTCCTCCTCTCTCTCTTCTCTTCTACTCGACTATCCCAGAGACTATCTGTCCTTCTGTACTCCTAAGTCTACGTCTAAGTCTAACTCTAAGCTCTCACTTTCGGGCATGTCTCTCTTCTCCGTTCAAGGAGGTCCTCCCGATATCCTTAAGCTAAGCCAGCACTTCCTAAACTAATATTAGCTAGAATATTGAAATTGTTTTGGATAACTTTCGATGTTTATTTTGATATTTCCCATTTTTGAGGTGTGTCGGCGATGAACGATTAACTTTAAACGAAACAACAAAACAAGTTTTCCATATTTGAGATTTTTGAAATAAAAAGCAAGTTCAGCCGCCAGTTTTGGAGCTGTTACTTTTTGTCTTTAATTTTTTTAACCAAACTCCTAGCCCTTTTTGGATTAAGCTGACAACTCCCGCGTCTACCGGATCGACCATAGGCTTAATTAATAATTAATTATTGTAGCTTTTAAGTCTTTAACTATAGCTTCAAGAACTTTTTATAAAAAAAGGAAAACATATCGCATGATCTCATTGTTTCCAGGGTAAACTTTGTCGTCCAGTAACTATATCCAATTTATTTACTAAGCTTGATTCATTTTTTATAAGAATTGTATGCGTAAAAGAATTGTTAATTGTACTTGAATGTAAATAAATAAGACATATTTGAAAATATTTGTGGATTTCTTTATTTGAGTATTTATTAAATGACTCAACTCTCCCGGTTCTTTAAACTTTAAGAACTTTATATGTATATCCTTTATCCTGGCATACCACTTATGTTGGCACACTTCCGACGTGCCGCGATATTGGAAAACTAGTGAAAACCCGATTTTTCAAAGGCTTTTTTTCTAGATCCAAAGGTCAAATACCCCCAAAACCAATAAAAAACATAAGTAAATTTGTTTTTTAGTATTTATAAGCTTTATTTAGTTTAATTATGTGCCTTATTTAGAAAATAAATAAAATATAAAAAATATAAAACGTTTTTAATCTGAATTAAAGGCTTATTAAAAAATTATTTTCCTTTAATTCATTTTTATAAATTCTGTTTAGCCAGTGTACAATTGCCTCAAAACTGTTCCATTAATGAAAACTTCTGAGGTGTGAAAAGTATCCACCAGATGGCGCTAGAGTCGCTGTATTGTTAACATTCGTTTTTATAAATTATGTGCGTCAAATTAGCGTCGGTCAGTTAGCGTCGAAACGGAACGGTGGGAAAATGGAACACGGAGACATTTTTTATTTTTTATTTATTTTGTAAATAAGCGACTAATTTGATCCAAATAAACTTCCAGCATGTTGAGAATTAAATGTACTAATAGTTTTTCTTGGGTTTGGGAAAAGTTGAGCATCGCAAGTACCTTAAATACGCATTTGAAAAATCAAGGCTCCACCTTTTTGGAGATTGCTCCCCCTAAAGAGGTCGTGCGCAAATGCACGGTATGCCAGGTTTTAGAGCACTTATTCAGGTATTATCCTAGAAAGTTTCATTAAAGTCCTAACGACAGTTTTTGAGAAAATTGCCTAACAGTGCTCAAACCTCTGGATCCGCTCCATACAAAAACGGGGAGCAAATATTCAAGTTCCTAGAGCTCTGCTTTAAGAGGTCGTGCGCATATGCACGGATTATGGGCATATTGGGGATAGAATGGAGATCATTTGGTGAAGTTTTCAATAAAATCCTAACGACAGATTTTGAGTAAATCGCATTACAGTTTGGCATTCAAAAAGACGTTAAGGAGGGCGCGAGTTCCGGAGCTGGAACTGGTCGTGAACCAGTCAATCAACCCGCCAACGGACTCATGTTACACATTCAAAAAGTTGAAGGGAATGAAACTGAGGAATTAATGA